>CM038110.1:8222449-8402449 GCA_001642375.2 Mentha longifolia | reverse complement strand
GATACGTACCAACTTTATTAGCTTTTGTTAAATGACATTGTTCGTAAATAAACTAATATTTTCATTAGATTGGATGCATAAGTGAACTTAACATTGATTATGTGGAGAGTTTTGGGCTTAGACTTAATCTTTTTCGATTCATTATAGGTCTCTTGTACTTCCTCTGTCTCAGAGATATTGACCCCTTTCATTATTTTATACCTCACATATCAATATAAAAGAGGTCAATATCTCTGAGCCGGAGGAAGTGATTGTTTTGAATTTCATAAAGAATCAAAGTGATTTATATATATGCACATTATTTCCTAAAATAAAATTAAAAAAATTGTTATAAGATTATTTTTATGGGTGATGAACAAATATCATAGTGAATAAAAATACAAAAGGCTCATAACCTACATGCTTCAGTGGTATTGTGGTAAAATACCCAATTTTCATAATGTATCTACAAAATTACCCATTTTTATAAGGAAGTTGCAAAAATATCCATTTTATTATTTAAATATAGATATATTGAGTATAATTTTTAGACTTTCATGATAGTTATATTATTTTTCATTTCTAAAAATGAAAAATGCACATTTTATATGGTCATCCTAAAATAAAATTAATTGCACAAACTTAATGGATAGATAGAGCATTATATCGAGATGAGACATCATTCAAACCTATCAATCACATAACTATCAAAGTTAATTATAAATCTGAATTCATCAAATAAAAATGAAAGTAATAAATGTGCAACGCACATTATATTTACTAGTCTATAGAAAAACATGAAGAAAAAAAGGGAAAAATGGTGAAATTTTTTCCTTTTCACTCGTATTTACTCAAAGAGATCGCTCAAATGTAAACAATATACTACCTCCATTCCATTATACTTGGTCATTTTCATTTGATTGACATTTCGCGCACGTATTTCTACCGAAACCTAGTACGAGTTTTAAAATATAATTTTAAAGTATCGTAACGATACTTTAAAATTATATTTTAAAACCCGTACTAAGTTTCGGTATAAATACGTGCGCGAAATGTCAATCAAATGAAAGTGGCCAAGTATAGTGGGATGAATGTAGTACTAATCTGAGTTGTTGAATATATGCTCCTTGGGACCAGTTCTTCGCCTTTAAAATTAAAGTCCGACATTTGGAGCTTTGTTGGGAAAATAAACTTTGTCATCATTACACTAAATGTGCATCACATTTTCCCCCACCGACAGGTACTGTATATGATTTTATGAAATTGACTTCAAGCTTGTATACTCCTTATAGTCTTTACATATAATTTATTAGTCTCGTAGGTTAAATATTGGACAATTTACGGATTAATTGTCAAACTATTCATTTTTTCATTATAGCATTTCAAATTAAATGAAATGTCAATTAAATAGCTAAACTATGGATAGTTTCACAATTGTGTTTCCAATCAATTTTCCGGTGACCAAGAGCTGACGTGGTTGACCGGAGTCTGACATGGATTATTTATTTATTTTATATTATTATTATTATATTTATTTTTATTTTTTTCTTTTAACAACTATCGGACCTCGACCCCTCCCCAATCCCGGCCAATTATCGACCCCGGCGGCGCAGCCCAATCGGAACCTGAATCTGCGGCTGCAGCAAGGCGCTGCTGCCCAGGCTGGGAATCCAAAGGGGGAGGAATTGAAGAAGGTGCTCGAAATAATGTCTAGGAGCAAGAAAAGGAACCCGATTCTGATGGATGATTCGGTGCCGGAGGCCGCGGTGAAGGAGCTGCTGAAGAAGATAGCGAGCAACGATTTAAGGGGAGATAGGAATATGAAGAATGTTCAGATCGTGTCCATAGAAAAGGGGCTTTGGTCCAACAAGAATTAGATTGCAACCAAGATGGAAGGATTGGGGGGATTGATTGGCAATAGGATTAGAAAGGGAGGGGTGATTCTTGATTTGGGGGATTTGAAATGGCTGGTGGAGCAGCAGCAGCCGCCGCAGGTGGTGTCGGAGATTGGGAGGGAGGCGGTGGTGGAGATGAAGAAGCTGGTGGCGAGATTCGCCGGAGGAGGAGAAAGCAACAAGCTTTGGTTGATCGGAACTGCGACTTGTGAAACATATTTGAGGTGCCAAGTTTATCATTCATCCATGGAGAATGATTGGGATCTGCAGGCCGTGCCTACTGCTTCCAAATCGGAAAAAAAAAATCCTCATCAGACTCCGATAAGCCACCTCAGCTCTTTATAGCCGGAAAATTGATTGGGAACACAATTGTAAAATTATCGATAGTTTAGCTATTTAATTGACATTTTATTTAGTTTGTAACGCTATTGTGAAAAAAGTGAATAGTTAGTTTGACAATTAATTTGTAAATTGCCCTTAATATATATTAACTTCGTTTTCCTTCAATCGTCTCATTTTTCTTTTTAGTTTGTCTCACTTTAATTGTTTCATTTCCTTTTTTAGTTTGTTACATGTTATGAACATGATACACAAAAGCATTGACCCACCAATATTTATTATATAACTGTCACTTCTTAATTCACGTGCAAAAAGTAAATGAGACGATTGATATGAGACGGAAGGAGTATAATATATAAAATATTACTTTGAGACTGATAAAGTGGAATATAGAGAGTATTTGACTATTAACTTGTTTATAATCGAGTCAATTGTTCAGGGTTCAGTTTATAAAATTTATATGTATATGATCTTAATATTCTTCAAGATCAAATGATCTTTTTGCCAACGTGGCTTACCGAAATTTACATGTTTGTCTAACGTAATATTTCTGTGAGCCACGTCGCTAAAAAGTTTCCAAAATTGATGTTGGGACACTATTGTGAAAATATTGCACACGTTAGAATATGATTGCAAGTTTTAAAACGTTGAGACGTTATTACAAAAATATTACATACATTATGTTATTGTAATTTTTGAAACGTTGGAACATTATTGTAAAAAATATTATATACGTTAGGACATTATTAAAAATTTTGAAACGTTGGAGCGTTACTATAAAAAATAATTGAAACGTTGGAACAATAAGAGCATCCCCAATGTTGCTACTCAACGGTGAGATTTCTCCCCCTTTTTGTAGGGCCCCCATCGAAATCAGTCCCTGAGGTGGGGAGCTCTCCCGAACTCTCTGATTTTATTTCGATTTTACTATTATTTTTTATTAATCTTTTTGTTTGTTTTACAAAAATAAAATAAATCAAATTATTTAAATAAATTTTTATTCATTAAACATAAACTAAAAAAACACGACATAGACTAAAAATTAATATTTTTAAAAATCCTACAAACTATTAACGGATACTTTCCCGCTTGATTTCCTCCACGAACTCAAGATGCACAACTAATTTCACTGGAGTCATTTTGCTAGTATTTTTCATGAATATCTTGTAATCGTACTTGTCGATCTGCATTGCGGCATAACTATTCACTTTTGTGAGGGCATTAAGCGCTTTGCCGATGAGTTCCACGTCTTGATCATCGTCTTCTACAATCGGTTTGGACACGGATGAATTCTTCTCCTTGCCCTTCTTCTTCGCCGCTGCTTTTGCCATTTTTGTCTCTATTGATCAGCTTCGTTCGGAGAACGTACTCTTCTTCGGGTACGGACTGGCTCGTGTTTGAGGAGGCATCCAACCTTTTTGGCGCTTTGAGCATCCACCTTCAACAAATTTTAGCAGCTTGATCATCTTCTTCCGAGCATCCTTGTACTTGAATTAGCTTCCACTGTTTTGCTTGAATAGATCGTTCGCTTTGTCGAAGATGTCCTCATTGTTTGATCCGCTTCCCCAATCTATCCATACAGTGATGAAACAAGCATGAAAGTTCTTAACCGTTTTCGTGACTCGACTCCAGTAACACTTCAGCAACAACTCAAACAACAAGAGGCATGATATTCAAAACGTGTACCACTATCGAAAAAAACTACCCGGCCTTGACCTATTATTTTATATATTGAATCAACGGATGACAAGATATTTAAAACGAGACTGCATGAGAAATATAACTCTATACTACCTTCTTATTCTATTTTTCTATTACGTATTTAACGGGCTCCTTGAATGTAAATAACTACTCGAGAATTTTCACTAGCGCATTTTTCTATTATTATGGAAAACGAGCTACTTGACATTCAAAGAGTGTAAAATTAAACGATGTGTATTGTTCCTTATTGGCCTATTTTCTAAGAGTGTAAAATTAAATGCTAAATGAATCGTCGCAATAATATTATTTAAAATAAATACTTTTATTACTTTTCTTATATATTTTACTTAAAAAATTACACATAAAATGATGCCGGTCAAATTTCGACGAACTATAAACTATTATAAATAGATAGATTGATTAGATATAGAAACGCTCCAATGCCTACCGTGGGCATACTTAATGTGCCCACCAATGATGTGACAATACCACATCAGCAATCCTTCCCGTTAGGGTTTAGTTTTTTTTTAGATAGAGTTTAGTTTTTTATAGTAGAGTTTAATTAATTTTGGTATGTTTTTTTATTAACTTCTTTATTTATACCAATGCCACGTCATCCGTTGGCACATTAAGCGTGCCCACGGTGGGCATTGAAGCATTACTTTGATTAGATATGTCTAATAAATTATTTGCGATTTATGGTTCTGAAAATTTAATTGAGAGATGGGTTCGGAACTAACATTTGAAAGAAAATTAATTTTTGAAATCGAAATTTTGAGTATTTATATTCTTCTAATTAGAAAGAAATATAAGTATATGTTTAAAAATCTACTTATATTCGTCATTTGTAATTATCTTTTGGAAAATAAATTATCAGACTGCTATACCTTGCATGTTTGGTTGCCAAGATTAACCATGATATCTGTACTTATCTGGGTGTTTGGTAGACTAAATTATAATCCGGTTGGCCTGTGATTATAATCTGGGCCCACATTTTTTAAACTATTCCTCTTTAGAGAAGGAATCGCGTGTATTGGGTCCAATTGGAAGTATCGAGGTTGAACAGGGTAATTCTAAACACAACCCCCATTTTACT
This sequence comes from Mentha longifolia, assembly GCA_001642375.2. Classification (NCBI taxonomy): domain Eukaryota; kingdom Viridiplantae; phylum Streptophyta; class Magnoliopsida; order Lamiales; family Lamiaceae; genus Mentha; species Mentha longifolia. Next base: position 8,397,439 of record CM038110.1, on the reverse strand, counting down.
TCTTGCAGCCCCCTTGAATAAAAATAAAATAAAAAGTATTATTAATTTACAACCTTATCCCTGTAGCCCCCAACTTAAAACTCAATTAAAAAGAGATCAGTAAGAAGCTGAAAAAATTCACGCCTCACTCAACTACTTGTGGTCGCTCCTGAAGCCGGCTTCCTCTTCGTCTTTGGCACCGGTTGCCGCCTCCACGTGGCCTTGCCTTCCTCTAGCTCTGGCACCGCCATCAGGGGCGGCGAGATTGAAGGCTTGGTGGGGAAGGATGAAGTGAATATTTCACTTTCCTTATTCTCGATTTAAGTACTTCAGGAAAATGAGTTTCAATCATCGGAACAAATGATGAATTTGATCCATTCCAATTGACCTCCATTGTTGAAGCCCACACCTAGACGGATGAGATGAATAAACTCAATTTCTAATTTTCAATTTTTGCTTTTTTTTGTTAAAATTTAAGTTGGGGGCTGTGGGGATAAAGTTGTAAAATCACTATTTTTTATTTTTATTTTTTATTCAAGGGGCTTTAGGGAGTGAAATGGGGGTTGTGTTTAGAATTACCCGTTGAACAGTGTTGTCCAAAAAGCACTTACCCCCAAATTACCCTTCACACTTTACCCCAAATCAAGTTCTAGATTCAGGAGAAATGAAAAATTGCCATGACGCTGGGGAATCAATCAACGTAGAGATGCCAGTCTTCCTTTCTTTTGTGTTCAATCGATTAATTTTCACCTTTCTTCTCCATCTTTTCTTTGACATCGACCTAAACACAGGAGGAAAGAAAATCTTGGGAAGAATTACGCAAACTGGAAGAGGACGACGACCGAAGAACAAACCAGGCAACCATAATTTCGTTCATTCGATTTCAATATTCATTCTTGAAAATCAAACCTTCAATTAGTTCAGAATTTGGGGTTTGGAGTTTCGAAAAATAATTCCAGATCAGAGCTTGCTAAAAACGACGATATTGGGTTGTTGTGAGTTCAAATAATTTACTAAACTCATCACAGGTATGCATGATTCTCCTACTCTCTTTTATAAATCCAATAATTCATCATGTGTTGTAAATTTATGAAGAAGAGTTCTTCACAAAGTTGTGCAAATATGATTTCCTTGCATATAAGGCATATCTCAATATTACTAAATTCATCAATCTATGTTATAGTTAATTTGTAGAAAATGAATCAGACCAATGATGTATTACTAGCCTTTACTGCCTCAGGCTTCCCACAATGCCGCTCACAAATTTGTGGGATCTCTCCCACTTTCCGGTGAAAGATCCCACTCACAGAGAGATCCCCAATGCACGAGATCTCTCCGTGATTTCTCTTATTATTTTTTATTTCAATTTTTTTATTTCTTAAATCTTTTATATTTCAATTACTAATTCACTTTAATAAATTTAATTCTAAACCACACTCATTAAAACTAATTTTATTTATTAAATTGAAATAGTAGACATTACATGAAACATTAATTAAACATCAACATAAAAAAAATACAACTTAATCAACACGACCACTACGAGTCCACAATTACTCGATCAAATTATTGATGAGGTCTCCGTGACGCACCGAATCGCATAAAGTGAATGAGCGTTCAGCATACTCCTGAAAGGATGCCGGACCTCCTCGCTCCAATGTAGACCCGTTGCTGCTAGAAGCTTCATCTTCCGGAGGAGCCCACTGCGTCACCATGCATTGGCCCTTCGTTCTCGATTATCATGTTGTGCATGATGATGCAAGCATACATAACATCTTGCATACGATCGCGGAAGTATAGTCTCGATGGCCCTTGGATGATTCCCCACTGCATCTTCAGTACGCCAAAATTCCTTTCGACATCTTTACGAGCCGACTCTTGCTTTGCTTTGAAAAGTAGCACTTTGGGGTCGGTTGCGGCAGTTGGGCTTGAGATGAAAACGGGCCATTTCAGGTATATCCCGTCAGCGAGGTAGTACGCCATGTTGTATGGTCGTCCGTTGGCCGTGAATTGAATGGGCGGAGCTATCCCATTAACAATGTCGTTGAAAATGGGTGACTGGTTGAGGACGTTGATGTCGTTGTTGGAGCCCGCAATTCCAAAAAACACGTGCCGGATCCATAGATCGTAAGAGGCCACCGCCTCTAGGATGATCGTGGGAACCCCCTTATCGCCACGGACGTATTGACTCTTCCACGCATTCGGGCATTGCCTCCATACCCAGTGCATGCAGTCGATGCTACCTAGCATCTCCGGAAAACCGTGGATCTCCTCGTGCATACGCAACAGTCTTGCGCAATCAGTTGCACTTGGCCAGCGCAAATAGTTGCCTCCAAAAACAGTAACCATCGACCTACAGAAGCACTTCAGGCAATCGATGGTCGTGCTCTCTCCCATTCGCAGATACTCGTCAAGGTGGTCCGTCGGGCAGCTGTTTCCGAATTGACGAAGCGCAGCAGTACACTTCTGAATTGCTGTGAAGCCAGGCTTTCCAAGAGCATCTTGACGTTGAGTGAAGAAAGGATCACGTGCCTCTAGTGCTCCGACGATGTGCAAGAACAAATTCCTCGACATACGAAATCGGCGTCAAAATATTGCGTCGCTGTAGGTTGGCGTATCACCAAAGTAATCCGCCATCAGTTGGGCAGCACCGCCGAAATGATTTCGCTCTATATAGGCCCTTTGTGCCGGACATCGTCGGCACCTCATCTAGTCATCTTCCGCCATCTGCAGTCGCTCCGCCAATATAGATTGGATCAGTTGGTGTGATTTTTGCAGTTGTTTGAACGCTCGTGGGACTTCGTCGGCGTCGCTCGAAGAACTTGATGAGAAAGACATTTTTTTTTTTGGAATCTTTGGAGAAATTTGTGAAACTTTGGAGATGAATTTGTGTGTAAAGAAGGAGAATTGTGTGATATGTTGTGTGTGGTGTGTGGTATTTATAGGGAATGTTGGAAACTAGCCGTTTGCTTTCCAACGGATAGCCCAACGGCTAATTGAAAATTTTATCTTATTTTTTTCGGATTAATTGCAGAAAATAAAAAAAATATAAAAAATTAGCCTCGCTGATGTCATAATGACGTCGGCAAGCGATTGCTCATCAAGCGGAGCAGCGCACAAGCAACGAGCGCTCACTCCAGCCCCAACGCGGCAAGAGATTGGTCCGGGATCGCCCGCGGCGGCGCGTGGAGCGATCCCGGCGCGTTGGGGCCGGTCTCATGGAGTTCTCTGTGGAAATTTGTCTTCTTCAGCAATATCAATATATATTTCAGAATTCTCATTTTGAAGAGATGTCGGAGAGTGGTGTTGGGTCTGGTATATTGCTTGTGATCTAGAGTAGAAATATATTTGAGATTATCAACATAGGTGCATAAATAATTAATGGAATGTTGTGGATGAGGTAGTGAGCAATGGGAGAAATGTCACATAAATAGTTTTGCTCCTTGCTAGGTTGTTAGAAGTATCAGATAGATAAAATATACATATTCTTGTTTTTTATTTGTGGTGGTTCGATTGAAAAATTAAGGTACGGGGAGAATGTCGCAGAAGTTAATCTGAAGCAAGTCTCGGCTTGCCCTGTGTGCCGAGGAATATGCAACGGCAGTCGCTGTAAAAGAGATAAAGGGTGGAACCCAACTGGATCAATCTACAGGAAGGTAACGTTGACAACTCTCTAACGTTGCAATATTAATTATAATGTATATCGGTGTGATGCAGCTGCTCGTCGTCCCAGCCCTTCTGTTGCCGTCTTCCACCATGCGTGCTACTACTGGATGTCCTCTTTCCAGCCCGTCTCCTTGCTTGTTGCTGAAGATTTTGCTGTTTCTCCACGATTTGTGCTGTTGTTATCGCTTGATCTCGAGCTTTGTTATCTTCTAGCTTCCCTTTTGCTAGTGTCTGCTGCTCCTCTTTGCTAGGGAGTTGTCACCTCCCCGTTTTGTTGGCCGTGTATTTTGGCCTTTATGTTGCTGCTGAATTGGAACACTTTCTTTCCTCGGTGTCACCCGAGGGAGTAATCCTTCCTTGGAACACTTTCTTTCCTCGGTGTCACCCGAGGGAGTAATCCTTCCTCGGTGTCACCCGAGTCTGGTGTGTACCCCGCTTTTGGGGATTTCCTCTTTTTTTTTTTTAATGCAAATTTATTTTAAGAAGAAGTGGACAATGATGCTGACTATGAAGGAGATGATGATGATGATGAATGAATGAAGAACACAATGAATGGGATAGCAATGGGAAGATAGAATGACCAACTTCTGAGCTACTCTGTAGAGCTTCATGGAGTTAATTTGTAGAATGACTGGACTTCTGCCTCATGGAGTTAATTTGTAGAGCTTCTTCTTCTGCTATGATGAATTGTGGGTATTATTTAGAAGAATACTAATGTGTTGTAGATTTTTGAAAAAAACTTAATTTGTAGAGGGTTATTTTGGAATTCTATATTTTAGTCACAAAGGTAAACTTGCCTAGAAAAACAAGTATGACAAGATATCTGCAATTACTATCATGGCTACCAAACAACAAGATTGGATTATAATCTTAATCAAGGTAAGATTATAATCACACTTTCTAGCTAATCATGGCTTATCTTATCTTCTCAAGGTAAGAAAATTGCAAATTTTGTTGAATACAGGATACACATGTTTTGTTTTCTATAATAATTCATAATATGGTTAAATTTTTATTTCCGAAAAAAAAAAAAAACAACTATGAATTTCATGTGAAACTGATTAATATGCACTAACATTTTATACTAATATTCAATTAAAAGCCAAAAGTGAAAATATGCCAAAAATTCTGACTCTATAGTATTCTACAAAAGGATGGAGAAACTTTTGATTGCTTAATCTCACATGATAATTAATTATCTCCCATGTGCAACTTAATTTATTAATTCGATTAATTAAATTAATAATTAAACAAGTTACCACATCAGGCACCTTAATTATAACTAAAGTTTTTTAATCCTAATTTTCAGAACAACAACTACGACTCCTAATATCTAAATCCTCCTCCTAATCCACGATTTTCTACGATAATGACTTTCACTTTATTTTAATACAAAAATTATTCCTCTACATATATTAAAAAAAAAGAGTCCAAAGCCATTATTTCATATGCAACAGCTCAATATATTTGCTTAGAAGCAACAACAATGGCTGATGATGAAAACAACTTCTGCAAAAAATATCTTCTTCTTAAAGCCGAAGCAGCTTCGTGCTTCGACTGCGTAAGAGTTTTGCACTCGAATGATTTGGAGAAGAGGGAATTTTTCAACACTGGGATTGAAGAAGAAAAAGAAGTAATTGAATTTCGATACAGATGGATTATTTTCATCTCTCTTGTGTTTCAGAAACTTCTTCTCCACTTGAAGAAGCCCATGGCGGCGCTCGCCTCCACGGTGGAGCTGTGCCTCAATTTCCCGGCGTTCAACGGCGGCTTCCGCGGCCTGTTCTTCAATACTTTGACCGGTTTGTATTTTTTATTTTTATTTTTTTTAAATTTTCCCTAAGATTTTTTTTTTTTTTTTTATCGCTTAAATTTGCTGGTACAAAATGGAAGCCTGTAGTTAATTCATGCATGATGCATCTAAGTATAAGAAAAGAACTATTAGGAGTATATTTTTATGTAAAACGACTATAAATTAAGTATTTTATGTATAACTATAATATAATATAGTATCGGTTTTCATAATATATATTTACACGGTTCTTCATAATACATTCCTAATATTATTATGATGCATCTTTCGTTTCAAAAAAAAAAAATAAAAAAAAAATATAAAAAAAAAAAATATATATATATATATAGATTATGATGCATCTCTTGATTTGTACCGTAAATCTTATAAATACCATTTCTTATTTCTAACAAAAAGAGGTCATTTTATTTTTAACGAACTAAGATGTGGAATAGATATGAAAAGGAAAAGAAATAGAGATTTTTTTTTAATTGAAAATATGAATATATGTATATATATATATATATAAATGATATTATATGATTGTAAATAAAAGTGCAATCAGATATAGTGTATCAGGAGATTTACCAATAAGGTTTAAACTTTTTTGTTATATGAAGCTATCTGAAAATGATTTAGCACAATTATAATGGAAAAGTTCCTTCTGTACATGAAACAGTTCATAATACTACTAATTAGTTAGTAATTGTGAATTAATAATGGTCTTTAATTTTCTGTTTCGTCAACACCAAATTCCGTTTCTCCTTATTTTTTTATTTTTATTTTTTTATAATTACCTGAATTTACATGTCAAAAAAAAAAGGTCCACTTAGCCAGCTGATAGATCTATCTATATTATGTTTAATAACAAAGACATTTTTTTCTTTTGAAAGGAATAACAAAGACATTTCAATAAATAGAAAATTATAATTTCTCGTGCAAGATCACTTTCAATATCTGGAAAGAAGTATATATTACTCAACTGAATACTAGTATATCCTATCTGTACTGATTAGCAACATAATTATAATAGTGTCTCCACTAAAATCAATTATATTGTAATTTTATCACGGCCAACTAAGTATACGCTTTTTACAAAAATGGACTAATTTTATCATCGTATAATATGTATATATGAGTCAGTATGATACCATCCAAATCTATACTATCTGTTGATAATGTATTTTATTAATTTACTAATTAAATGCTATATATATATATATATATATATAGGGATGCGTTATGGTAAAAACTAATTATTACGTGAAAATTGCAACCAATCATAAAATATTGCATTTTTGTACAAAAGTGTTGCATTTGTATCATAAAATGTTGCATTCTCATAATGATGCATTATATGCACAAAAATAATATAAAATAATATATTTTATTATGCAACATTTTATGCATAAAATGCAACATTTTATGATGGGCAGGTTTAACGTAATAATTAGTTTTCATATGATCTACTACATATATATATATATATATATGTGTGTGTGTGTGTGTGTCAGTGTGTGTGATATTAAAGAAAAAATAGATTTTCTGTAAAAGATGAAAAAAGATTTGATCTATTGATTTCTTTATGATATACGGTCCAAGTTAACTGGTACATTGTAGTTGTACTAAAAAAATATATTATATGCTTGCAGATACATCATAATAGTACTGAAAATGCATTGTGATGCACAGTGTATTACTACCTCCATTTCATGGAATTTGACTCATTTGCTTTTGGCAATTGCTGGCACGTTTTTCCACGCTTCTTGATAATGAGTTTTAAAATGGATTTTTGAAGATTTATTTCTTTTACGGGATACTACAACCGTCGTAGTATCCCGTAAAAGAAATAAATCTTTAAAAATCCATTTTAAAACTCATTATCAAGAAGCGTGGAAAAACGTGCCAGCAATTGCCAAAAGCAAATGAGTCAAATTTCACAAAATGGAGGGAGTATAATTTTACATAAGATACATTATAGTTGTATATATCATGTAATTCTAATAAAAAATACAAAGGATGCAGCTCCATTCTTAAATTTTAATATATTAATGATAGTTATATAAAATATAACTGTAATTTAATTAAGCTCCCTACAAATATTTTTTTTTCCCTTTTCTTCTTTATAAGCTTATCAAATTATTGGTATATATTTACTTATAAAATTCTATGTATAAGCTCCCACTATCAATTTGAATTGCCACTCCCCGTGACCCCAGTTTGGTAGCAACCCTTGTAATTGCTTCATAGGATATGTTTGGTAGGGTAGTTAGTGCCATTGTCTTAAGTAATATGGGCATTTGGTATCATAGTTTTCGTTTTTCAGAGGCCCGTGCTAGGTTCTATCGAGGCGGTGCTCCCCGAGTGTTTCCTAGTTTTTAGTAGTTTGCTTTTGACCTAGGGCCTACTTGTTTTGGCTCGGTTTGGCTTCATTTTTCCCTCTCCGGTCGGTTGGTCCCTTTGGGTTTTCCGATCCCGAGTTCAGTTTGTACAACTCTCTTCTTTTAATTTATGCATTACTAGTTTTATTTTATTTTTTTTAAAAAAGTATTGTGTCAGTTTCGAAATTAAAAGATAAGCCTCTAAAATAGACTTTTCTGTGTCCGCCCCAGACTAGGACACACCAAAAAACGGGACAAAGAATTTCAAGTGGTGTACATTAATTTATGTATGGAGATTGTGACAAAGAGAAATATTTATAAATTACAAAATAAATTATTGACATAGTTATCTTAATGCACGTCTTATTCAATTCCATATGTAGGGAGGTTGGCGAAGCCAGATAAAAGCTCGGAAACTTTCAAATCAACGCTTGGATTTGTTGATAAGAGATTTGATTTAAAGAGAAATTATCAAAATAGAGAAGCATCCATCGCAATTATGGCTTCCAAATTGTCGTATGAAAATGAATCATTTGCTCGAAATGTTGTCACACATAAATGGGAGGTGAGTTACTTTTTAGACTACAATTAGAAAAAGGAAATGGATATTTTCACTACTTCAATCCTCATATTTCGTATAATTGACTAACTCTCTCGTATTTAATAAATTGCTCCTATATATATACATATTCAAGATTCTCATTTCTGCTTGTTTATTTTTTATTTGATTTGGTACAGATGAAATTTCTTGGGTATTTCAACTTTTGGAATGGTAGGTCAAATGGTATTATTTCAAGTATCATTATGTAGCATTATATTTAATTACTTGATATTATTTTAGCATCTTACATCTAATTAAGTGTCTTTTTAATTTATATGAGCATGTAGTTGACATCAATTGGACCTCGAATATATTACTCACCTAATTAATTTAGGTTGAAAGTGGTGTATAATACTCGTGGATAGAAATGTTCTCGTACACACAATATTATACACTCAATATGTCTACAGCTAAAATTATTCTTTTATAATTAATTAGAATTTACTAATAATAAAAAAGGATTTAATGCACCTCCTTGTAGAAGAAAACATATAATTTCAACTTTCCTTTTGAAAAACAAAAACCTTCGAAATAGAGCAAACTCATCGTGGCACACTTAATGTGTTCAGTTAATATGATAGAGCCACGTCAGAAATTTTCCATTTAGGGTTTAGCTTTTTTTTAGTAGAGTTAGTTTTTTCGGTAGAATTTATTTTTATAAAGTATATTAATGATATTTTTTCTTAAATATATCATTACCACGTCACACGTGGACACATTAAGTATATTCACGATGGGTAGGAGAGCATTCCTATAGGATATGAATCAAGCTTTTTAACAATTATCGACTAATTAATTAGTATTCCTGCCAATTCTTATTTTGTTCATCAATTTTAGTCAACCATTATAATACATCAATTTTAATATGTCCCTCTATCCCAATAAGCATATATATCTAAAAAAAGTGAGACATGCTTATTGAAACTCAGTGGATTAATCTAATGGTTGGAGGAGAAGCCTCTTACCAACTGAACTATTGCAGATTTTCAGAATTTGTACTCGACAAGCGCCATCATTTTTCGGGATAAAAGTCGAATTGTGATAGCATTCAGAGGCACGGAGCCGCTCGACGCTGACGCATGGCGAACCGACATTGACCTTTCGTGGTATGAGTTTGCCGGCATAGGAAAAATCCATGGCGGCTTCATGAAAGCACTAGGCCTCCAAAAAACCACCGGCTGGCCGGAGCACATCTCCTCCCCGAAATCGTTCGCTTATTACTCTTTGCGAGAGATGCTCAAAACCCTAATCCAAGAAAATGGTGATGCAAAATTCATATTGACAGGCCACAGTCTTGGTGGGGCATTAGCAATTTTATTTGCCAGTATTCTCACCGTGCATGAGGAGGAGTTTCTGCTAACGAGGCTGGAAGGAGTGTACACATTTGGGCAGCCAACTGTGGGGAATGAGCAATTTGGGGAGTACATGAAGCGAAAAATGATAAAGTATGATATTAAGTATTTTAGGTATGTTTATTGCAATGATGTGATGCCTAGGTTGCCTTATGATGACAAGACTTTCTTGTTCAAGCATTTTGGGCCATGCTTGTACTTCAATGGTTGCTACAAGGGTCAGGTAATTGAGTCGAATCTTCTATTGCACTTCAGAATTTGAATATCTCATAGCCTCAAGAAAGTCTTGAGATTCGGTTCCAAATATGCTATTGGCCGTGGATTTGGATTTGGATCTTGACTTGTTTTGAAAATTTTAATTCGTAAGACGATCTCACACGAGTTTTTGTGATGCAGGTTCTCGAAGAGGAACCGAACAAGAACTATTTCTCGTTGCTTTACGTTTTACCCAAGATTCTAAATGCGGTTTATGAGATGATTAGAGGTTTCATCTTACCTGAAATAAAGGGTGAGGAGTTTAAAGAAGGGTGGTTGGTGAAATTTTTTAGGATAATTGCCTTCATTACTCCGGGGTTAATTGATCATTTTCCACTAGAATATGATAATGCCACTAGATTTCAAAAGAGCGCCTATATATTCTCTGATGCCCGATCAAATTGAAATATTTTCTCTAATATTAAGAAATAATGTTTGTAATGCTCCATGCATGGAGACGAAGCAGGTTTGCTCTTGTAATCAATAATTCCTTATTTTCTCCAAATCAGAAGGGATGGTTGTGATTTAGATTATGAAATTTGACCAAATTTTTTTGGTTGGCATCACTTTCAAAACATTCAACAAATTACACACATTTTTAGCAACATGAATACGTATATCTATATTTGTGTTTGTAATTGATATGATCAACTTCTCTAGTTAAGTTTCTTCTTTATTTGATTAATATTTCGGCTTATTTATAATTAATCCCTCCGTCCACCAATTCTTTGCCGCTAAAGGTGCAGCACAAGATTTAAAATATTGCTGGTTTAGTGAGTAGAAAGTGGGCCTGCATTAAGAGGTAGTTTGAAACTGTTTAATTTTACTAATTGTATTATGAGTGGAATAAATGGTCATACTTAGTTAGGGCATGACTCGTATGCAAGACTGGTCCAGAAATTAAATGACCTTTCCAGCTTCAATTCATAATCCTATTACTGCTTTACAATTAGGAATGGCCATCTCTCTTGGAGTTAGTAATCCCATCAACATAGAATTAGCCATTTCTCTCACTCTCTAGTTATTAGCTAAATCATATATCAGGAATTAGATTTATTCAACTTTCAAAAAAAATTATCCTTACTTATGAAGTTATTATTATATTGATATAACTTCATTAAACTCTGTTGGGAACTTTGTTCGGGTTAGGTCGAGTCGGGTGGATCGAGCCGATCTTTGCCCATTGGCTTAATTATAACTAAGGGATATGTAAACATTTCATGGACAGGCCACAATGGTAAAATAAACAAAGATTCAATGTACGGGTGGAGTACAATACGAGGATATATTAAAACAAGAAAATTGAAACAAAAAAATAAAGTAGAATTTCCTGCACCCATCCAAAAGCTATAAATGATAAGTGCAAGTCTTCAATTTAGGGTTCATCACACAACATTGTAATTAACTTAACATAAAATAGATAGTAGTTTCAACTAAATAGACACACAAGGTATATATTGCAATGCTAATAACCCCCATTCCTTAATAACCATATAGTTTTTTTTGGTATGTCGATTAACAAATAAAGTAAATCCACAAAGAATATATTTAATAATATATGGATGCATCTTAAATTCAGGATACACATACTACCAATAATACAAGCTTACAAGATTCACTTCTGCAACTGAAATAAAGATTATTTTCAGGCTGAAATCCACCCCATTTCGAACATCCCATAAAATAAACACATTTCCACGCCTTCGTCTACACCTAGCTGAACAAAAAAAGAAACATTTTAGTGTTCGTGTGTTGGCATAACGGTATATGAATACGAGTAAGTTCCAATGCACTGAAAATCATTTTGATCATTTATAAGGGATTTATCATGCAAGTCGCAAAACTTCTTAGGAACTGATTCGACTCGTAGTTTCTATATCAATATCAATATAAAATGGTTTTGAATAAAATACCTGAGAGATGATGCATTAAAAAGCATGACAAGTAAAGCATCCACTCAATGAAGAAATTGGTCGAGTCCTTCGAAAGGATAGTGCTCTCTCCGAGGGTCTATCTGTTTGGGACGTGACCTGCTTCACCATCATCGAACCTCTCATTTCTTGGGCCTTCTTTTGTGCAGATCTCAGATTTTTCATTATTTTGTCCATGGATGATGACCTCTTCTTTTCCAATTTCATCTAATTTATACAGACCAATCAGCTCATTCAAATCTTTGCAAAATCTGTTCCAATCTATTAAGTGAACTTAACACACACAAATATCACATTTGGAAATTTGGTTTTAGGCCAAGTAAAGTTTGATATCTTTACCAAAAAATAAGATTATCGCTCAAGAGCAAGAGAAACTGTAAATAAGACAGAAAACGAGCAAGAGAAACTGGAGACTACCTCCAGTTTTCTTATTGCAGCCTCAGCTTTTGCTTTCTGCAGATTCTCCCATGCAGTAATTCTTGCTTCCTCCCTCTGAATCCTAAAACAGGGTAGTAATACAAATGAATGGCCGAAAGCATAATCATGTTGAATTATACGAAACTAAAAAACATGAAGCAACTTAAGCAAACAAAGGTTCGCTATTAACACATGACATATACTATAGGAATAATGAAAAGAAAGATCATGGAGTATGGATGTGCTATTCAACAAAATTGAAAATAGTACAAATGCATGAATAACACAGGAAACAAGTGCTCAATGTCACCTAGATGCTCAACAAAAGTTTAGGTTCGATTTTTTTTCAGGTCACTTTTGAGAAGTTATCCTGTATGATCCTATTACAGAAAAAGAATTAGAAAAAATCATTTGATGTTTCTTTCTTTGACTGATTTGTTCACTTCACACACAAATCAATTTGAAGGGTGACATTGAACTCGAGTGGTATCTTGGTTTCATACATTCCATATGGGAGTTTCACATTATAACATTAATTATAACTTTGTGAGTTGGCAAAGATAGTTGTTGCAATTTTCACTAGAAAATGTGTTAAACTGTTAGATTGATTCTGAGGCCTACGTCCCAAAATAAAAAGGGTCAACAGATCGTGACGTCCTAATATAGTATTAGTATCAACAGGTCGTGGACGGAGGGAGTATAATCGTATACAATCGAAAATTACAACAAAAGACAAATAAAAAAAACAGTAAAGCAAACTTTGGAAGTTGAGTTGAGAAAAGCTCACTTTTTGCAAGACGAATTACGTCACGACTAGTGCTCACGGATTATGCACTTTCTCCCTGTAGATAAAACAACTTCTTGTATTTCAAGTGGTAGCACTGCGAACTTAAAAGCTCCCACGAACTGAACGAAGCAATGAACTAATTTAGGAAAGGAAGAAGAATGCTTAATTATATGATGCAAAAAAGATATATCGTTTCAAGTGTGTTCAAAGGTGGGGAATGGGGCTTCTATTTATAGGCAGGTCACCTGCGCGGAATGTCCACCTGTCATTAGTGACAATTGTCAATGAAATGGTTACGGGTTAAACCTGCGAGGCCACATTCAAATGTGACTAAAGAGGCAATGGTATGCATAGCATAAATGGGTCAACATAACTCATGTTAGGCTTATTGGGCATGGACCATCTATTTTAGAGGTACAAAACTTACCCAACTATACAACGGCCCTAGGATGGGGCCTAGCGGGCTCAGCTCAGCCGGCGGCAGGGCCCCCGTGTGTTGGTTTGTTAAGCTTACACATTTGTGCATTTTATGTACTATGTTAATACAATTTTTAACTTTTCTGAAACTCCTCTATTGATGCTATACTAAAACCTTAAAAATAATGTGTATTCGACATCCTTACCATGTTAGCTGGTCTATCCTATCAAGTTATAACTTCGCATATCATAGGTTGAGTTCTAAAGAGAGTTTTAGGATCCAATCAAAATAAGTATGTATAGAATGATTCCCAGAAAAGATGAACAATTGCAAAAAATTTGAAAATAAAATTTTTTGACTCTCAAGTTGTTTGAGACAAATGGAGTCATATTCATTTGTAATTATTATTTTTTTGGAAAAAGAAAAATATCTAATTGATCTACCTTTAAATATCTGAAGAGATACACTTGTATCAGTTTGAAATGTGGTTCATTGAATATTTTTATAAGGCTTTTTATTTTGGGTTGTGGGCCAAGTGAATTAATTGAGCCAGCTGATTTATTTTGCTTTCAAGGCTTGACCACACTATGTGGCCGGGCTGATACAAGTCTTTGTCATATCTGAAAATCAAAAGAAAATTGCAAATTTTGTTGAATACAAGATACATGTTTTGTTTTCTAAACTAATTCATACTACGGATAAATGTTTTATTTCAAAAAATAAAATAAAATTCATACTATGAATTTCATGTGAAAGTGAATAATGCACTAACCTTTTATACTAATATTCAATTAAAAGCCAAAAGTGAAAATATGTCAAAAATTACGACTCTATCAATATCTATATCTATCTATACTTATGTAAAAAGAGTCTTGAGTGTTTAATGTAGATTGCCTATTATATCATCATTATTAAATTATATATAAGGGCAACAATGTAATACAATAAATTATATTTATGCTAGATACTTAATATTTTACACCATAAATACAATATTTTTTAAGTGGTATTATAATAAATTATTATTATAAATTAAATTTACCTTATATATCAATTCAATTTAATATAACATATTCTATGTAAGGTTGTAAATCTAAGGGGATCCTAATCCCACAAATTTAAGTTTATTTTTAAGAAACACGTATTCATTTTTTTTAATTAAGTTTTTTGCCTTCATATGTATTAATTGACACACGCTCAGATGTTATAAGAGATAATTCAATTTTTTTTTCTCTTTGAAGTTAAAGAATTCAAATATGAAATTCATGTTATATGAGCCAAATACCCAAAAATTAGAGTTGTACAACCTATTATTAATTAACAAGAAAAAAAATGAGATAGGTAAATGTTTCATGAAATAATTAAAAAAAATACAATATATCGTACTAGAAAAAATATATATATTGCATTTTAAAATAGATATCTATCAAGACTCATAACTAATCAAATAAATAGTTTTAGGAAAATAGTACTAATTCACACAAGATTGGAAAGTACAAACAAAAAACTTCTTGTAAAAGAGTGTTATTTAATACTCCATTCGTTCCCAAAAACCTTTTCCCGATTTGACACAAATTTTAAGAAGGAATATAATTAATTAATATTGTTTATTGTGAGTAAAGATTGAGTTCCACCTTTATTGTGAGGGGAGATTGTTAAGTGGCGGACCATAAATGATAAGAGTAGTAAATATGTAATGTTTAAAGGGTGTAAAATGTATTGTTATAGTAAGTACATGTCCAAAAAATGAAAGATGCAATATGCACATGTATAGCTCTTAAATAATTAGTTTAAAGTTAGAACGTGAATTGTCATAAGATTATATTTTAGTTTATAAATTTTGTCAATTTTTCATTACAAGTCTTAACTTTGATTTATAAATCTTATATCTTTTCAACAATTGTTCTTTAATTCTTCTTTATACTACTATATAATTTTTGAGAAATAAGTTTAGATCAATAGACATAATATTTTTAAGAAATCATTTTCTTCATTAACTTCTAACATTTGTAAATGTAGTTTTTTATTGCTAAGTTTATCATTTTGCACTTTTACCAATATCTTTTGTTAATAGAGAAAACAACTTCAACATTAAAAAGTTACAAAGATTCTTCTCAAAATCTTAACTTCATCTAAAGAGTTGTAAAAATGGAAGGTTACTAAAACAAGTTCATATTCCTTCCTTATTTTTATCTTTATTGGACTTTTACTTTGATATTTTAGGATTTTCAATAGCAAAGAAAAATTAGATCAATATGATTCTTAGATCTTATCTTTCTTTTTTTCTCTAAAAATCTTACTCAAGACTAATTATAATTATAAGTTAGAAATTTAAATTTTATTTTTTGGAATTAGATTGTAATTAGATATTTTGTTTGAAAAAAAATAAATTAATTGAAGTAATTTGAGAGAGATATGACATAAAATAAGGAAAGGTAGTTGCCAAAACAAGAACAATGTTAAACATTGTCATATATGCTATATAAAGATTGATAAAATAAATAGTATATCTAATATTTTGTGCATAACTTTTGTGACTAGCTTAAGTGTTTTATTTGAGGAATCATATACTTAAATATTTTTTTCTCAATTTATTGTTGTTGAAATAATTATTTTAAGTTTTAATGGAACTAAAGGGTAAGTTATATATATATATATATATATATATATATATATATATATATTACATTAATACAAGTAAAAACAAGGGTATGATATATTTGGTTTTTTTTTTCATATTCTTTAAAATTAGTGATAAAATTACAGAATGATTTTTACATCATTACCATGCCTACGAGCCTACGAATGCAAATAAGTTAGAAATAAAAATTTATTCAAACTAAATTAGAGGTTACACGTGCAACGCACGTTACACTTGGTAGTATTATAAAATGTAATAAGTGACAAAATTAATGATATCAATTATGAATCTTAAATTTAAATTAATTTATTTCCGTAATATAATTAAGGGAATAGTTGTGAATAAATAATTATAAAAAATAGCATCAATGAAGAAATTATGCCAAACAAATCTTTTTTCAAATAAAAATACATAGCAGAGATGCTACATTGTAAATGAAAGTGAAAAAATAACTTCAAAACACGAAGCCTTACCAGTTACCAGTTTACCACAATAGGATTAATATAATTAAGGTGTGGAGATATGAGAGACCAAACATTTCTTTTTTCGTGGAAAAAAATACTGCAAAAAAAAAAACAAAAGTAGAAGGTAAATTGGGTAGTGCGTTATAGTTCAAAAATGGTTGAGAATTGAGCAATTGGGTATGGACTGTGAAATGGTTCTTTTTTTTCTTTTTTTTTAAAATTTTTAAAATTCCATCCTTTCTTCTTTGAGATAAAATAAAAAATAAAAAAATTACACCCTTGTCGTCAAAGAAAATTTATTCAGCTTTGCTCACTTTTACCAGTTTCTTTGTCATGTTTAATCATGGCCTACAACAACATATATGGACACGGTACTTTATGTAAAGCAAAAAAAAGATAATAAAAATAAATGAAGAAAAATAAAAGGAAAGGAAAAAGCTACATTCACATAGACGTGAATGTCCCACAATTGTCTCACAATCATGAAAACAGTAGTAGTACTTTTAAAAAAGAAAAAGAAAAAAGAAAAAAAAAAATGATTTTTCCAGTCTGGATATATGATAATGCTCAACATAAGTGTGAACCACATTACTTTATTTTTCTTGCTAAAACAAAGCATCAGAAGAAGAAGATCACAATTTCATTTCCATCTGAGATCTGCAGGCAGCTTTCCTTTTATATAACCATTTTACAAAAGGTACGTATATATATGCATATGACATCTATCAATAATATGTTAATATTTTCATCTGTATCAAGTTCTCTTGTAAGTTTTTTTATTTTTCTTGGGATAATATTTCAACTTTCTATCTTTAATCCATAGATCATCTGCGTATTTACATCACCGGCATCTTAATAATTGTTTTTTTTTGCATTTATGATAGTATATATATATATGTATTTCTGCAAATACATGATACTTGTTTTGCACATGAATTATGAATTATGACCAATCATCCATTATGCTTCTAGCTTCACACAAGAATTATGATACAATTGAGGGGCATTTTCCTAACTAATTTTATCTGACTTAATTCCATGTTTATTTTGTGAGACTAAAAATAAAGGATATCTTAAAGCCCAATATTGGCTTACATTTTATCCTTTGATTTGGTATTAATAATGACATACTCAAACACATGTGGTTACTTCTAATATTATCTCATCTTATGTCTTCTCCCAATATTTGTCAATCTCTTAATTCATCTCATCTCATCTCTATTGTCAATACATTAATTTGCGTAACAATTATTCATCATTATTTTGATATTATATCATATAATATCATTATTTTAATGTACGGATGTATGTGTAGAGTCGCTAACATTTTATCATCTGAAACAAATTAAAACTGTAAAATGAATGCAGGAATGGCAGAAATTGTAGCAGGTTTTGCAGGAGCGGCTATAGAAGTAGTGAAATGTGTTGCTGAACCAATCAAACGTCAATTCAACTATCTTTGTTGCTTCACTAGCAACATCGATAGTTTGAAACACGAAGTCGAAGAACTAGACAAGGCCACAAGAGAAGTGCAGGATCAACTCGATATAGAAAGAAGAAATTTAAAAGATGCCGTCCCCGAAGTCATCACTTGGCTCGATGAGTGCCAGAAGATGAAAGAAGAAAAGGATACAATTCTGCATGAAGTTCCAAACATAAAAGAAGGTTGTTTGAAACTTGGAGCTCGATTTTCTCTTAGCAGGAGAGCTAAAAAAACAATTAACCATACGAAAGAGCTTTTAGTCCGGAAAAACTTCAATCCTATAGCCAGGGAACGACCTCTAGGAGCTACACAAGAAGTTCCAGTAGGAAAGAATTATGAATTTGAGTCGAGAACAAAGTTGGAAGAAGACATCGTGACAGCTCTTCGAGATGTTGATGTGAATACCATTGGGATATGGGGGATGGGAGGTCTGGGAAAGACGACCATGGCCCAAAGAATCAGGAACAGAGTATTGAAGGAGCATGTATTCAAAGAAGTTGCGATGGTAGTTGTCAGCCAACAAGTAGACAAGTTCAAAATTCAAGTTGAGATTGGTGAATCATTGGGCTTGAAAAATCTCAAAGACGATACTTCAGAAATCAGAACACAAAAATTGCATGCTAGACTAACCGGCACATAGAGAATCCTCCTAATCTTGGATGATGTTTGGGAAGGACTCGAGCTGGAGAGTTTAGGAATACCTCGTGATTCTAAAGGGTGCACCGTCCTCGTAACATCTGGAAACAGGGAAAGGCGTGATATGGATGTCGAAAAGGTTTTCGAAATGACAATCTTATCTGTAGCGGACGCATGGTTTCTTTTTAAGGAGACAGTGGGGACATGTTTGGATGATAACGAGTTGATTTCTAAAGCAGAAGAAGTAGTAAAAGAGTGCGGGGGATTGCCGATTGCCCTCACAGCTGTTGGCTTGGCGCTTAAAGATGAGAAAGATGAGAGCATTTGGGATAATGCTCTGGTTCAATTAAGACTCAATCAAGACATCCGAAATTATGATAGAAGAGTTTATAATCCTTTGAAACTAAGTTATGATTTGTTGAGCTCAGAAGCGGAGAAGTTTCTACTCTTACTCTGCTGTTGGTTTCCTGAAGATGCTGAGATTCCACTGGAGCAACTCACGTATATATGTATGGGGTTAGGCCTATTTGAAGGCAACTTGAATTTGGAGGGAGCAAGGAATAATATGCGCGAATTGGCTAAGAGGCTAACAAATCGGTCTTTGTTGTTGTCAGAAATTAATTGGAGGGGTGAACGTTGTGTGAGAATGCATGATGTTGTTCGTGATGTTTGCAGAATCATTGCTAAACATGAAAAGAAATATATTGGTGGCAATGATTGCGCTTGGATTTCTTCCAATGAGCTGATCGGAGAAAGAAGTGAGTTCCGTACCGAGCAAGGGTTCCCAAACTTATGTCTTCTCTTGTTGGAGAAAGAGGAAGAGAAAGAGGAAGAGGAAGAGGAAGAGTTCAAATTTGACAGCACTGATTCTCTTGAAGGGATTAAAGAGTTCAAATTTGACAGCACTGCTTTTCTTGAAGGGATTAGAGATCTGCATGTCTTGTGGATCGAATATCCCACATTGACATCGCTGCAGCTGCAGCCATTAAAAAATCTCCAAACTTTGGTTTTAGCTTTTTGTCATGGACTGAAGACAATATCTGTTGTTGGAGAGATCGTAAATCTTAAGATTCTCATATGCCGTGGCTGCAACTCGCTTGAGGAGTTACCAACGGAGATAAAACGATTGAATCAACTGAAATTGTTAGAACTTACAGGGTGCTTCAGGCTCCAAAGGATAGACCGAGGCGTCATATCAAGTCTAGTTGGGTTGGAGGAGTTGAAGATGTTTAATAGCTTCAGGAAATGGGAAGCAGAGGATAGAGAAGAAAGGAAGAATGCAGGGTTGAGAGAGCTGCAGGCCTTGACCAATTTGACTTGCTTGGAGATTGAGATAGAGGATCCTACTTTAGTTGCAGAAAAGATGCAGATTTCAACAAAGTTGAAGAGATTCGACATCAGCTGGTTTGATACAAATTATGGTTTGCCAAGAGAAGCTGAAATTTATGACAAGAAAATGATTGATCTGCGCTTGGAGAGAGAAACATGTTTAGGACATTGGATTGAGATGCAGCTCCTCAGAGAAACCGAGTATCTAAGTTTGTGGGGAAACGGTGCAATGAATATCGACTTGGGAAGAAGTCAAAACATCAAGTGGTTGAGGCTGGATAGGTGTGATGATGATGTTGATGCTACTTTGTTCCCAGCTTCCCTGGAGCATATGGAGCTTGACTAACTTCCCCAATTACAAGAGATATCAATTTCTTCATTCCAGAATCTCTCTTATATTAAAATCGTTGACTGTCCTCGCCTACGCAATATAGCCAAGTTGTCCACTGCCGGAGAGTATTGCCTTTCACAACTTGAGAATCTTCATATCGAACGGTGTGAGATGATGGAACAAGTGCTGTTGGGGAAGGAAGAAGACAACAATAGTGAATCAAGAATAAATTCTTCTCATGTGAAATTCCCAAAACTGAAGGAGGTTACATTGTACTACCTACCAAATCTAGCTACTTTCTGTCAAGGAATTGAAGGCATTGAATTTCCTCTACTAAGGGAAATTCGTATTGAAGGATGCCCAAAATTCACAAGTATAGTTGGCATTTCAGAAAGTAGAGAGAACAAGTCTGGAGGAGGCAGCAGCAACAACAATGCAGATGTAGACGATGATTATACTTCAAATCTCTTCTGCCAATTAAAAAGAGTATGTATCACTTATATATACTCATTTTTCTTTCAGTTTGTGAACCTAATCACATGAATATGGATCTCAAACCATTAAGTAGAAATCAAATATAAATTGTGAATGACGACCGATCATCTAATTTTTATGTACTATTAATTATGCAGGTATCGTTTGGCAACCTCAAGGAACAAACTACGAGACGGAATCCATTCTGTGGTCATAAAATTCCTGTATCCTCCTTTAATGGATTGGAAATATTGAAAATCTCATGGTATCCTGGAAGCAGGAGTTTGATATCATCTTCCGTCGCTACAAATCTCGCCAATCTCAAGAGCTTACGTATTTCTTTTTTGTAATGAGATGGTGCAAGTGGTAAAGGATGATGACAAGGAAGATAAGTTGCTAGGAATGGCAAATATTAATGGTTGTGAAAGGAAGAGTGTTCTATTTCCTAAACTGGAGGACCTTGAGTTGAGAAATTTACCCAAATTGGTGAGCTTTTGGGAATTGAAATGTGATGTCGTGTTGCCCTCATTGAGGAAACTGGGATCCACTGGTGCCCCGAAATGAAGAATTTCAGCTTAGGGTTCCTAGCAGCACCAAATTTGGAAGATTTCTCAACAGATTTCGATCATCCTCCTGAACTCGGAGTCGACGTAAAATATGATTCATCATCCTTTTCTTTCACTATACCATGATGATGATTTATTACCAAGCTAATCGTAGAATTATTTGAATTGCAGGTTCCATTCGACAGACTGAAGATGTTAAGGATTGTGGGCAAGAGGAATACTGAATGTCCGATATTTTATCATCATAAACTTTTTATATCCCTGCTTGATGGATTGGAAGAGTTATACTTGCGTTGGCATCCAAGTATGATCGGTATATTTCCATGTTCAGTTGCTGTAAAACTTGTGAATCTCCGATTACTACAAATAACTGAGTGTCAAGAGATGGTAAAAGTGATTGAAGAGGAGGAGGAAGTTGCGAGTGGCGGTAGAACAACTCTTCTCTTCCCTAAATTGGAAGAGATTCGGTTGTTTTGTTTACCTAAATTGGTGAGCTTTTGTGAAAGGAAAAGTGGTGTTGAGTTGCCTTCCTTGTGTAGAGTGGATATCTACTACTGCTACAATATGAAATATTTCAGCTCGGGACCCCTTACCGCACCAAATATAAAGTCCATCAAGATGAACTATAATGAAGATATTGGAGGTGAAAAGGATTTGAATGGCGTGCTGCAGCAGCGAGCAAAGGTAAGAACAACTAACATTCTGAAACACTTCTTGCTATAAATTAAATTTATTTATACTACGTTGCAGTTAAATTTATTCAAGTTGTAATCCCATCATTTGTGATGATTGCAATTGGATTAAGGAGTTGGCAGTGTAGAGATGGAAAGTTGTTATTACAATTCCGGAAAACTACCCCCTCCCCTCTTACTTATCTTTTATTGTTTGATGGCTACAACTCATGCACGCACTCACTGATCGAATTTGACATTAACGTTATCAGGAAAAAGAAGAAGAGGAAGAGAAGAAGAAGCAGCAGCAGCAGCAGCAGAAGGAAGGTGGTGAAGAGGCCCAGGAATCAAAGGGTGAAATAGAGGAGGAGCGAACTTAATATTTCTTCACTAATTTCAACTGGTAATTATCCCTGTCCATTTATTTAATTGTAATTCTTCTTCTTTTTTTTTTTTATATATGTTCCATATAATGAGTACTGCCAAAAAAAAGTTTATGATGTTGATTAATATTTACAATGAGTTTTGTATTGCGAATATCATTATATTGAACTCTCATTAATTCTACCATATATATATACCTATATAAAAAAAGAGCATTGTGGCAAATTGTACATCGCTTAAAATATGCTTATAATATATTTTAAATTAAGGATAATAATGTAATCTAATATATCATAAATTTACTTTTAAAGTTTTCATAACTTATTTGACTCTTATAATTTTCTTACCCTCTTTGTATCCTTATTTGCTTTTTTTTCCATACCTTTTCTTAAGTTAGGTTCTTTCGTTAGTAATTGACAATATAATAGAAATAAATTATTTAAATTAGCGTAGATTAAATTAGTGTGAAAGTTTGAAACAATTTGACATTTTGAAATTTTTTGTACCTTCTCTTAGTTTCAAACATCAATTTATCTTCGCCTTTTTCAATCCTCTTTTGATTCTCGATTACAAGTCTCTCGATTGATATTCCGTTATTTTCCCACAAGAGTAGAAGAGAATAAACAATCACCGAATTGAATTTGTAGGTAAATACAATTACTTTTGATCATGTTTCTTTTGGTTTTTATCATCGCATCCTGAATTCAAAGCTTTGTCGTGCACTTCGTTCGAATTTCTAACTCCCTTTTATATAAAATTCCTTAAAACTCTTACAAAACTATCCTAGCATCCATCTTGAAAAGGAATTGGCAATAAAAAAGTTCAGAATTGTGAAGAAAGCAATGGACAATATTAAAGCTAATATACAATATGAATTTGTGAACATCGGAGATATGGAATCAAATTGGGAGAATGAATATTTGGCAAGTGCAATACAATTTTAATGTTGATAAAATTGTTACATATTCCCTCCGGTCTTTTCAAGTTGATACATTTTTTTTCAGCATTTGTGGCAAGCGTTTTCGAGCGTCTCGATGATGAGTTTTAAGAGAAAAAAATCTTTAAAAAGTTCCCATATAAGAAAAAAATATTTTAAAAAATTATTTTAAAACTCATCATCGAGACGCTCGAAAACGCTTGCCACAAATGCTGAAAAAAAATGTATCAACTTGAAAAGACCGGAGGGAGTATATGATACTAACGTTTTTAATTAATCCATTTACTTTTAGTTAAGAAAAACAATACTTAGTTTTAGTTTGGTATGCATGATCATATATCATGCATGCATCTACTTTTGAATATATAAATGCATGTTAATATATTTTGATACTCTATATTAGAATTAAAGTTTATGCACGTGATATTGCATATATATAGTTTTGGCAAAAGTGGTATAAATCAAAGTAGTTGCTCAAAAAATTAAACAAACAATTTGTACTTTGAGAAACATAATTATCAAGAACAAAGATAAGGCGTCGTTGCCAAATTATTGTATTTAGATTGAACTTAAAACGAAGGATTGACAAATTAAAACAAAACAAGTTAATATAATTTTGTAAGTAGTTTCTATTATGAATAATAACTGTTGTTAATTATGATCCTCATGCTTAAAAATATTACAATAACTAGTTTGTATCCCGTCGAAACTCGACGGGTATCACTAATCACTTTATAATATATTCTATAAACAAAATGTCAAATAATATACTTTCCTTTACAAAACTTTGACAATAATAAGTGTTGATATATACAACATAATTTTAAAAACTTATTAGCCAACGGGCCACCTCAAAATTAGTTTTGTGTGTAATATATTGTGAAGTATCTTAATCTTATCGGCCAATGATCACCTCAAAATCGATTTTATGTCTAACTAATATATTGTCAAGTGTCTTAAATCAAAAAATATATTCTTTGTTACAAAAATTTAATAAATATATTTCAAATACTAATTGGTCTACCGGCCACCCCCTAATGCTCATTTTGTGTCAATAAAAATTTAAAACCTTATTGGTCAATGAGCCACCTCAAAATCAATTTTGTGTCTAACTAATATATTGTCAAGTGTCTTAAATTAAAAAATATTTTTTTTTATTATAAAAATTTGAAAATCATATTTCAAAAACTTATTGGTCAACAGGCCACCTCGGAATGGTCATTTTGTGACAATAAAAATTTGACAATCATATTTATCTACACATTCCAAAAGAAAAATTGAAAAAACTTATTGGCCAATGGGCGGCCAATAAATTGATTTTGTGTCTAACTAATTTATTGTCAAGCACTTTAAATTAAAACAAAAATTTGACAATTATATTTCAAAAATTTATTGGCTAACAGGTTGTAAAAAGATCTTATTTGAATATCTTATAATCCACACGACTATATAGAAATTAAATTATTATTATTATTATTATTATTATTATTATTATTATTATTATTATTATTATTATTATTATTATTATTATTATTATTATTATTATTGATTTTAAAAGAACAAATATAAAGATTTTTAGATAAATATGGAATGGAGGATGTAGAGAGCGCCCCGTAAGCATGCCGATCGACATGGTGCTCCAAATCCGCACCGAAACTAATAAAAAAAAATATATACCCAAAATACTAAACTCTACTAAAAAAAACTAAACCCTAAAAAAAAATACTAAACCCTACCAAAAAAATATTAAACCTACAAAAAAAATCTCAACACTAAAAATAATAAAGATGAAAAATGAAAAGCCAACATAAATATTTGAATTCCCCCTAAGCATACCGATCGACGTGGTGCTCCGAGTCCGGAATGAAACTAATTTTAAAAAAAAAAATATATATATATATATATATATATATATATAATATAATATAAAATTATAAGATTAACATAATTTGATACCAAATATAAGTAGATAAGTATGGTTAGAATCAAATAGATATATGTATAATATAGATAGATATATTAGTATAATTAATATTAATATGTATAAATATATAGATTTTAAATAAATAAGAATGGAGGCAGTACGTAATGCCACGTAAGCATATGAATTAACGTGGTGCTTCGAATCCGCCGTGGAATTATATATATATAGGGGTGAGATCCCGTACAAATGAGGTTTTCCGTAAAAAGTAAAAAATGATGCACTATATGCACAATTATAATGCACGATATGTACAATTATAATGCACTGTGCTCATAATGCATTGTCAATACTATCATAATGCATCAGTCATCATAATGCATTTTCAGTACAATTATAATGCACCAGTTAATCTGGGCCATAGATCACACCAAGATCAATGGTCCAGATTACTTCTCATTTCTTACGGAACTAGTTTTTTGTACGTGATCTCTTCACTATATATATATGTCACGACCGCACTTTGCTAAATAAATAGCTAAGCTTGGTAAATTCGTGACTATAAAACATGAATATGAATAATGGATAAAAAGGAATGTCTTTGGATTTGAACTCATGAAACGACTTCATTAGTTGGGCAAACTGACACTTATCTTGTTTAAAGTACGATACCACTTGTCAACTTAGAATACAACCAATTCAAAATAACGTAAGAATCTCAGAGTGTACGCAACGGAAGTATGGTTATAACTACATGTATGAAGATATGTATTACCAAGAGTTATCAACAACTAAATCTTCACTAAATTGACAAAAGCTCCGCCGGTCACTCCGCTTCAACCTGCTCAACCTGCACATTAAAAACAATGTACAGGGCTAAGTACAAATTGTACTCAGTGAACACTTTGCCCAAAACTGATTTTATTGTCATTCATATACTGAGTGAAACATAGGGTTTTTCTTAAAAGTCTATGTTCACTAAAATCTCTTAGTTCTCAAAAGTGACTGCAGTCAAATTTCTGTTGTAATCTACCATATCTGATCTGTGGTGCCCGAGGAGGTGGCCACCTCACTCGTCACTTGATCGATCGTCACACTAGACAATTCGACCACTGTGTATACTAATCCAAGTATAGTAGCTGGCCATACAAGGTCCCGAATTCGATTAAATAATATTGGCGTAGCCAATAACAGATAGGCATCATACAAAAATAAAACATTTTATGGCATGACAATACTTTAAAAGAGCTATATCAACTAATAAAACACGCTTTGTTTTAAAAGAAAGCCCACCTCGTCTGCTCTTTTCTGCTAATGAACTCTTACGCCTCCTTGACTACTTTTCTCTCTGCGCTTGACCTTCGATTAGAGATTGAAATAAGATTCTCGCTGATCGATATAACTTATTAAAATTAATTCTAATCTCAGGTTTATTCGATCTTAACTTCAGTAACATAGTTACAACTATCTGAGCTCTATTCCGTTGAGTGAACGGGTTGTGCGAGAATCTTACAAATAAATCGTTAATTGATTTATTGTTAACTTGAATTTAAATTAATTGGGAGGCTCCTCAATTAGTTAATCTTAATCGCTTAATTGCTTACCTTAATCAATTTATTCTTGATTAATAAACTTATCTCTATAAGTTAATTCTTTAATCAAGTATAATTCACTTACGAATTAATAATCCAGTTGTACGAATAGATTATTCGATTGTTTCTTAATAAATCAATGGATTTATTTATTTACTTAGAATTAAAATAAATTCTAGTTGTTTAATTGATTGGCTTAATCAATTAAATCTTAGTTATTAACTTTTAGTTAATAAACTCCTTTCGTGGTTAATAACTTATTTCTATAAGTTAAATCTTTTAATCTCGTAAAATAATTCTCTCGTGAATTATTAATCTCTAAAATTATCATTAGAGGGTGTAGTAATATATTAATTAGTGGTATCTTGAACCACATAATTAATTAAGAGTTGGATTTGTAAATAACTAATTAATTAATCTCGGCCCACGGAAAAATAAATCTCGGCCCACTGTTTGATTAAAACCGGCCCAGCTCATATTAGAACCGGCCCAGCTACTCAGCCCAGACCCTGTGCTGACCCGGCCTGAGGCCCGAAAACCCAGACCCGACCCGGAGCCCGACCCGCTGGAACAAAAATCCCAAACCCTCTTCTCTTCCTCATTTCTCCGATCGAACTCTCTCTCTCTCTCTCTAGTCCTCCTCTGTGATTTATGCGCTTCTTCATCCTTTCCTTCCTCCGATCACCATCTCCGGCGCTAGTATCATCGATGCTCACCATCCCTCCGTTCCCTGCTTGTTCATCTCTCCATGGGATTATTTCCCCCAAATTAAAAATGTTGGAGAAATCCCTAGATTTCGCCCCCTCCCCTCTCTGCATTTCCTGTCACCGCCGTGTTCCAGCCGTGACCATCGCCTTTCCGACAACGCCGCGCCTCCGGTGTAGCTGCAACCCCCACGTCGCTACCGCCGCTGGCCAGCAGCGGAGTTTTCTCCGCGTGTAGCCACCACTGAGGCCGCATCCGCCGAGCTCTCCGTCGATGCCGACCATCTCTGTTGCAGCAGCAGCTCTCCGTCTTCCATCGCCCGCCGCCGTGAGCTCTTCACTGCTCCGCGCCGCCGAGCTCGCCTCTGCCGTCGGGGCTCCGGCCTCGATGGAGGTCTATTCTCCTTCTCGCTCTCTCTCTATTCCCTTTAGTTTTCTTAGTTGTACATTATAAATATAGATTGCAGAATCGTGTTCTTAGTCTTTTACTTAGGTGTTGGGCTTGCTTTGAAGTTCTTGCTCCTTGCAGCCTATGTTTCTAGTTCAGCATGTGTGTGATTTCTTTCAAGTGAGCTTTTGGTGTCATTTTCTTTAATAAGGGGTGTGAGCCCTGCTTTGTTTAGGTTGTGGAATGCTTAGAAATTTGATTATGCTTTATACTTGAATATCGATTCATTGTCTAAAATTGTGAAGAAACTGAGCATGCTAAGAGAAGTTGGATTATGGGGACTAGCTTGAAGAAACAGTAAGCATGCCATTTACTTAATATGAACATTCTAGCTCAAGTATATGATTTGTAGTTGTTGGGAAGGTTTGATGGCAGTATGCTGTAGTATTTTTAAGTATCTAGGATTTGCATTTCTAATTGTTCTTGATTCCGAACTTAAACGAGAAGCATGCTTATAGCTCAAAGGGTTGGCTGTAATACCTTGAAGAAAATGGAAGTTAATGGTTTGATAGCTGTAGGGAATGATGGTTGCTGCAGTTGGGGAGTAGCTCATTCTTTTCCTTTTCTTCTAGCTGCTGCTTCTCTTCACTTTCCTTTCTCTAGTTTCTTACTCTATTTTCTTTGTTCTCTCTATGTGTAGTTGAAGTATGAATAAGTGTGAAGCTTGAAAGATGAGGTAGGAGGGTGTATATATTGGCTTGTCATGATTAATTCTCTGCACAATCTTTCCCCAAATCTACTTTAACTAATATGGCTGCTTTGACTCTTCCTTGCAGGTTTATTTGGGGCTCAATGTGCAGCTATGCTAATAGTTGTTTTGCTGCAGAGGAGAAGAGATTGTTGCAGTAGGAGGGAGATTTTTGTGTTCCCCTTCTCTTGAATTAAAAGCGTGTAATCTTCACTCTCCATCAAGTGACTAGCACACAAATATTGACTTGAAGCCTTTGTAAAGTTGTAATATATATATATATATATGTATAGATGTTCCTTACTGCCACTCTTACACAATAGTTGACTAGGAATAGAAAATGTAATTGAATTCATTCTTTTACTTATTAGTGTTGCATGAACTTGGCCGTGTGGCCTTCTTTGTATCAAATTGGGCTTGGCCCAATATTGAGCGTAAGCGGCTTAGTCCCATATTTTAATTATCGAAAGGGCTCGACCGAATCAAAATATATTAATGGGCTTGACCCGTTAATATACTACCTTATCTCGTGAATAAATAAATAAAGCTCCAGAATCGTTTTAACTTGCCAACTTATAAACAAGGTAATAATTCGTACTCGTCATAACTCGATATCAAGTAGCCACTTGATTTATAAAGGATTCTCTTCTAGTAATTCCATTACACCCAAGTGATATCTAAATCCCTAAAAGAGAATAATTATTCTTTAATCACTTCTAAAGTAGATAAAAAAAAATACGGGGCGTTACAATATATATATATATATATATATATAGATATATATATATATATATAGGCTCTCCATAAATTCAATGTGAGATTGAAGAATTTAGATATTTTAGAATACTAAATTTCCAACATTCTACATAGGCATGTGAATTAATGCGGAATATCTACTAATTTGCAAAATAAATAAGAATTTGGATTAGAAAGATTCATCTAATTATATAGGTTCTCCACCAACAAATTTTGATATATTTTTTTTAGATAAATAGATAATGGAGTATCATTAATCACTTTATAATATATATTTTATTAATAAAGTGTCAAATAATATACTTTCCTTTACAAAAATTTGACAATAATAAGTATTGATACATACTAACATAATTTTAAAAATTTATAAGGCCAACAGACCACCTCAAAATTGGTTTTGTGTCTAATATATTGTGAAGTATCTTAATCTTATTGGCTAATGGTCACCCCAAAATCGATTTTGTCTCTAACTAATATATTGTCAAGTGTCTTAAATCAAAAAGTATATTCTTTGTTATAAAAATTTGAGAAATATATTTCAAATACTAATTGGTCAACGGGCCACCTCAGAATACTCATTTTGTGTCCATAAAAATTTGACAATTATAGTTATCTACACATACTAGAAAAAATCAAAAAAGAAACCTTATTGGCCAATGGGCTGTGTCTTAAATTAAAAAATATATTTTTTGTTACAAAAATTTATTGGTCAACGGGTCACCTCTCCTCAACGAAACTAATTTAAAATATATACCCAAGATACTAAACCCTGCAAAAAAAATCCCTACAAAAAAATACTAAACCCTACAAAAAAACTCAACACTAAGAATAATAACGAAAAAAATGAAAACCCAACATAAATGTTTGAGCTCCCCCGTACGCATACCGATCGACGTGGTGCTCCGAGTCCGGAATGGAACTAATTTAAAATATATATACCCAAAATACTAAACTCTACCAAAAAAAAAAAAAAAACTCTACAAAAAAAGACTAAATCTAAGAAAGAAAAATAAAATAAAAAGCCAACATAAATGTTTGAGTTCTCCTTTTAACATCAATATGTATTTCGTTGTGTGATTGATTGATTTTGAATTTGAATATATTGATATAATTTGTATGATATAAATATTAATTAATTTGCAAAATAAATATGAATTTTGGATTATAAAGATATATCTATTTATATAGGTTTTCCACAGGATTTAGAAATTTTAGAATACAATCTTTAGAACATTCCACATAGACATGTGAATTAATATGGAATATCAACTATTTTGCAAAATAAATAAGAATTTGAATTCAAAAGATGCATCTATTTATATAGGTTCTCCACCAACAAATTTTGATAATTTTTTTTTAGATAAATAAATAATGGAATAACATAATGCATATATATATTGTAGTAAAATATTATAGTAATATTTGTTAATATCATAAGAATATTATAGTAATATTTGTTAATTTTTGTCCACCCTTTTGTACACGTAATATTTATTATTCAATCAGAAAAAAATTGACATTTATCCCACATCTATTCTTTTATAAAATTCTATCAATGGAGAATTCATATAAAAAAAATGTACTACTCATAACTTTTGCCAAAAGACCAAAATAATGTTGCATAAATTTATTATCTAAATTTTCTTGTTATATGCAACTATATGCATGTGATTAGCTTTGGGTTGAATAATTTTGAATATGTGATTTTTTTTTATATGAATTCTCCATTGATAGAATTTTATAAAAGAATAGATGTGGGATAAATGTCAATTTTTTTCTGATTGAATAATAAATATTACGTGTATAAAAGGACGGACAAAAATTAACAAATATTACTATAATATTCTTATGATATTAACAAATATTACTATAATATTCTTATGATCTTCTTTAAAATATTACTATAATATTTTCGTTTTCATATAGTTAATGTTTCATAATAAAAATAAAAATAAATATAATGTCTATTTCCTTTTACTTTTACTTTTTTTTTCTTTTTTTTTTAAATGTTGATATAGCACACACTATGGAAGTATGAGGCGGCTACTATGTGTTAATTAGGCAAAATAATATTGTTGTTGATGAAAGAAACGCATATATATATATATATATATATATATATATAGAGTTTGGTTCATATGTTAATAAATCCTGGTGTGTTAAATAGGAATGAATCTGGACTGTTGATCTTAATCAGATCTATGACTGTTATTTATTTAAGCATGGTTTCAAGGTGCAATAAGCATGATTCCATTTAAGCATGAATTGGTACATTTAAAAGCTCAATTATATAATAAGCATAATTTTATGCACATTTAAGCATAGTTTTGTATATCTTTAAGCATTTTTAACATTTTAACACGTCATGATTTATTAACACACGAACCGCTCCCTATATATATATATATATATATATATATATATATATATATATATAGGGTATGGTTCATGTGTTAAAAAGTTCCCACATGTTAAATAGGAAAGAATCCTATCCATAGATCCACTATTTGTTAATGGCTGAGATTAATTAAAAATAAATAACTATAACCACCAATTAATACGCATGGAGGGTAGAATAGACAGATTTTTTAATTTAGTCTCTCACCAAATATTACTGTCCGGCAATTACGGCTAGAAATTTGAAGGGATCGTGAAAAAAAATGTGCTTTCATCAATAATAAATCGAAGATGTAGTAATAAAAATTGTTATTTTTGTTTTCTCCTTTTGTCAATATAAATCGTAGATGTAGCAGTTGATGATGTAATTATTAGAATATTGGTTTACATAGGAAAATTGTTTACTGTTTACGTAGGAAAATTACTTGCTTAATGTCTTTTATTTTGTTGCTTAAGCAATACTTTTAGTAGTGATTATATTTAGCTTTTGTAGGCTTATTATATGTTTGAACTATGCTCAATGTTGTATATTTTTATGCTTAAATATCTAAATTTATCACGTTTGTGTTGTGCATTGATTCTTGAAATAGTTATTAAAAATTGAAAACCATGAAATTGTTTAAATTCACAAATATATGCTTACTATATGATTAACTTATGCTTAATGCTCTAAAATTTATGCTTAAATATTTAAATTTATCTTGTTTGTATTGGACATTAGTTAAATGATTATTAAAAATTGAAACAATAAAATTGTTTATTCACAAAATATATGCTTATTATATGATTTAATTATGCTTAATGCTCTATATTTTTATGCTTAAATACCTAAATTTATCATGTTTTTGTTGAGCATTAATTCTTGAAATAATTATTGAAAATTGAAAAACATAAAATTACTTAAATTCACGAATATATGCTTACGATATGATTAACGTATGCTTAATGCTCTAGATTTTTATGCTTAAATATTAGACAAGTCATGCTTTCTCGATCAAGTTATCTAATATTCTTCCTAATATATTTTCTATGAATTATTATATATATTTTGCACTTCCCACTATATAAAATAGTGATATAATTAAATTATAAAAAATTATTTCTTTAATGTTCAGTGAATTAGGCTTCAACGGTTGTAATCGTAAATTGTTATACTTAATTGTAAAATCTTAATTATATGCATTTCTCAATGTAAGTAATTAATTAAGCATCAAAATTATTATGTTAAATCTAAAATAATACTAATGTAAATTTAGTTAATGGCAACAACGAGCATGCGTCAGCAAAATAAAAAAAATAACATTTAACATGATCGACATTTAATAATTAAAAATGTAAAGAAGAAAGCCGTTGATAGTATCATGGCAAGTATTTAAATTTCCACAATTATAGGAATCAGTTATTTAAGATAAATACATGTTTACGAATTTGTCCTCATTTAACTTATAACCGACACTTATCAAATATTAATTTTTATTTTGCCTAATCATCTTGACCGTACATAATTAAAGATGGATGGTGAGGATATATTCCTATTTAACATGTGGGGATCCATTAGTATATGATCCAACCTCTATATATATATATAAAATTATAAGATTAGCATAATTTGATACCAAATATAAGTAGATAAGTATGGTTAGAATCCAAATAGATATATATGTATAATATAGATAGATATATTAGTATAATTAATATTAATATGTATAAATATATAGATTTTAGATAAATAAGAATGGAGGTTGTACGTAATGCCACGTAAGCATATGAATTAACGTGGTACTTCGAATCCGCTGTGGAATTATATATTGATTTTAATTTGTTTGATGTGTTTTTTTAACTCATTCATTAAAAAACTAATTTGTTCATGTTATATATAAAAGGCGTGTGTTTCTTATATTGCAATTTTTTTAATTATAATTATAAAATGTAATTTTATTATATATCTAATTTATTAATTATACTAATATACTTTGAAAAAACTTAAGAATATAAAAGAAAAATAATTGAGAAGTTACACGTGCAACGCACGTTCTCAATGCTAGTTCTACAAAAAGACGGAGAAAAACTTTGGATTGCTTAATCTCACATGATAATTAACTAGTATAGTGCCCGTCGAGATTCGACGGGAACTAATAATTTAGTAATTATTAAGTAAAAAATAATAAAAAAAATTAGGAATATAAGTATTTATTGTAAGATTATAGTATTGTTAGGATACATTCGAAAAAAAATAGCATTAAACTAAATTAGAAAAAAATAAAAAAAAATCAATAAAGTGTGACATTTCTTGGTTCGTTACGTTTTACTCATTTTTTTATGTCAAGCAGCCCGCTGATCATGATATTAGAAAAATAAATTAGGAGAGGTTACGTTTCTTGGGTAGTAATACTCATTTTGAATGTTAAGTCATCAATTGTACGTTGTATAAATCAATTGACGATTAATAATATTTTTTCAATTGTAGTTGTATTTTTCATATCAAGTTTCCTATTGCTCGAAAAAAAATTTGGTCAATGAGAGGTTGGATTCTTTTGCGTGGTATATTCATTTCAATGTAAAGTCTTTATCGTTCGATAATTGAAGGATAGAATGTCAAGCCGCCCGTCATTTAGATGATTATTGAGGAAAGTTGACAATTCTCGGATAGCTTTACAGGTTTTCAATTCAAGTCTTCTATTTACTCTTTTAATTATTGATTAAGGATTATTCCATCATATATGAGTTTTCCTATCAATGAAGTCATCTTCTTATCCCCCGTCCCTACTCAACTAACAAACTATAAGTCGTAATAGTATAATTTTCCATTAACGTGATGTCTTTTAAAGGATGAGTTGTTATACTGCACAATATCATGTCGCTCTTTTAGAAATTTCAATCTTCGAACCACTTGAATTTATTTTTTTATCTAAAACAAATAAAAGGATTGAAAATATCTTGACAGTCGTTTGCACCTAAGGGCACATTTGCACCATTGAATTAATAATTTCTAGGATAAAATAGCTATATCTTCACCATTCTACCTTTCTATCAAATGCTAATTATAAGTTGGCTCTGAAAAATAAATTTGATATTTCGGGCAGTTTTACTCATTTAGATTGTCAATTTACCCGTTGTTTGATTGTCTGTTGTAGGAGACATTGAAAGTTCATTAAGTTAAGGAGGCTTGTCATTACTTAAGTAGTAGTATTCGTTTTGATTATGAAGTCATCTGATGTTCATTGTAAAAGTAGGTGAAAGAGGCATAACATTTATTGAATATTCGTATTTATTTCAAATGTTAATCCACTCTTTGTTCCATATAATAAAAGATAGCTCAAAAGATAATATTTTTCGCATAATTGAATATGTTTTGGATATTAATCCACTTTTTAGAACAATAGGTCAATGTGTAACATTTCTGAGGTAGCTACTCATTTTGAATGTGGAGTTAATTTTTATTTATTATTAATTAATTTAAATATTATTAATTAATTTAAATATTATTAATTAATAAAAATCATACCAAAATAAATTAAGCCTACTAAAAAACTAAACCCTATCTAACAAAACTAAACTCTAACTGGAAAAATTATCGACGTGACACTGCCACATTAATGATGGCACATTAAGTGTGCCCACGGTACGGTGGAGCGTTTCTGCATAAATATATACCCTAAAATCTAAACGTATCCTACCAAAAAAACTAAATCCTACTAAAAAAAACTTAATTCTAAAATGAAAAATTGGGTGATGTGGTTGTACTCGATTTAAATGTCATGTCTCCCGTTGATTATAGAAATATAAAAATAGGTCAAGAGAGATAATATTTCTGAAGTCACTTGTTGTTTACATAAACAAAAAAAATTAGGTAAAAAAGATATGTTATTTCTTGAGTTATTTAATGAAATTAAATGTTAAACCGCCCGTTGTTCGATGTAATTGAAAATGGATCAAAGATATTTTACGGGTAGTTGTACTCATTTTGAAATCAAAATTTTGATTAAGAAAATAAAAAAGTGTGTATTTCAATTAAATTTTAAGAATGATATTTGTAATTTATCTCTCATAAAAATAAAATAATATAGCATATCAAATAAAAATTATTAAAATTATTATGGGCTACAATTAATGAACATGTCTATGCTAGGATAATATTTGTACATGTGCATGACAAAATTCTTAGTCATTATTAAACCTTAATAAATAAACTAAAGCAAAAAACCTAAAATCTTTTGTGTATTGATTAGTATAATTTATATTAGTCTAACATTTACGTAGTCAAAGTTTTTCGTATTATGAGACTTCTATTCAAATTGAAATTCAATTTAAAGATATATATCAAATTAAAGATAGATATTATTTAGATTAAACTATTAATTAATTAGCCAAAATTATGAGAATTTAGCAAAATAATCAAGAAAAATCATAGTTGATCGACCTTTATTTTGCTATTATATATATATATATAGATATAGATTATCTCCCATGTGCTACTTAATTTATTAATTCGATTAATTAAATTAATTAATTAAACAAGTTACCACGGCAAGCACCTTAATTATGACTAGATTTTTTTAATCCTAATTTTCAGAACAACAACTACGACTCCTAATAATCTAAATCCTCCTCCTCATCCATGGTTATCTACGATAATGACTTTCACTTTATTTAATACAAAAATAAATTCTCTATATATAATAAATAAATAAAAAAGTCCAAAGCCTTATAATTTCATATGCAACAGCTCAATATATTTGCTTAGAAGTTACAACAATGTCTCATGATGAAAACAACTTCTGCAAAAACTATCTTCTTCTTAAAGCCGAAGCAGCTTCGTGCTTCGACTGCGTGAGAGTTTTGCACTCGAATGATTTGGAGAAGAGGGAATTTTTCAACACCGGAATCGAAGAAGAAGAAGAAGTTGTCGAATTTCGATATAGATGGATTATTTTCATCTCTCTTGTGGCTCAGAAACTTCTTCTCTACTTGAAGAAGCCCATGGCGGCGCTCACCTCCGCGGTGGAGCTGTGCCTCAATTTTCCGGCGTTCAACGGCGGCTTCCGGGGCTTGCTCTTCAATACTTTGACCGGTTTGTATTTTTTTTTTCCCCTAAGATTTTTATTTTTGTTTGATTTCTTAAATTTGATGGTATAAAATGGAAGTCTATGGTTAGTTCACGCAAGATGCATGATGCATCTAAGTATAATAAATATAAGTACCTTATGTATAAATATAATGCATCATTTTCATAATAAATTTTATGTATAGCTATATTTGCACAATTCATCATAATACATTCCTTATTTATGACAAAACAAGGGTTTTTTTTAAATTAATTTTTACAAAATAAAATGTGGAATGGATATGAAAAGGAAATTAAATAGAGTTTATTTTTATCTTTATGAATCTAATGTTATATGATTGTAAATAAAAGTGTAATCAGATTTAGATTATTAGGAGATTACCAATAAGGTTCAAACTTTTTTATTATATGAAGCTATTTAAAATGATTAAGCAATTATAATGGAACTGTACATGAAACAGTTCATATTATTTAATACTGCTAATTAAGTAATTGTGAATTAATAATGGTCTTTAATTTTCTGTTTCGTCAACACAAAATTCCGTTTCTTTTTTTTTTTAAAATAATTACCTGAATTTACATGTCAGAAAAATAAAAGGTCTAATTAGCCAGCTGATTCTGTATATGTTTAAATTTTAATAACAATGACATTTCAATAAATAGAAAATTATAATTTCTCGAGCAAGATCACTTTCAATATCTGGAAAGAAGTATATATTACTCTCAACTGAATACTAATGACTATTAACATAATTATAATAGTGTCTCCACTAACATCAATTATATTGTTATTTTATCACGGCCAACTAAGTATACATTTTTTTATGCAAATGGATCGGACTAATTTCATTATCGTATTATATGTATGACACTATCCAATCTGAACTATTTGTTGATAATGTATTTTATCTACTTATTAAATGCTATATATACGTGTGTGTTTGTCTAAGATTAAATTT
The DNA here is from genome assembly GCA_001642375.2 of Mentha longifolia. Classification (NCBI taxonomy): domain Eukaryota; kingdom Viridiplantae; phylum Streptophyta; class Magnoliopsida; order Lamiales; family Lamiaceae; genus Mentha; species Mentha longifolia. Next base: position 8,359,414 of record CM038110.1, on the reverse strand, counting down.
TTTAAAAATATAGGTTTTATGTAGAAAATAATAAATGATTTGGACCGTTGATTACTTTATAATGTACAGTCCAGGTTAACTAGTGCAGTATAGTTATACTAAAAATACATTATGATACACGGTGCATTATAATTTTGTATAAAATACGTCATAGTTATATATAATTTTTTAAATAAAATTGTGTTGGTTTCGAAATTAAAAGATATTCGCCTCTAAATTGATTTTTTTATGCGTCTGTCCCGCAATAGGACGCACCAAAAAATGGGACGAATAATCTCAAGTGGTCTACACTAATACATGTATGGAGATTGTGACAAAGAGAAATATTTATGAATTAAAAAATAAATTATTGACATAGTTATCTTAATGCATGTCTTATTCCATTTTTATATGTAGGGAGGTTGGTGAAGCCAGATAAAAACTCAGAAACTTTCAAATCAATGCTTGGATTTGTTGATAAGAGATTTGATTTAAAGAGTAATTATCGAAATAAAGAAGCATCCATCGCAATTATGGCTTCCAAATTGTCGTATGAAAATGAATCATTTGCTCGAAATGTTGTCACACATAAATGGGAGGTAAGCTTCTTTTTTTAGATTACAATTAGAAAAAGGAAATGTATATTTTCACAAAGATGAGAAATCAAATCCAACCACTACTTCATTCCTCATATTTCGTATAATTGATTAACTCTTGTAAGTTTTAATAAATTGCTATATATATTTAAGATTCCTTTATTTTCATTTGATTTGGTGCAGATGGAATTTCTTGGGCATTTCAACTTTTGGAATGGTAAGTCAAATGGCATTATTTCAAGTATCATTATGTAGCATTACATTTGAACTTGATGATTTTGTAGCATATTATATCTAATTAAGTGTCTTTTTAATTTATATATGCATGTAGTTGACATCAATTGGACCTCGAAACTATTGTTCACCTAATTAATTTAGGTTGACAATGATGTTTAATACTCGTCGATAGAAATGTTCTCGTACACTCAATATTGTACACTAAATATGTCTATCGCTGAATTTTTTTATTTTTTTTTAATACTCTTTCCGTCATTTTTAAGTTGTTACATTTTTTTCAGCAATTTTTTCAAGCGTTTTCGAACGTCTTGATGATTAGTTTTAAAATAAATTTATTAAAAGAAATTTTCTTGTAAGTGTAACAACTTGAAAATGACGAACATAGTAATTAATTAGAATTTACTAATTATAAAAAAGGATTTAATGCACTTCCTTGTAGAAGAAAAGATAAAATTTTAACTTTCCTTTTGAAAAATAATTCGAATAGAGCGAATATTCCATGGCATTTATTCATTAATTTAGGATATGATAAGAATGTTCTTCAACCCATCAATATTGCAGTGTCACGTCAATAATTTTTCCATTTATGGTTTATTTTTATTAGTAGGTTATTTATTTTAGTATAATTTATATTTATAAAGTATATGAATAATAATTTTTATTAAATATATCATCACCACATCACATATGGGCACATTATGTCAACAGTGGGTAGAAGAGCATTCCTCTAGGATGTGAGTCGAACTTTTTAACAATTATCGACTAATTAGTATTTAACATTAATTAATTAATAATTTTTTTTCTTGCCAATTCTTATTTTGTTCATCAATTTTAGTCAACCATTATTATATATCAATGTTAATTATGTCCCTCTCTCCCAATAAGCATATCTAGTAAAGTGAGACATGCTTATTGGAACTCAGGGGATTGATCTAATGGGTAGAGGAGAAGTCTCTTACAAACTGAACTGTTACAGACTTTCAGGAACTGTACACGACAACCGCAATCGTTTTTCGAGATAAAAATCGAATTGTGATAGCATTCAGAGGCACAGAGCCGCTCGACGCCGATGCATGGCGAACCGACATCGACCTTTCGTGGTATGAGTTCGCCGGCATTGGCAAAATCCATGGCGGCTTCATGAAAGCCCTAGGCCTCCAAAAAACCACCGGCTGGCCCGAGCACATCTCCTCCCCGAAATCGTTCGCTTATTACTATTTGCGAGAGATGCTCAAAACCCTAATCCAAGAAAATGGTGATGCAAAATTTATATTGACAGGCCACAGCCTTGGTGGGGCATTAGCAATTTTATTTGCCAGTATTCTCACCGTGCATGAGGAGGAATTTCTGCTGACGAGGCTGGAAGGAGTGTACACATTTGGGCAGCCAAGGGTGGGGAATGAGCAATTTGGGGAGTACATGAAGCGAAAAATGATAAAGTATGATATTAAGTATTTTAGGTATGTTTATTGCAATGATGTGATGCCTAGGTTGCCTTATGATGACAAGACTTTCTTGTTCAAGCATTTTGGGCCATGCTTGTACTTCAATGGCTGCTACAAGGGCAAGGTAATTAAGTTGAATCTTCTATTGCATTTCAAAATTTGAATATCTCATAGCCTCTAGAGAGTTTTGAGATTCGGATCCAGATATGCTATTGGATTTGGATTTGGATCTTGACTTGTTTTGAAAATTTTAATTTATAAGACGATCTCACACGTGTTTTTGTGATACAGGTTCTCGAGGAGGAACCAAATAAGAACTATTTCTCGTTCCTTTACGTTTTACCCAAGATTCTAAATGCGGTTTATGAGATGATTAGAGGTTTCATCTTACCTCAGTTAAAGGGTGCGGAGTTTAAAGAAGGATGGTTGGTGAAATTTTTTAGGATAATTGCCTTCATTATCCCGGGGTTAATTGATCATTTTCCACTAGAATATGATAATGCCACTAGATTTCAAAAAAGAGAACTCACCTATATATTCTCGGATGCCCTATCAAATTGAATTATTTTCTCTAATAAATAAGAACTACCAAAATTTGTGTCCTTCCCCTATCCTCCATGAAGAAATGAAGTTTCTAATACTCCATGTATGGAGATGAAGCATATTTGCTCTTGTAATAAATACTGTAATTCCTTATTTTCTCCAAATCAGAAGAGCTGGTTGTGATTTAGATTTGTGAAATTTGACCAAATTTTTTAGGTCAGCATCACTTTCAAAACATTCAACAAATTATACACATTTTTATGAATTTTTAGTAACATGAATACGTATATCTATATGTGTGTTTGTAATTGATATGATTAACTTCTCTAGTTAAGTTTCTTTATTTGATTAATATTTGGCTTGTTAAGTTCTTTATTTGATTAATATTTTGGCTTGATTAATATTCTCTAGTTAACTTCTCCGTTCACCAATTCTTTGTCGCTAAAGGTGAAGCATGTGATTTAAAATATGGTTTGATTGTAGCGAGTAAAAGTTGGGTCCAGTTTGAAATTGTTTAATTTGACTGATTGTATTATAAGTAAAGAATATGCAAACATATCATGGACAGATGAAAATGGTAAAATAAACAAAGATTCGATAGACAGATGGAGTACAATTTACAAATACAAGGATATATTAAAACAAGAAAACTGAAACAAAAAAATGAAGTACAATTTCCTGCACCCATCCAAAAGCTATAAATAATAAGTGCAAGTTTTCAGTTTAGGGTTCATCACACAACATTGTAATTAACTTAAAATAGATAGTAGTTTCAACTAATTTGACACACAAGGCTATGGCAATGCTAATAACCCCATTCCTTGATAACCATATAGTTTCTTTTTGGTATGTCGATTAACAAATAAAGTTAATCCACAAATGAATATGAATAATATATGGATGCATCTTAAATTCAGGATACACATACTTACAATAATACAAGCTTAAAAGATTCACTTCTGCAACCGAAATAAAGATTATTTTCAGGCCGAAATCCACCCCGTTTCGAACATCCCATAAAACAAACACGTTCACGCCCTCGTCTATACCTATCTGAACACAAAAAGAAACATTTTAGTGTTCGTGTGTTGGCCTAGCGGTATGAGATTAATGCCAAAGACCAAAAGGTCCCGGGTTCGACTCATAGTTTCTATATCAATATAATATTAAGTGAAACAGTACATAAGATGGTTTTGAATATAAATACCTGAGAGATGATGCATTAAAAAGCATGACAAGTAAAGCATCCACTCAATGAAGAAATTGGTCGATTCCTTCGAAAAGATAGTGCTCTCTCCGAGGGTCTCTCTGTTTCGGACGTGACCTGCTTCACCATCATCGAACCTCTCATTTCTTGGGCCTTCTTTTGTGCAGATCTCAGTTTTTTCATTATTCTGTCCATGGATGATGACCTCTTCTTTTCCAATTTCATCTAATTTATACAGACCAATCATCAGCTCATTCAAATCTTTGCAAAATCTGTTATAATCTATTAAGTGAACTTACCACACACACAAATATCACTATAACTGTAATGAATCTACAATTGGAAATTTAGTTTTAGGCTAACTTAAGTTTGATATGTTTACCAAAAAATAAGATAATCGCCCAAGAGCAAGAGAAACAGTAAAAAAGACAGAAACGAGCAAGAGAAACTGGAGACTACCTCCAGTTTTCTTATTGCAGCCTCGGCTTTTGCTTTCTGCAGATTTTCCCATGCAGTAATTCTCGCTTCCTCCCTCTGAATCCTGAAACAGGGGAGTAATACAGATGAATGGCCGAAAGCATAATCATGTTGAAGTATAAGAAACTTAAAAAACTTGAAGCAACTTAGGCGAACAAAGGTTCACTATTAACAAGACATACTATAGCCTATAGGAATAATGAAAAGAAAGAACATGGAGTATGGACGTATGCTGTGCAACAAAACTGAAAATAGTACAAATGAATGAATAACACAAGAAACAAGTGCTAAAATTCACCTAGATGCTCAACAAAAGTTTAGGTTCGATTTTTTTTTTTCAGGTCACTTTTGAGAAGTTATCCTGTATAATCCTATTACAGAAATGAATAGAAAAATCAAACCATATAGACTAACGATGGTGTACAAAGATGGCAAACTAACTGTGCAAGTAACATACTGTTCTACACGTGTCAGCTAAAAATCTCATACACCTTTTATTTTCTTAAGGTCTATTACTGAGTTATTAGATTCTAATTTGCCCAGTTAGCCAAACTAAAGGAATTGATCATACAAAACTTACTTGGAAATATTCTTAGATGTCTCAGTCGTCGAAACATCCCAACTAGAAGAATGATAGTTAACAGCTTTTCTTTTCCAGTCATCAGCAGTTCGACTGCCTCTTCCGGGATTTTTACCCCTATTCTTTTTGGACCACCGTGTCACTGTGACACGGTCATCAACTAACACGTCCCTCATTTCTGGTTTTGAGGAATGCGAACTCTGATATTCTACAATGGGTAGAATAGACGGCGTAGCTAGAGAGAATGAAGAGTTTCTTCCATGTGAGGAATTGTTGCTACTCTCTGGACTCATCTGAGTGGCCATATCCCTCCTTGAAACAGCTCGAGATACGTTGTTGGCACCATCTTCACTCTCATCATATTTAACATCTGTATAATTACAATCATACAGAGTATTACTTAGAAAACTAGATAGAAAATTATACCTTACAAGCAAGTGAACAATGAATAAAGACAAGTTATGACCTGAAGCTACAACCAATAATTATGTTTATAGCAAAGGCAATCTTACTCAAAGCTATAAACATGAATCTTGACATATTAATATAGTTTTTAGTGTTAATTTGAATATTTCACATGATCCCATTAAAACCCTTTTTTCGAGATGATAATAGCTGATATAAATGAGAAACGTGGAGAAGTACAACTGCGACAACGCCATACCCTGGGATCCAAGAAACGATGATTGGCTGATCATCTCAGAGCATCCATGAATACTAACTGATCTTGCCATGCAAGGCTCAGTGCCTGTGAGGAAGTTTCCAGAACCTTCACAGCCTCCATAACGAACAGATACACCATCCATAGCCATAACTCCAGCAGAGAACGGAGAATTTGCTGCAATTTTCTCACTGCGGCCTCCATCAAACATAGGCATGGCAGGAGAAAACATTTGATAATAAGCAACCCCCGGATGCCCGAGGGGCCCACTCTTTGATTTCGGCCTTCTCTGCAGCTGCTGCTGCTGCTGCGAACTTCTCAAAGCTCCATCCCCAGAAACCGGACTAACTATCCACCTCTCTGCATCTTCCCATTTTGAAGGCAGGGCTCTCCCGTTATTGTAAGGCAACAATGCAGTATTCACATTCCTTCTGCTTGCATTTGTATGGAGGGGAATGCGTTCGGAGCTCCACCCTTTATGAACTCCAACACTCGGGTGTCGATAATTAGGAGTTCCGGGGCTAGGAAATGTCCCGGTTCTTCGAGTTGTAGCAGTAGATGACTTCTTCATCACACCAAACCTCGGTGAGGTGGAATTTACAGGATTAGCCACTGGACTGTTGAGATCTAGAGAAGCAGGCCTTCGACGGTCCGATTTTTTTGAGAGAACCTCAGATCTTAACCTTCGGTCTTGACATTCTAATCGAATAAATCCCACCAAAAGAAAACTAAATCAATAAACAACCAAAAAAAGAGACCTAACGCTCTTGAGTCTTGACATTATAACCCTGTTTCATTACCTTTAAGAGCTTGAGAAAACGAATTTCTCGCAGAATCTATGGCCACATTTTCATCCTCCGTCGTCTCAGCCTCACTGCTATCTACTTTTTGAACTAAATACAAGCCATAGTTGAATGAAAAACAGTCAGCATTTCGATCTAACTTCAAAATCTGCTCATAGTTTCTAATCCACCATTCAAGAATGATAAAGAAAAAAAGGAGCAAAGTACCTTTCGATTTTTCCTTTCTGCTGAGACTAATACTATTCTTGTGAACTGTTATCGATTTGTTCGGATCTGGATCTGGGCCACTCAATACTTCAGACAACTCATGCCCTGACAAACGCTGTTTCAAATCAAAGATTTCAACTTTCCAACTCCTTCGAAACAAACATAACTTTTGTAGTGAAAAACAACCACATTTTGCTACTAGAACCCATCAAATTGCTACAAATCAAAAAAAAAAAAAACTTGAACAGCCCCAACCAATAATCATACATTTTTAAGTTGACCCACAAGCAAATGAAGATTAGGATACATGCATTGAGATAGAAAAACGCAAGAAATGAAGCGGCATTACTTGAGAAAGAAGAGAGGAGACGGAATCTTGATCGGGAACATCGGAGGTGAAAGAGCAGCGCTCGACGCTGGCAGAGGCGGAGGAGAAGAGGCTGAAATTGGATTCGGCGGTGAAAATGACGGAATCCGGGCTTAAATCGCGAGCCCTGAAGCCCGACCTCAAATCTTGAAAACCCAACTCCGCCATTCTTGGTGGGAAAGGAAGAAAAAAGAGGGAGGGCGTTGAGCAGTAGATTACATAACACAAATTTTGTTATTACTCACTAGCTAGCTACTATCGCAACAATGGTGGGTTTCTCATGTGAGGCCATGAGGTGGGTAGGGTGTGGGGCCATGGGGGTTGAATTTTTTAATGTGTGAGTGTAGCCTATGGATTTACGTAGAAAACGGTGCTTTTATGGAGTTTGAGGGGATCAAGGAATGGTGTCTTAATCATGGTGTTTTCTGTTAAAGAAAGGATTAGGATTGTGAGTGGGGTTATCTCCTTTCTATGTTGTTGGAAAGAAATGGGCTTTTTTCTTCTCTTTCTCAGATTTTTTGACTGGATTTCGGGGGGTAATTTTGCACTGATTGCGGTGAATTTGTTGATGATTTGGGCATTTGTATTTTTATCTTGAATTTTGGGTTTTGACTTTTGATTGAACAATTGATATTCACCGGGGAGAGTAATGCTACAGTGTTCACGTGGGCAAGCTTTATGTGTATACGGATGGCATGATAGTGATACAAATAATGAAATTAATAAAAATCATATGAAAATTAATTGAATCTTATTAAAAAAACTAAATCACCTGGAAAAATTAAATTTGAAATATTATTGACATGACATTATCACATCAGTAGTGGACGCATTAAGTGTTTGAATGTGTTCATGGTGGGCATTGGAGCGTTTACGTTCACTAATTACAAATAACATACTTAGGGTGTGTTTGGTAAAGAAGATGAACCAAGATGAACCAAGATGAGAGAGATCATCTTGGTTCATCTCACTGTTTGGTAACCAACTAAAATAAACTGGAGGGCCCGAGATGAATACAAGGTCCGTTGATATTTTACTGTTCCGCCTTGTTTAGTCATCTCATGTTTTTGGTCGGATGAGGTGAACTCATTAAAACAGTAACACAATATTTTCTCTCTCTTACCATTTTACCCTTATGTATTTATACGATTTCAAATAATAATAATAATAATAATAATACTAATAATAATAATAATAAATAATAAAAATAATAGTAATGATAATAATAATAATAATAAATCAATAATAATAATAATAATAATGTAATAAAATAATAATAATAATAGTAATAGTAATAGTAATAATTATAATAATAGTAATAATAATAAATAATAATAATAATATAATAATAATAATAATAGTAATAATAATAATAATAATAAATAATAATGTAATAAAATAATAATAATAGTAATAGTAATAGTAACAATTATAATAATAGTAATAATAATAATAATAAATAATAATAATAATTTTATAATAATAATAGTAATAATTATAATAATAACAAGAATAATAATAATAATAAATATAATAATAATAATAATAAATAATAACAATAATAGTAATAATTATAATAATAACAAGAATAATAAAAATAATAACTCAACAATATAATAATAATAATAATAATAATAATAATAATAATAATAATAATAATAAATAATAACAATAATAGTAATAATTATAATAATAACAAGAATAATAAAAATAATAACTCAATAATAATAATAATAATAATAATAATAATAATAATAATAATAATAATAATAATAATAATAATACAGAGTAATAAATAATAAAGGGTACTATTTAATCTCAACGATAAAAAGTGAAATCGGTAGGGGTATTTAATAAGGGTAAAATAGTCAATTTAAATTTTAATCTAGAGTTTTGCAATTTGTACCAAACACAATATGATATCATCCGAGTCTGAATTTTTTGCTACCAAATGGTGGGATGAATGATTCATCTTGACACTATTCATATGAGTCATCTTGAGATGAATCATCATTCCTCATCTTGAGATGATTACCAAACGCAGCCTTAGGGTGTGTTTGGTTGATAGGATGAACCAAGATGAGGTGAATCATTTTGGTTCATCTAAGTGTTTGGTACCGAAATAAAATAAACTGGAGGGCCCGAGATGAAGCCCAAGCCCGCTGCTATTTTACTGTTTTCGCTTGTTAACTCATCCTACGTTTTTGGTCGGATGACTTCAACTCATTCGAATAGTAACACAATATTTTTTCTCTTTTACCATTTTACCCTTATGTATTTATACAATTCAAATAATAATAATAATAATAATAATAATAATAATAATAATAATAATAATAATAATAAAATAATAATAATAATAATAATAAATAATAAAAATAATAGTATTAATTATAATAATAACAATAATAATAATAATAATACTAATAATAATAATGTAATAAAATAATAATAATAATAATAATAATAAATAATTATTATTATTATAATAATAACAAGAATAATAAAAATAATAACTCAACAACAACAACAACAACAACAATAATAATAATAATAATAATAATAATAATAATAAATAATAAAGGGTACTATTTATTCCCAACGATAAAAAGTTGAATCGGTAGGGGTATTTAATAAGGGTAATTTGGTCAATCTAAATTTTAATCTAGAGTTTTACAATTTGTACCAAACACAATATGATATCATCCGAGTCTGAATTTTTTGCTACCTAATGGAGAGATAAATGATTCATCTTGACACTATTCATATGAGTCATCTTGAGATGAATCATCTTTCCTCATCTTGAGATGATTACCAAACGCAGCCTTAATGTTACCTATGGCTATAGCTGATGCAGTGATGTTATACATTGAATAAAGAAATAGGTAAACTTGGCAAAAATAACCCAACATGCTTCATAAGGTGGGGGGCCTTCTAGTAACGAGTCAAAAAATCTTTTATTTATTTATTTTCGTTCATTTTTTGTGAGACTCACTTTGGTGGCTGAAAAGGCATATACACTCTCGATTCAATGCAGAACCAAAAAAATTACACACTCCGTGAATTCAATTGTTTAGGAGGTTTTCAAAATATTTAATGTTGGAGAATGAACCTGAAAGAAAGAAATGTTCAGCCACGAGTCTCTTCATTGAGAATTTCAATCCAACAAAAATATAGCTTGTTCGAATTTTGATGGAGATGAACAATTGTCCACGAACTCAAAGATTGATCAAGGTAGTGAGATCCATGAGAGAAATCTAGTGAAAACAATTTGAGAAAAACAAACTGGCCTAGATCTTTAATTCCCACCATGGAATCGAGAAGAGGATCGAATTCGATGTTGTTGCTGATGATTGCGAATTCGATGGTCCTCTATTGCAGTTGTATGTGACATCTTCTATTGCATAAATAGATTACTGACATGTGGCAAATCCTAGGGGGTTTAGAAATTTCAAATGTTAGGGTATATATTTTCCTTATATAAATCTTAAATCCTAAATCATTAATTATGCTATATGTCAATTATCCATAAATGCAATATAAGATGTCACATACAAATACAATAGAAGATCCGGAACTGTGATGATTGAGCTTCAAATTAAATCATGCACGAATATGGAAAGACACACTATGGGCTGAACTTTGTTAAATTTCAAGTTCGATAAAAAATCTAAATAAATAAATAAATAATATATATATATATATATATATATATAATAAAAAAAACCTAACTATAAGGTTTTTTTTTTTAAATAAAAATAAAATTGGTGCACCTTCCGCCCCTAGTCAAATAGTCAAGGGTGTATGTAAAGATTCATAAGATAGTACGCATATATTCAATGTCGAATCGTCTCATTCTAAGTATGGCTGTATCCTTTTTTTTTTTAATTTCCATGCACATGTATGTTTATACTCTAGTAATTAAGAATTTGGGATGGTACGTGAGGGAGGTTCTTTCTATATAAATGACCTAGTGTTAAATTTATTTTTTTCAAGATAAAATAACTATAAATAAAAAAAATTATATAAGTAGTAAAACTTTGACGCTGCAAATTTAAAAACATATAAGAATTTGGAGTACTTTACTAGTAAATATTAGTGTATAATGGTTTCGTGTAAGAGATTTGACACGAGAACATGCAACGAATTAAGGAGTTCGGGCATTCAATATTCAATAATGGATAATATGTTTAGTTTTTATATGGGTAAAGCTATGTTGATGGAAGAGTAAGCCTAACCATTTAGAAAACTTATCAATTGAGTACTTGATAAACACGTATTTTATGTGTATGTTGAGCTTAATTAGAGTGAACTTCATGTTAAAATATGTGGAGTTTCAAGTGATTTTCTTATGGTTTTACTAGTTTGATCGCATTTACGTTTTCCTCATTTTCTCGAGTCTTTTTATGCTTTTTGCAGGAAACATAAAGAGCTTATTTGGCCAATTGAACTATTCCATATAGAAGAGGAGTTCGTTAGGAAGCCATAGCAAAAAGTGGATCGAGAATCGGAGTTCGGACAAGGGAGAACGAGGTAAAACCGTAAAACTGCGCATTGGAGGTTGACTGACGCGGACCGGGCCGCGCCGTAGCCCGTGCCCGAAGACTGAAGCTGCAGCCATTTCACGCGGCCTGGGCCACGGCCCAATGGGCCGCGCCCTGGCCCGCGTGGATCCCTTCTCTACACCTATTTCGTGCTTTGACCATTTGACTTCGGATTTTTTATGATTTTTAATGTATAAAACATATTTGGAACCCCTTTTTGGGTGAGTTTTTAGCTAGAATACACTTCTAGAACCCTAGAAATATTTATCTCTTTCCTTTTTAGTAAATTCAAGATTGTTGGAGCTTTAATTTGTGGATTCAAGATCCAAGACCATTTTATTCTTCCTTATTAAATTCTCTATCTTTTAAGGATGATTTTATTTTACTTTTTATGGTTTAATTCCTTCAATTATGTCTAGCTAAATTTCCTTTTGGTTCCAATATATGAAGATATGATCTAGATCCTTGGGTTTTTAGGTTTTGTTGTTGGATTTACCTTCTAATTCATATGTCTTGTGGTTTGGGACTTAATTTTATTGCATGATTGATTGGCCATCATTGAGTGCATACAAGGTGTTTGGTTAAATGCTTAGTAGGCTTTAATTCATAGCACTTAGCATCAAATCATAACATATTAGTAATTCTTGCTAGTAGGAGCTTCTAGATAATTAATTGAGCTATTTGGAGTTAATTTATGCATCTTAAGTCCTAGTCGGAGATAGATGTCATAGGTTAATCCACTAATATTGGTTGCTTCGAGAGAAGAATTGATGTTTATCATATATAGAACTCCCATATGAATTAGATTAAAATGGCTAATCCATGCAAATCCTTAAACCTAGGCCTCTAGTGATTATCGGATTATATTTGGAACCAAGTTTTCTACTATTGTTTGTTAACTTTTGTTATTAGTTGTTATCTAGTTTGTTACTTTTACAATTGCATTACTTAATAGGATTAAGAAAACACAAAAATATGTCACTTGTAAGCTTGAATAGTAGTTAGATAATTAGATTACTACTTGAATCTTAAACGACCTAGCATTCCTTGAGGATTCGACTCAATTATACTATAATTGATTATTATTGCATTCTCCCTACCCTCAAAAGTATGGCGGATCAATTTTTGGCGCCGTTGCCGGGGAATGCTTAGTTTGAGTTTCAATAGTTGATTTGGTTATTGAGTTACTAATTCAAGCATTTGTTCTTTTAATTTTTGTTTTGTAGGTTTATGCACACAAGGTCCAAAGGAAGACTCGTTCAACCTTTGATCTTGAATTTTGAAAGAAGGCATAGAAGAAGGATTTCGAGTGAAGATCAAGAAATGACTAACAATCAAGCAATGGAAACTCTTATAAGAGAAATGGAAGAGTGTAGAGCATGGAAGGATGAGCAAGAAAGAAGGGCAAATGAGGCTTAACCACCTCCTCTCAACCATATGTTCCAATCTCTTACGGAACAATTTCAAGGAGGAGAATGGGGGACGATCAATGCCAATAATTTTGAGCTCAAATCTGGACTCATCCAAATGGTGAAGAGTGAGCAATTTGGTGGAAGTCCTATAGAGGATCCAAATGCCCATCTTAGTATGTTCCTTGATATTTGTGATACTATTAAGCTTAATGGAGTTTCAAATGATGCTATTCGCATGAGAATGTTCGGGTTTTCTCTATGGGACCGGGCCAAAGATTAGTATAAAGGATTGAACAAGGCCAACATTCACATATGGGATGATTTGTGCAAGGCCTTTCTCTCCAAATACTTTCCACCCTCTAAAGCTCAAAAGCTCATTTCCGACATCTCACATTTCTCTCAACATGGTGACGAGACCTTGTTTGAAGCATGGGAAAGATATAGAGAGCTCCTAAGGAAATGCCCTCAACATGACTTCAATGAGAGTCAACAAATGACCAATTTTTATAGTAGGCTAACACCTCATACACGAAGCATTGTAGATGCTACTTCCGGTGGGTGCCTTCTCAACCGAAATGCGAAGGAAGCCTTAAGGATCATTGAAGAGATGACGGGTAATAGCTATCAATGGCCAATGGAAATGGCCCCTTATAAAAAGGTTGCTTCGATTAAGGATGAGAAGTATGAGACATTAGCATTGGAGCTTGCTAATATGAAGAGAAAATTTAAAGATGAAAGAAAAGCTCAAATTCAAAGGATTCAATCTCAAGATAATTGGGAGTTCAATGGAAGGGAAGAAGTGAGTTTTGTGGATCAAAGGTCATATAGTAACTACAATAGGCAAGGATTTCAAGGGGCTCAAGATGGATATCAAGGAAACTATCAAGGGGGGTTTCAAGGGAAGCCACAAGGAGGCAATTCTTATGGTCATCAAGGAGGTTACCAATTTTACAACTCCAACAATCGAGCTCATCCTAACCTTTCCTATGGCAATCCAAACAAAGCTCAAATACCTCCTCCCGGATTCTCCGTTTCTCAAGGAGTGATAAAGGAACCGAAGAAGACATCTCCTACTCTTGAGCAACTTGTGCAACAAATGGCCAATCGACAAAGCTCTTTCATCTCTCAAACCGGCCAAAGAGTCAATTCATTGGAGAACACGGTGTCTTCCCTAGCCAAGTAAGTGAAGATGATGGAGTGTCAAATAAGTCAAATGGCTAACCAAGCTACCACTCAACACAAAGCCGGAGAATTCCCGAGCAACACTCAAGTCAATCCGAGGCAACAATGTAACGCAATCCATGTAGTGAGTGAGGTATCTTCCAAACTCTCACAAGAGATCCAAGAGGAGAAAAAGTCATATGTGCCATTTTATATGAGGAAAAAGTGGGGTGGTCAAAGCGTCCCTCCTTGGGATCCGTCTCACGATCATAGCCTTTATGAGAAGGAATGGACACTAAAGAGTTTCGCTAATGATATATACTCCAGTGACGGTTCCGGATTATTGGCCTCCTTTGGAAGACATTGAAAGTAATGTCGAAGAAGAGATTCATGAATATCATAAAAGGATGAAGCTCAACAATGGAATCCCGTGGCCGGAGGACAAGAATTTGATGGAAAGAAGAAGAGGTGTTTACTATGTTTCCGAGATAAAAAAGTTACTTGGAGAAGAGAAGTTTAATGAGAAGGCAAAGTTCTACAAGAAACCACGAAGTACTACTTCTACTCCATATTCTAAAGTTTCTCATGAGCATATGGAACCAAATTGCTTGGACAAACTAACATCTTCCCTTAAGCCTATTGATGAGAATTTGCATGAGTGGAAAGGGGATTTGTTAGATGCTTTTAAGAAATTGGATATTAATGCTCATTTCATTGACTTGTTGAGTAGTATGCCAAATTTTGAGAAGTTCTTGGAGGATGTGGTTCATAGGAAGGTGAAGTTGGATGATTTAGAAACCATTGTGTTGTCGGAAGAATATAGTGCTCGTTTGCAAGAGAAGATTCCGAACAAGAAGAATGATCCCAGAAAATTCACAATACCTTGTGAGATTGACGGTTGGAGGTTTAGCAAAACTTTGTGTGATTTAGGCTCAAGTGTGAATTTGATGCCCGTTTCCGTATGCAATCGTTTGAGGATTGGTAAATTCAAGCCTACTTCAATATCACTTCAAATGGCGGACCGCTCAATCACACATCCAAGAGGGATTGTAGAAGATGTGCTTATCAAGGTCGGGAAGTTTATTTTTCCGGTGGATTTCGTTATCCTTGACATGCCGGAGGATTGGGAGACTCCACTTATCCTTGGACGACCATTTCTTGCAACAAGTCAAGCTTTATTTGATGTGCTTGAAGGGAGTCTCATCCTTCGAGTAAATGAAGAAAATGAGACATTCTATATATCAAATGGTTCAAATGAAGTTGAGAAGCCAAGAAAGGAAATGATCGATGAGAAGTCGATGCTTGATCGAGGAGGGACTTCATTCAAAGTCCCTTGAAAAGGGCAATGAGGTATCGTCGAGCTAACGACGTTAAACTAAGCGCTCGTTGGGAGGCACCCCAACAACTATCTCTTTGTTTTTCATTTTTAGTTAGTTTTAGTTCATTTTTGGTTTTTGATCTTTGTTTGTGATTAAGTCATTCTTTTTAATTTGTCTTTATTTCTATGTTTGGAACAAATGAGGGAAGAGAATCAACTAATCAAGCAAGCAATGGAGTGAAAGGCTTTCAAAACCATCATCAACCTAGCTTTAGACCGTTGTAAGTGTAATTTAAATTTCTTATTATTCTTCCCTCCAGACCTTATGTTCTTAAATAAGTTTGGGGGAGGGGGTAGGATAAGGAATTTAAATTACTTTACTTTTGGTATTTTTTCAAGCTTCTATTTGATGTGTTTATTGATTGTATGCTTAATTTTGCTTGATAATTATGGTTGATTGGGGTAAATGCATGATTTGTGCTTGTTTAAGTTGTTTGGTGTCGAGTTTGGGAATTGATGAGCTTAATTGATAGAAATTTCTTCTTTGGTTTGTTGCTATTGATGTGAGCTTACTTGGAGAATCTTTGGTGTGGATGATTTTGTTGATCGATTGGAGCTTGAATGCGAAATTCTTGAAAAATTGAAAAAAATTTAGTTGAATAATGAATGTATGCTTGCATGTTGAGTGTAAAAGAATGTGTTAGTTACTCAAGTGCTTTTGGGTGAGATGTCAATGATTGATGCTAAAATGGTGACATTTTTTTTGAAATTTCTCAAGTTTGAGTCAAGCATGATTAGGTCACTTTACTTGAATAGCTTAGAATGATTGATCTTAGGCACTTAGACTCTAAACAAAAAGCTTGAGAGGATTTTTAGCCTAAAGAACTATGCATCTTACGTAGTTAATATCCTTTCTTGAGAGCTTGATCTTGCATTACATTTTATTTGCTAGAACTTGCCTTTATACTCTTATAAGAAGTGCTACATGTGTGTATAATTAGGAGATGATCTTAGGCCATCATTTCATAACCCATAATCCCTAAACACTAACCTATCTATCATAACCCTTGTTGTCCCATTTTGAGCCTTAATAAGCTTTTCATTCTAAAACCGGATGATAGGGGGTGAAGGATGGTAAGGGAACCTTGGTGAAAGTTGAAAATTCATGGTGAATGGTGGGTGATGGTGAAGGGTCTTGAGATTGGTTTTGAGTTGAAAGAACACTCCTATAAGCTCCTTGTTAGAAGAGAAAAGAATAAGAACCAAGTTCTTATTGAAAAAAAAAAAAAAAAAGGGTAAGAACAAAGTTCTTACAAGAAAAAGAAAAAGAATAAGAGCATAAAGGAGTTTTTCTTTAGATATTTGGTAGAAGCTTGGGTTCATTTGATATAAAGGGGTTGGATAAGGTGGAAGATGAAGAAATTCATACTTAGAGAAGTGAAGAAAAGAGGTGAAGGAGCTTAGATGAAGATTTAAGCCACTTAGCCTAAAATTCCCTACCTTAACCAATGTCCCTACATTACAAGCTTAAGAAAGACCTTTTTTATCCTAATTTGTGCATGCATTGTGGTATTGGAAACTTGAGTTGATAGGCAAGCCTATGGTTAAAGTTGTGAATTGCATGATTTCGATGAGTGATTACCTTGTTTCATATATTGAGTGATCGAGTGATACACACACTTCTTGTGAGGTCTAGGGTTGAATGTGCTTGAGTGATTGAGTTTTAAGTTAGGAGAGTGAATGATTCTACGAATGCTTGGCTTGACTTGAGAATTTCCTTGAACTAAAATGGTTTTTGATGTGAGATGAGGCATCAAGGAACTCAAAATGCACATCACATACGTGTTAAGTGTTTTGATTGTTCGTTTCATTGTTCGGGACGAACAATGACTTAAGTTACGTATTTTATGTGCATGTTGAGCTTAATTAGAGTGAAATTCATGTTAAAATAGAACTAGCTTTGTCCGTTAACTATTGAATGTGCACCAAACATTTCGTCAGTATTTACCTATTCAAGGTAAATAACGACGGAGTAAATATTTGAAAGAAAATAATTTTGGTAGTGGTTAATTAACTGACTCAACACATGTTTATCGATGACATATAACTTGATATTATATTGATTTATTTTATATAAAATAAATAAATAAAAAAGTTGAGTTCAGAATGATGGTGCCGCGTGAAATTATGCACCACAAAATTGAATTTTTTATAATAACAAGTATTTATAAATCAAAACAATTGATTTTTTATCTATGTGGATGCACATTGTATTCAATGTCAATAAATTTGATTTGTGACAATTTATTCTAACGGTTCTGTTAATAACAAACTAATTGGTATCATATAAAAATAAAAATATTGTTTAGATTATTGTAATGTAAAACTAATTAATGCATAGTTTAGGTTATTTAAGAGTAATCAGGTATGATATATGGGTTGTTTCAGTGATTTGGCTGTAAATAAATAATGAACGATCTCGCTCACTAACTTCGTTTACGAATAATAATTCGTTATATAACTGTTTTGGACCCTTATTTCTTTGTTGATTAAGGAAAGAAAATCTTTGTAACTCAAAACTTCAACGTTGCCTAAATAAAACCGCAAATTTATATATTTAAGAAAATACATGAGGGGTGTCACTTTTATTTTAAAATAGGAGTTTTGGTTAACTGCCAAAAATATTATAGATATATAGCTTTATTTTGTGCAGTTGGAAAGTTGTACAATAATATATACGAGACTGCAGATCTCATCACCATTCATTATTCGTTTTTATTAATAAGAAGAATGATTTGTGAATAAATTATTCTCAATTATTGTCTGTGACCGATTTAAATCAACTCCAGTTGTAATAATATGAATAAGATTATTTTAGCGATTAATTAATAGGAAAATGTATATCTTCAACACTAAAACTGCTGGAAATGCAACTTAATTAAATGCTCCAATGTTTTGAGGGAATTAAATGCTTGATTGTTATGTGGTCAAAGAGATTATGAGTGGTAAATGCACGTGTCCATGAATTGTCACGTTTCCTTCTACATACTACCTCCATTCCACTATATTAGACCAATTTCATTTGATTGACGTTTCGCGCACACATTTCCACCAAAACTTGGTACGGATTTTAAATTATAATTTTGAAGTATTTTTTTTACGGGATACTATGAGTGTCATAGTATCTCGTACAAAAAAATACTTCAAAATTATATTTTAAAATTTATATTAGGTTTTGGTGGAAATACGTGCGCGAAATGTCAATTAAATGAAAGTGACCTAATATAGTGGGATGAAGGTAGTATGAAAAAAGAAAAAGTAGCCATCATCACTAAACATGCATGCAATATTCCAGCTTTAATTTGGCAGTATATATAAAGCTTATTTTAATTCTACTAGCAGGGATGATGTGCCGTTGCACGTTTATCCATTTTTAGTATGAAAAAATAAATTAAGTTTATTTTTAAGCTTAATATTTCTATAATGCTTCATGGCCACACATATATATATAAAATAATCGGTGTAAAAACACGAAAAAGATAAGAAGCACTTGTAAGAAAAATTATGACCTAAAAATCATCTACCTCGGATGTCGGAGGAGTAAGATTAAAGAGATGTACAGACGCAATAAAGATAAAAGCTAATTTTATCCAGAATTAATCATTATCGTTCCTTACCCTCATTTAGAATTGAAATATGAATTAATTTTTCAATTGCATAATATAAAAGAAATAATCCATATGCTAAAGGCCTAATAACATTATTTAATCATGGAACGAACTTTCTGTTTAGATGCATAACAAGGCTTTAAAGATTCCAATTTATGAAATAAAAAATTGATGAGTATAAGCTGATGCTCATATTTTCTGAATGGCACACAAATTGATAATAAATCCCTATCGAATTGAATTTTAAATTGCAAATAGTCAACGAAAGCCGTGAAGCTCTATTAAACAATTTATCTGAAGTCTAAGAAGGATATGGGAGCTTATAATTTTGTATTTGGATACACGCGACTGTAGTATAATTCGGTAGTTATTGCATGATCTTTATGTTATCAAAATCCAATCAATTCATAATGGACGTGTACATATATAAAATATAAAGGTACCTCATTAATTGACAAAATATATTTACCCACATGACATCCGATATACACTACAACAAATTTGGGTTATTGCTACATATGTTTGGCGACATAAAACTGCACATGCCTTAATAGTACCTCTATTGAGGCATCATTATTTAATATATTAATTTCTATATATTTATTAGAAGCTATTACAACATAGAATATAATATGTCACAATAGTAGGCCTAATTGCAACGTTGTGAGATGTTGAGAAAATCTATACGGGACTATTATGACACAGAAGTATTACATGTTGGCATATTATCATTGTAGTGACATAACTAAATGTATTGATAAATATTAATTTTGTATAATTTTGTAATTTTCAAACAAGACAAAATAAAATAATGTTTTTACAGGTAAATATGCTCCCACGTGATGAGAATCAATAAATAAAATATAAAGGGAAAACTAAACTAATTAATATGCTTATATGCTTTTTTTAATATGATTTAAGATTTCAATTTTTAATCACAAAATCCACACCCACCAAAATCCAAACACGTTATAAAATTTAATATGCTTACATGCTATTTTTATTTAGTAGATTCCCTTAAAAAATATTAGTAAATTCATTTTACCTTAAAAAAATAAATTAGTAATAATTAGAATTAGGTATTCTAACGGAATGAGATTAGACTCTCATCGAGCTGCGCCTGCCATCCCTTATTCCCTTTTACCTTCTTCCAACTTCCTCTGCTACCGCTACCAAAAATACTGAATTCCTAGAGTTAAATTGATTGATCGTTCTTCTGATTTTCCCGGTGAAAGGATTGGGCGACTGTCATCGTTCTTCTGTGTTGATTTCCTTTATATATTTTCGTAGTGACGGCAAGGTACTCTTCTCATAATTTTTGAAAACCTAAACACTTGGGAATAAAATTGACCTAAAAGCTTTAGAGCCAATTTATAGTATATGAATCACAAAATTGCCTGATTGGCTGCTTCCATCTTCACCAACTTCACAAAGTATGGAACTGGTTTCAGTTCAGACATTGCGATACCTGTCTAATAATTTTATGTGCTCCAATAAATGTTGTTAGCATGACTTGAGATTGATGAGTGAAAACTTTGGGGAAAGAGATTTTGAGCTGAGCTATTTTTATCTAATTTTACTATCTTTCCAAACATTAAGAATATACTAAAGTTGGCATGGAAGCAAAGTTTGACATCATTATGAGAACATTTTTTTATATAACATCGTGATCATGCGCATTACATACATAGCTGCTCCCATTATTGTTACTTAAAGAGAAAGTTCCTTTGTTCAACAGTTTGATATTTGCTTCTGGCATATGATCTGCAAAAAAACTTCTAATTGTAATGTAACTGAAATGAAGTTGCCTAACCTTTCTAGAGCAGCCTATGTTAGTTTGTGTTTTATTCAACTTTTTCACATTTTCAGAGCGATTATTATTAAGTTGTTTGTGGAGGTATTAAAACATTAAGCTGGTTCATCTGGTCATTGGTTGGTATATCTTTTCGTCCAAACGAGCTTGAGTAATTTGAGGATGTTGTGTTTTAGTCACCCTCACGTATTATTATGATTATATTAGGAGATTAGTCTAACTTTAACTTCAGTTTTATAATCCTATTCCTAAATATGCAGGAGTATATATTCATTTAATCCATTGCCTAGGGACTCATGTTGAATCTGAGTGAGTGCAAACTCGTGTTGGCCCAAAAAGCTTTGAGTCATTCTCAAATCAGCTTCACTGTATTCCCTTTTGTTTCTTACTAAAAAAATACTACTAATTTTTTTGATAAAAAAAAAAGTAGTTATAGTGATTTCTTGTACATTTCTTTTTGTAGCTTTGCTTTCGTTTTATATTTGGCTTCTTAGAGCTTAGTGCTATTTCTATACATACTTAATGTTAGCAATTTAGCCCCTGCTCTTCGTATTGTTTATGGCTGTGGCTTATGCATGGAAGTACCGTTAAGCATATATATAAAGAAAACAAGAGAAACACACTTTGCATTAAGCATTTTAGTCATACAATCTCAAGTTATTTTCATCTTGAAGAGTTTATTTCACATGATGCTTACATCTCAGTTCATTATTTACTTTTTCAGGAAAGAAACTGCTCCAAGCTTAGAGAAAAGAAGAAAACAAAGTTTCTATTCAATCTGAAAGCTGATAATTACGAGTAAGCAAATTCCATGCTCTTTTGTTGAAAATAGTTTAGAGATGACATGAGTAAGGAAATATATTGTTCTTTCTTTTCTCTGTAATTAGCTTTCTTTGCTCTTTTGATATACGTTCAAAGTTGTTGAGATACTTTAAAGATGACATGATTTAGGAAATATACTTTAGTATATACCAATTATTTTGATTTGTGATAATTTACAAGAACCTAGAGACATCATCTATCTTCATAATGTCTAGTGCATATCCTCTTCCCTTATCTTTCCTAATAAGTAAAAGTAACATTTCAAAGTTAATTCTTCAATATATTTTTTACTTGCAAAATTTTTTTGTGTTAATATTTGTTTGTTTCTTAGCTTTCTGAATGATTTTTACTCAGAATTTGAAATTGAAGAAGTTCGTTTAGAGTGGGTTGTGCTTGTCTCTAGTTAGAGTGGGTTGTGTTTGTCGTTTTTGTGTTAATATTTGTTTGTTTTTTTTTTTTTTGTTTTTTTTTTTGGTCAAAGTTTCACCTAATATTAGAGAAAGGGATTGGTTAAGGTAGGTAGGTGATGTATTGGATAGTTATTAGTTGCTAAAGCTGCTTATCAATTCACCAGCTTTTTGTTGCATTGCTCAAGATAGAAAACAATCTTATAAGCTATAGCCATTAGTTCAAGTTTCTGGCAGAAGTCATTTTACATAAGGTAATCACAAAACTGTTGTGGGGTAGTGTTTTTTTAGTTCCACTTCAGTTAACGAGGCAGGCGAATGATGTCTTCTTGTGCTTGCTACGTAATTTAACTGTAATACATGTAGAGAAAATGCAATATTGGAAAGAAGGAATCATCTTAACTTCAGTTGATATGTTGAGTAACACTACATTTTTCGAAGTAGGCTGCTGATATGAACTTATCTGGTATGATTAAGTATAATTCTGGGCCACAGTTTAGTACTATTAACTACTTGTTACATAAATGTGATATTACTATTTTTAATTTATGTAAAGACATGTCACATAACTTTGTGCACGAATGGAGATTCTGCAGCAGTGCACATTTATGTTTGTGTGTTTGAAATTAGTGAATTAGTTACTATCATCTAATTAATTGTGTGTTCTAATTGGCAGATCCAGTTGATACTAATTGGCATGTTGTTATATCTACAACTACTAGAGGTGTTTACAATATGGAGCCTGTGGCAAATGTTGAAACCTATTTACAAAGCAACATATGTGATCCTGTGGTTGAGAATGATACTGAAGATGAAAGCTGGGTTCGTGAAGATATAGAAGGTGTTGAAATTGGTGTTCCAATTAATTAATATTATAATATATTGATTCTGTTTTTTTTTTAATTTATTTATTTTTATTTTTTTGAGAATATATATTGATTCTCTTAGTCTTATATGTAACTCTTTTAGAGCTTGTTCTTGCATTTTGGAGAATTATTTGTTAAGATGGAATGCCATAGAAAGATAAACGTCTCTTATAAAGTTTGTGTTGCCGTGTTGGTAGTTAATTACACAAGGAAACCATTGTTATGCTCTTATTTAACTTGGAAAAGAGATACAATGTTCCAAACTTCAGATATAAAATACACAAGTTCGTCAAGTCATTTTACCAATGTTGATGTGCTAAATATTTCCATTTAAATTTAGAACAAGTGTAGGTACATGTGGCAATATATTCATTAACTTGTATAATTAAAAGAAATGTAAATTGGCTAAGAACTTTATTTTGAGGCAATTCAAATGAATACTCTTAAGATTGTTGGTCAATGAACAAATTTTGATTCAAATATATTCAGCTCGAATTTAGTTGATCTCGTCCAGTGATTTAATAGTACGAGCTCCCATGAGCTCGTTTCACGATCTTATACTCAAGAAAGCAAAAAATTTGACCTCGGCTAACATCTTGTTGAGGTAAATGTGAACCAATTAATTGTTATAGCCCTTAAGTAATCAAGCTTGACCTCAACCTAAGTAATCATCTTATTTTTTTGACACAAGTAATCATGTTATTGAGTATCTAATTAGGTACATTCTCAAAGTCCATTGCCAAATTTATTTTGATTGTATGTTAATATGCATCGACTTATATTAGTTTATTTTTTTTAGTAGAGAGCACATAATATTTGAGTTTTAAGTGATTATTTTATTCAATTCACAACTGCATTTTACTTTTAATATTGTACAATGGGGCACACTTGGGTCAGCCATGGCTCACCGTGAGGCCGGCTAAAAGATTGTCACTTTTATTCGTGTAGATTAACATTTTTCTGTATAAAGATTGACACTTTTTAAAATTGACACTTTTATTCGTAAAATAATTATGTTAAAGATTGATACTTTTATTCATATAGATTACCACTTTTCTGCATAAAGATTGACACTTTGACCCGGCCACACTATGTAGCCGGCCTCACCCAAGTTTTTATCTTGTACAATTTAGTTTTACATTCTTTCTCAATAATTTACACCTTCATTTTCTTTATATGAATTATTAACATATTATTGTTACTATAATTGATTAAAACTTTTATTTGATATATATGACTTTTATTTACTTATTCATAAAAACTTAGCACCTATTTAAACATATAGAATACTATTAGTTTGTTATTAGTGAAATAAATCAAGCAATTATTAATTTACTTTAAATTTTTATATCAACTTATTAGTGAATGTTGATTTTTAAATATTATGACTATCTTATGGTGGAAAAAATTTGTTTATCGATGTTACAAATGAAGCTTATTATGCAATAATTTCAAAATAAAAAAAATGTTCATAAAAGAAAAGTAATACATGAGAGACGTAATGTCTCTATTTTTATAATGATGCAATATAATGCTAATAATATCATTATTTTCTTACAAACATTAGTGATTTTTTTAAATAATATAATTATTATCAACAATAAAATATTTGAGGTTTTTTTTGTTTTTAGCGGGAGAGTAATTTTTTTTTTGGGCTTATGGCGCTTTTTTTTTTCTTTTTTCCACCGGCGGTTACTCGCGTTCGTCTCTAAAACAAAATTTCATTCCTCTTTCGTACAATACTTTAGGGAAATTTTCATCTTCACATTGAAGGAATACGCTGGTTAGGTCTCAAATTTCTGTTCAATTAATCAGAGTTCTCAATTCGATTCTGCTTTCTTTTTTCTTCAAAAAGTTTTTACCTTTTTATTTGAACTTCGTTTTTTATCGTGAATCACATGGAACTTGTAAACTAATTGAATCTCTTCTCCTTTTCAGCCATCGATTTCATCGTCAGTGTTTTAGCAGCCTGAGGTAACTGTTTAGCTCTTCGTTCCTTGAATGTTGAATGAGAAGTGTTCTTTATCTTCACAGTATCAGCAACAACTGAATTTGCAACATAACTGATGACAGCAGTTGTTGCTTCACTTTTTCCCAGCAATAGCAATTATATTTCAACCTTCAGGCTTAAGCAACATCAAATGCCTCTGCAATCTCTTCTCGCAGCACTAATACCATCCTCTATATCAAGAGCACAAAACTTATTCTTGCTGAAAGTATTGTCTGTTGCTGTTTTAAAGTTTGATGCCTTATACTGAACTGTTAGTTTCTTTTGACGTCATAATAATGAGTGACACCATTTCTTGATGTAGTTGCAGGCATGACTTCTAAAACTCGAAAGCGTCCTCCAAATGTGCCAATGGACTCACCACGTAGTAAGATTATACATCTATATGATATATATATGTTGTGGCATTGATCTCACTAATTATTTCATGGTTTATCTTTTAGCTACAAATATCAGAACTCAAGCAGGTAAACGAGTATCAAGTGTAGCACTACAGAAAGGACAAAATCTTGTCCAAATACCACATGCACAGGTCCAAGCTAACTTAACACTCAATGATGAAATAGGTATGGTTCAAATACATAAAAGATCCTCAAATGTGTTATCATCATGAGTTCTTCTAGAAAATTATATTCTGAACTTATTTTGATTCATGACTTATGGGTTATATATATATATATATATATAGATAGATATATATATATCATATTCTTTAAGCATGCTCCAACCTTTTTCACTGTGCTAGTGATATGTTATGTAATTGAGTAACAACTGATTTAGGTTTGGAAGACAACCAGTTGGTAGGTTTTCGGACTACTAGTTCACAGATAGAAGGGTCGATACAACAAAATAGATCCGAGCTTTCTAGTGGATCCACCGAAGTACAACATACTCCTGATAGCAGTCAAGGAAATGGTAATGGTCTTCAAATTTAGATATTATATTCATCTTGTAATGTTCATCTACAATTGTTGCAAAGTGTCTTGTTTATTATGAAACACAGACAAGAGACCTAGAGGTCCTACACACATGCTGGAAATATGGGGTAGACCACTGAATCTACCTCCTATTAAGCTTGACTTTGATAGATTTGGAAGACCTATCGGAAATAATCATAGCAAATTCTCTGAGTTCTTGGGCACTATAGCGAGGAAGGGCACACATTGCCCACTTGATGTTGAAGATTGGCATAAAATACCAACTGAGTATAAAAAGAAGATGTTACATGTTATCAAGGTAATTAAAGTTCAGTACTTTTGACATAGAAATTTAAAAGGCTTCTTAAGCTAATGGTTGCAGTTTATATATTGCAGTCTCGATATGATATCTCTCTTGGAGATGAAGATTGGATTCTGTCATCCATCAACAAAAAGCGGAGAAACTGGAAGTGTAATCTAAAAAAACAATATTTTGATTCTGATAAAGATTTGGTACGTCCATTAGATGAAAATGACGCTGTAAGAGTTTTGCCAGATCAATGGATCAATTTAGTTGCTTATTGGAAGAAAGATGAAATAAAGGTATATTTTTCTTTTTTATTAGATCTGCATTTGTTTATTATGATTGTGTACATGAGAATTATGAATTGACTCTTCTTTTTCATGTTCAGACGAGAAGTAAGAAAAATAAAGATGCTAGATCACAGAGAATCATGGATCATCTTACTGGAAAAACACCATTTGCGAAAGTCCATGACAAACTGGTGCATTTTCATACATTTTTTTAATATACCTGCATTTTTTTTTTCATTGGATTTAATTACTGATATAATTAAAAACATACTATTAGGCAAAAGAAAAGGGCCGTTCTCCATCTCGCGCTGAAATACTTGATTCCTGCTACTCAAACAACGGAAGTACTGCTCCTAATGTATCCAAGTTTTTGGTTAGTTCGGTTATTATTTATATAAGATCATACAATATACGATTTGTTGAAGTTGCACATACATAGTTAATAATACCTATACACATTATCTTGATCTTGATCTTATTTTTTTTCATCCTTGTTGCTCATCTTTATCAATGTTATTCTTAATTGGAGTATGTGGTATGGGCAGTAAGAAAAGGCCATATATTTGGAGATATTCTTTCTTCACTTTCTGTTCTATTAAATGGATTTCTCTTTTATAAAGATATTATGAAATTTGTATTTCTTCTCAAAACTCATAGGAACAAATTGAACAATTAAGGAACCAACTCCCAGAAGGCTCAGAAGATCCAGTCGGACAGAATGATTTATTTGCCCAAGTTACTGGCCCGGACAAACCTGGCCGGGTTAGAATGTTTGGGGAAGGAGTTTTCCCATCAGATTTATGGGAAGAAGTTCCTAACAGGCGCACGCTCAAAAGAAAAGTGCTAGAGCAAGAATCTAAAATGTTGAAAATGCAAAATGAGATTGCAGATTTACAATCAAAAATTTTGACTCAGCAAAGCTCACAAAACATCACATCAGTTTCACATACTCTCCTCAGGCCGACATCATCAATCCCACATCTTCCGGTACAATTTTTTCATCGACCTCTAATTTCATATATACTTTGTTTTATGTATTCGTGGGAAGAACTCGTCCTTGTGAAAATTCAACTAATACCGACCTCATTAATTTAATCTTAATTGATATACTTCTATGTGTTTAGCTAAACCAATAAAAATACACGAGTACAATTACTTATTGCTTTTATGACTATCATTTTGATTGATTGTCTCGCCCTTTTTGTGATTTATATTTCAATTTTATTGATGGTTATGTTACTGCCATTCTTATATAACATTAATTTATAGATTGGAGTTCGTGTCGCTCTTCGAAGTGTGTCTGATAAAGAGACAATCGCGGCTGAAGGATGTCTTAATAGAATTGATCCAAACACAGATGTTGGAATGCAAGTGCTGGGAGAATTTTGGTGCCAAGTGCATGTGAAAGCAGTACTTAAAGATGATGAGCTATTGGTTCAACCTTTTGGTTACTGTTACTGTTAGGATCAAAACCCTAACAAGCGATCGAAATGTCGATCAACGAACAAAGAAAGGTCCGGCGCCTCAAGCACGAGGTCGGCGGAGATAAGAACAGCCCGGCGCCTTCGGCGTGAAGGTCGTCGGTGGATAAGGCCAAACGTGAGAGAGCTGAACGCGGGAGGTTCCCGTCGGCAGCGGCACACATTCGAGAAAGACGACTCGAACAAAACTAGGGCAAAAGCTGCGTATTTCTTATTTCTTAATTCTTCAATGATAATAATGAGATTACAAACCCATATTTATAGGGCTAGAATATCTACTAAACAAGGAAAAGATAAACTAAAGATGAATATAAATCTAAACAAATAATTCTAAAAGATACTATCCTAAAATAAACGATACGATCGTATCAACTCTCCCCCGGTTAAACTCCACCTTGTCCTCAAGGTGGGTACCATGTTGCCGCGAACCACGAACTCCGGGACGAAGGGAAACAAAACGGAAACGGTGGTGAGATATCCCCACCTGGATCAAACACACACCAAACAATTCCCAATAGTTGACATGATATGGCACTCGTGATAGCGGAGATGCTATACCGGAGAGCGAGTGCGTGGGGCCTCGATTCAAGCTTCATTACCGCAGCATTCCTGTGCAAACCATACGAAAACACCACTTCAATCAGCGCATTACTCAATCTCTAAACATCAAGACCATCAACTCTACCAGCACACTTGGTAGCGTTTCGCGAGACATCATTTAAATAATCTGGAATCGAAAGCATAGCTTGAGTCTCACACTTCCTAAGGTAATCGTCTGTAGTTTCCTTCAACTTTGTAAGAATGAAAGCTCCAATTTGTCTTAGGAAGTGCTGCGACCCATTATCTTCATCACATGCATCGCGCGTCCTGTCGGAGGATGGCGATGACGGGAACTCCACACAGGTTGTTTCCAGTGAATCGGAGTCGGATACCGAGTCGGAGAGAACCAGAACTTCTTGGCTATGGATGGCGACACCTTCAGGCATTGGTTCTGGTGGGCCATCGTCTTTCTCCGCCTCGATCTCCTCCACAGCGTCTTCTTCCTCCATCGAGACACGGTCGGTTGTCCAATTCGTCGCTGCATATCCCTCGAATTTGGGCGCTAACAATTTAATCTCTTTCGGTGATTCTTGCCGGGGCTGTAGCAATTGATTCCGACGAAGAGGTGTCTCCCAGCAAGAAGTCTGTTGCCGTAGGCCGCGATAATCTTGCCCGACGTCGATGGAGTTATGAGCGGCTGGGCGATCCCAAGACGACGACTGTTGTGGTCGGGCCTGCGGAGACTGCAGAATCTCATAGCGATCCCAAGACGACGGCAGCTGTGACCGGGTCGGCATAAACCGTGGGCCTATGAACTGTTGTCGAGGAAAATCACGACGTTCAGATTGGAAGGGAGCCGTAGGCTGATCCCTACACGTAGCAGGTTCTGAGCGCTTTCGATGATGAGGAGGGTCCCAACACGTAGGCTGCCGTGGGACCTGAAAATCACGATAAAAAACGCCATGGGGCCGGGCTGGAGGCCGGTCCCAACAAGATACAGGCTGGTGATGGAGGAGTCGTGCGCCGTGCGCCGAGGAACGTGGTGGTTGCGCAGAAGTAAAGCCCCAGCGATCGGTGTCAGCGAGGCGGGCCTCGAGCCGATCCAAACGCGCCATGAGAGGATCCATCCCCTGCGCATAGGCATCTGATGGTGGTGGTGGTGGACGGGGTAGCGGGCTGTCATCCGCCTGAATCGTCTAGGTGCTCGATCCGACAATCCCGCGTGCGGCGGCAGCCGAGTGACGCCGCGGAGGGCCGAGCGAGATCTCATGTGCATTGCCGCCTGTGAGGATGTCTGTCGGCGGCTGTGGGTAACCGGATTTGGCCATGACTGAGTTCGGATATGCGATGAGTTCGGCGATGGAATGAGTTCGGCGATGAAAGCTCTCAAGGAGAGAGCTCTCAACGAAAGCACCAATTGTTAGGATCAAAACCCTAACAAGCGATCGAAATGTCGATCAACGAACAAAGAAAGGTCCGGCGCCTCAAGCACGAGGTCGGCGGAGATAAGAACAGCCCGGCGCCTTCGGTGTGAAGGTCGTCGGTGGATAAGGCCAAACGTGAGAGAGCTGAACGCGGGAGGTTCCCGTCGGCAGCGGCACACGTTCGAGAAAGACGACTCGAACAAAACTGGGGCAAAAGCTGCGTATTTCTTATTTCTTAATTCTTCAATGATAATAATGAGATTACAAACCCATATTTATAGGGCTAGAATATCTACTAAACAAGGAAAAGATAAACTAAAGATGAATATAAATCTAAACAAATAATTCTAAAAGATACTATCCTAAAATAAACGATACGATCGTATCAGTTACACACTTGGGGACGCATTTGGTGAAGAAATTGCATGGCCATCTGATTTTGTAAGTAATTTGTATTGCTTTAGAAACCCTATTGATTACTCTCTCTGTACATATGACTTTTCATAGTTTTAATTATGTGAGTATTTCTTTTCATCCAGGTGACACGCATTGGATAACAAGACCCTGTCAAGTTCTGCCATTCAAGATGCTTGAAGCTAGCTAGAGATTTGCAATTTTAGTTATTAGGTTCATTTTAATTAGACTTGCGTACTTTTTAGCAATAGATTTCCAATTAGGTCTACGTATTTTATTCCGAGACAATAGTTTAGGTTTCGACTATTCGTTGTTATTACTTTTATTTTCATCTATGAAATTATTATTATTATTATTATTATTATTATTAATTTCTAAAAATGCAGTTTCAATGATTAAACTATAATGACGTTTATAATTGTCATAACTTGTTTTATGTAGAATATATAACTCCACATTAAAATGTCACCAATTTACATAAAATGACATCTTTATGGTGTCATTATAAATCAAAAATTATGTCGCAACAAAGTGTATAATTTGACAATAAAAGATGTCATTATAAACTCTTTTCTCAACACTTTATAATGTCATAATTATATTTTAATATCTGATTATTAATATAATTTGTTATGACACAATTAAGTGTGGAGAGAGCTAATTAATGCTATAGCTACACCTTGACTCGTGACACTAGAATAAAACGTGGAGATAGAAGAAATGTAGCAAAAGGGTAATTATTGCATCACTATTTCGTGTCACTTAAAGTCATTTTTGTTGTAGTGATATAATGCAGCAACTCAAGCGTATATATTGTAACTCATGCATTGCATTCACATTCTATAATGTTCATGGTTATCCTATACCTGAAATTGCATAGTATAGTCATAGTCTGGTCAATAGATGTATATTATAGAAATTATTTATGATGTTTAATTTCGCTTATTACTTTGGTAGTATTTCAGTGACATGGTTGTTGCACTTGTTGTATCTTGTATCTCCTCCTTTATTGGAGCACGATTTGCCGCAATTTTTACATGCATCATACCATATTGATGATTTATTTTCTATATTTTTCACAATTCCCCTAAAACAATAGGTATCGATCTGAAATAAGACAAAGCAAAAGGTTAGATTAATTTCAAAACTAATTTCACACATAGTTTTGTTGAACATAGAAAAATATTTTATTTTTGTTCTTCGTACGTCTATTCTAAGAGGAAACTACTCAATCCAATATCATTCAAACAATCTGTAAAAATAGAGTAGGCTGAAAATAAAACCAAATTAGTAGAATTTCTTGCTGACCGAAATGCATAAACTAAGGAATAAAAAAAAAAATTATTATAAATTCTTCCATTAATTGGTGAGACTACGTACCGTTAGCTCAAGTGCTTATTATAATTAAAAAAATGAAACTAATAAATAATATATAATGAAAAATAAGAATTGTTTCACGATTTTTATTTATTTATTTATATAGGAGTATATCATAAGTGATGGCTCACTAATTAATTGGTATTATGGTGAAGATGTAATTGGAGAAAGAGAGATATATATATTACTTTGATAGTGTTTCTTTAATTTCGATTCATTAGATATTTGAGAGTCACTTCTTTTTACGTATTCCATCCTATACATCATTCTTAAGCTCATTCCATCATCCATACTTCGAGAAACAGGTTCAATTTCTTCATTGGTTGTTATATAATTTGCAATACCGATTTTATCGTGGTATACTTCCAAATAACCTAAAATATTTAGAGATAATTGATTATTTATAATGTTACTTATGATCTCATATATAATTGATAATTATAGGTACTTTACCAAGCATAATTTTTTGCAAAAACATGTATCAAGGGAATAATTGGCTTTTGCTCTAGTATATTTTTAAATAATATACTGAAGAATTGTACGTAGAAAAGAATTTGGTTTATAATATGTGTATAAAGTAGGATCACAACCATGTTTGACTTTCTTAATACAAACGTGTAATTTGCTAATTAGTTTGATATTTTTTCTTATAATTTGTGTATAATTATATAATATGTATTACAATAATGACCTTAAACTAAATTATATAATAGGGATAAAATAGGCAAACTAAATTTTGTAAAACAATACACTTTTATAATAGGGTATATAATATATATATTGTCCTACTTCCAAAACATTTTGATTTAAATAGGTTTTTCCGAATAAATTTGCATAAATAAATAGATTACTTACGTATTTATTATAGATTATACAAATCACAAACCGAAGTGATCGATGAGAAAAGGATTATGCATCTTTTATGAGAATAAATATATCAAAGGAAGAAGAAAAAAATAAACTAAAGAACGAATTCTCGTCATTTGTTTTCGATTGAACCACAGCTAGAAAATGGAATTAATTAGTGGGAGTCCTTCTATTCCAAAAAAAATAAATTAATAAATAAATAAATTTGACATCCCATAAAATTATTTTGGCAAAAACTCCCATGAGTCCCGCCACACCAAGTGGTCGGGTTCTTATCTTCAGTAAAAGTGTCAATCTCTTTGAGTAAAAGTGTCAATCGTTTTGAATAAAAGTGACAATCTTTGTGATGTTTTTAAAAGTGTCAATTAGATCCAGTGTCAATTCCTTTGAATAAAAGTGTCAATTAAAATCCGACCACGCCATGTGTCCGAGCTGACAGTAGTGTGTCCCAATTATTTTTTTTGTCATGATTACTCATCACTACAAAAATCCGTCCATTTGACAACGGATTGCCTACATAATAGTTATTGTCGCTAAATATTGTCGGCGGAATAATTATGGGCAAATATTTCCCGACGCGATTTCTGCTTACGGACACCTTCAGTAGACAATCTGTTAGTAATCCACGAATTTTGTCAGCGATCTGTCTACAATTCTGTCAGCAAATCAGAAAATTCTTATAGCGTATAGCCGCTACACATAAGAAGTAATTAAACCACAATTGAAAAAAAATAGATGTGACGGGCATATCTTTTCAGCATAGACGTAATTAACTTACCCACAACAATGTGGTGGCGGAATATATTATAAATATACTATAATTTAAATATATATATATATATATATATATATATAAACAATAATTTATATATTAAATTCATGTAACATTGATACATTAGTCGTAAACACATTAATTTTGCCAACGATCTATACGGAAGCTATTGTACTAATTTGGTAGTCATTCAATGTTTTAACATGGTCACTCATTTTGTTTTTGGCTTCAATAACATGATTAATCTATATATACTATTTTCATTAAGTTTTTGTTAGGATATTATGTAAGGGGAACTTGAATCAAGTTGATAATAAAAGATGTGTTTTGATTCGATTCCAAAAACCCGAATTTGAATAGAATATTTCCCATATTATCTTTGATGATCCAACTCTAAAGTCGCAATGTACATTTTAATGTATTAGAACTCATCTGTTAAGGAGTTCTATATGTTGAAGTGTAACTTTAGAGTAGAGTGAGAGCGCCAAAACGCTTGGCAAAAGGAATGCCAAAAAGCGCTTCCAGGTCAAAGCAGCTATCTGGATCAGAGCACGTTTCCAAGGTCAAAGTGTCTCTAAGGTCAGAAGCATGCAAAGCATGCCTGAAGGAAAGCCAAGAAGCCTGACTGAACAGAGCTAACTCTAAGGTCAAAGCGTCTTCTTGACCAGAGTGTGCTTTCAGAACAAAGCGTCTGCAACAAAGCCACATGAAAGCAGAGCGACTGAACAGCTTGAAGAGCGTGCTTAGTTTTTAAGTGTGAAGGAGCTCGCTTTCATTACGCAAAGCGTCTCCACTCTTGGCCGCTTTAGCTGTAATTTCAAAGCAGACTACCATTGAGCCAAAGCGTCCAACAAGCAGGATACTGCCAGATCACGTGTACGCTTCAGATTGCTCAAAAGTACGGTGAGCCGTCCAATCGCCAAATGCGCAGGACTAGGTTCTGACAAGTCAACGGCTACTCTCCTGGGACTGTGCGCTATAAAGTAAAAGATTTGATTCGGATTGGACATGGTGAAGCGCACGCAATATATCTTTCCAACGGATAGATCTGCATCCCTCACTATAAATAGAAGGTGGAAACTCATACAATTAAAAGAAGAAAAGGTGCGAGAAAAATATATGAGTTAGCCGAAAAAGAAATCATCAAGATATACAATCCAACCTTCTAGCTCACCAACTAGGCTTCATCTTCAAATATCCATAAGCCTTAGAGAGAAATCCTAGTCATCTACATTGATCTTCATTATAAAAGGATTTCTCATTAGTTGGAAATATTCAAACCCAAACCCAAACCAAGAGTTTGAAACGAGGTTTAGAGTGTTTGAAAAAGGTTGTAAGGCCCATGAGTGCCGATTGTATAAACTCATAGGCTCGTGAGTGCCTATCGCATAAACTCACAGATTTGAGTGAAGTTCATCACCGAGGAATGGTGATAAGAGTGGATGTAGGAGCAGTTGCTCCGAACCACTATAAATCTTGTCTAAAGCGCATTTTTGGGACCAACAAATGGTATCAGAGCGGGGGTTCCAACAGACCCTTGTTCCTTGATATTGGTAACGCGAAAGCGTTACAGTGGATCAACCGGAGCCGATCTATCAAAAAAACCGATCTCCCAACTTCACTCAAGGATGATGCTCTTAATGTCGGTCCTCTAGGCATTAAGACATTATCGCTTCCTCGATACTCAGTTGAAGATCGCTTCACTTGGATTTCTCAAGTGGAATCGTATTTCAACTCATTTCGCAGCCGCACGTGGGTTATGATGGAGCATGGTCCTGTCACCGAGCTAGAGCGCCTGTATAATTTTGTTGGCAACACAATTCAAGCAACCACCTCCGACGCTTTGATGTCACACATCACAAGGTGCAGCTCAGACAAGGAGTTGTGGGAGGCTCTTCGCTCGCTCACCCAAGGCTCAGAGAAGATCTAGGAGCAGTGGTTATCAGCACTCTTGCAAGAGGTCATCGACCTTGCAATGGAAAATGATAAAAGATTCGAAACGTTCGAGAATCAAATCTCGAACCTCCTCGAAGCTGAAAGCACATAAAGAAAGGCGCTCTCATACGAGGAAGTCTACAATCTCATTACCCGCGCTTTCGAAGGGAAGTGGCAAAATATCAGGGTAATATCCCTGACCACTATGGATATCAAAGCGCTGGCACAAGGAATGCCCTTATCCGAACTCAGAGCACCTGAGTTTAATCTGGAATGGCAACCAGGGTCAGCCTATCCGTCCCGCTCTCTGAAAGATCCAGAGAAGAATATTATGCGCGAATGAAGTTCAGTCAGAGCTTCGGCTGCAAGAGCGTCAACGAAGCTTCCCTCTCAAAGCGTGAGAGTTCCTCTCCACGCTTTCACAAACAATGACGATGGAGATCCGGCGAGTTTATGAAACAGAGTTGGTGACTGCTTTCTCTTTACTGCTTTCCAGGATTTCTTCAAAACCGGGCAAGTAGTACATGCAGTCGATGAAGAATGCCTTGCTTATCGAATTTAGGGGGAACGATTAGCTCGAGGGAGTAATTCTTCATAAAGTGTCTTTCAAGGATGAACTTCAACCTTTCCGCTCCTCCCGCGCTTTGAAGGTGTTGTGCCTCAACCCTCACCACTGCAGTGATCTGCCTTCCATGGAGCTTCTATGAGGTCTGCCAAAGCACCATTGGAAGGATCGCCTTCCACCTTGATGGTAAAAACCAAACCAATAATGAAAAATAGGTTTGATGATACCAAAAAGGGGGAAAGATGGTAATGAAAAATACCATCTGTGTGAGGGGGAAGGAGCGATAAGTTGATCAAGAAATACAAGATCTTAAAGATTAGAGATGCTCAAGTGGAAATACAAAGCCTTGACATCCAAAGCGCTTATCTCACTATCCGTAGGTCTCTAGGTTGTCTTAGTTTTGAAAACTGTAGTTTTTGTTGTAGTTTTTGAAACTTTGAATTTTTATACCTGAATTTTCGTTTGGGGGTTTTGGCATCATCAAAAAGGGGGAAATTGTTAGGATATTATGTAAGGGGAACTTGAATCAAGTTGATAATAAAAGTTATGTTTTGAGTTGATTCCAAGAACCCGAATTTGAATAGAATATTTCCCGTATTATCTTTGATAATCCAACTCTAAAGTCACAATGTACATTTTAATGTATTAGAAGAACTCATCTGTTAAGGAGTTTTATATGTTGAAGTGTAACTTTAGAGTGTCTAAGTGAGAGCGACAAAACGCTTGGCAAAAGGAATGCCAAAGAGCGCTTCCAGGTCAAAGCAGTTATCTGGATCAGAGCACGCTTCCAAGGCGTCTCTAAGCTCAGAAGCATGCAAAGCATGCCTGAAGGAGAGCCAAGAAGCCTGACTGAAGGAAAGTCAAGATTCCTTCATGAACAGAGCTAACTCTAAGGTCAAAGCGTCTTCTTGACCAGAGTGTGCTTTCAGAACAAAGCGTCTGCAACAAAGCCACATGAAAACAGAGCGACTGAACAGCTCGAAGAGCGTGCTTAGTTTAAGTATGAAGGAGCTCGCTTTCATTACGCAAAGCGTCTCCACTCTTAGCCGCTTCAGCTGTAATTTCAAAGCAGACTACCATTAAGCCAAATCGTCCAACAAGCAAGATACTGCCAGATCACGTGTGCGCTTCACATTGCTTAAAAGTACGGTGAGTCGTCCAATCGCTGAATGCGCAGGACTAGGTTCTGACAAGTCAACGGCTACTCTCCTAGGACTGTGCACTATAAAGTAAAAGATCTTATTCGGATTGGACATGGTGAGGCGCACGCAATCTATCTTTCCAACGGATAGATCTGCATCCCTCACTATAAATAGAAGGTGAAAACTCATACAATTACAAGAAGAAAAAGTGCGAGAAAAATATGAGTTGAGCCGAAAAAGAAATCATCAAGATATACAATCCAACCTTCTAGCTCACCAACTAGGCTTCATCTTCAAATATCCATAAGCCTTAGAGAGAAATCATAGCCTTCTATATTGATCTTCATTGTAAAAGAATTTCTCATTAGTTGGAAATATTCAAACCCAAACGCAAACCCAAACCAAGAGTTTGAAGCGAGGTTTAGAGTGTTTGAAAAAGGTTGTAAGGCCCATGAGTGCCGATTGTATAAACTCATAGGCTCGTGAGTGTCTATCGCATAAACTCACAGATTTGAGTGAAGTTCATCACCAAGGAATGGTGATAAGAGTGGATGTAGGAGCAGTTGCTCCGATCCACTATAAATCTTGTCTAAAGCGCATTTTTGGGACCAACAGTTTTATTTTTTTGGCACGACTTCAAATAAATGACCGTGGCTAATGATACGATCCTCTTGGAGTATACTGTATATCCTTTTAGTATATGCGCACTTTACTCTTATGTAGGTCCCGATAAGTAGATATTGGTGTATGGGGGGGGGGGAAATACACCAATTAGCCAACAGTTTTGATTTTTCAAAACAGATTGATCTTACTGAGTCGTCACTGCAGTATATCAGAGCAGTTTAGTTTTTCCAGCTCAATCAGTAAACTGCTGAGCTTGCAAAACTAACCTGCGTGCAGAAGTTTGGTGGAAAGGTTGGCTTGCAGTTTTCAAAACAGTTTTCAAAGGAAACTTTAGTTCAGACAAGTGTTCATGCAAGACAGGTTACAGTGATGCAGGTTGTGAACATGCAAACTGTGTAAATGAATAAGTAAATAATAATAGACACTAGGAGTTTTTATCGTGGTTCGGAGTAAACAGCTCCTACGTCCACGCCAGATTCCGTTGAATCTGTAATCCCTTAACTTGAGATTTTTTGCTCTTTTTAACACTGGTGGAGGTCCAGTCCAAATTCAAGTCTTTCTCTTAGACTGAATCTAGCACGATTCTTAAGTCGTGTCTCTTCTTGCTTACATACAAACTATCATACAATCTTACTAACACTAAATGACTAGTGCTACTCTCCAAACTAGAAGGCTGTGAATAGCTATCGTCGTAAGGAATACAACTCAATCAATTACACTAGTTCTTCAACTTTGATTGTAGTGAGAGTGTGTGTGATGTGTTCTAGTAAGACAGATTCCAGAATGATTAGAAATCTACAATGATCAACACTTGGGAAAACTCTAGTAATTTCGAGTGTTGATTGAATGAATTTCAGCTTTGAGATTTCTGCAGAGTTTTGGCTTGTATATTGAGTTTCCCGTACTTCAATCTGGAATGAGTTGAGGTATTTATAGTGAAGCATTTGAAATAGAGCCGTTGAAAGTGTGTTAGGATTTGCAGTACCGTACACTGACACAATTCTTGTCGTTGAGTGAGAGCAGGTTTCACAACCACAGCTCAGGTTGGTCTTCACAGGTTTGAGCTTCCTATACCTCGAACAGTCTTCGGTCTTCTGTAACCTTCATGTGAAATCTTCTGGCACGGTAAGAGCAGGTTACGTAGACAGTTTGCTTAATGGAACAGTATGACAGATTGGGTGGTTTAGGTACCAGGTTTCACTTGCAACCTTGACCTTTACATGAGCAATCTGTCCGAGTAAAGCTTGACTGATCCAAACACGGAGACCAGCCTGTTCCAATTAAAACCTATTATCTAAGTGTGGTTTCTAATAGCATTATCAAAACTCAGTTTCAAAGGGTTCCCAACATCTTACAAATAGATGCATTTAATCTTCAATTTATTAATTGGAAGAAAAATGACTTATTAATGGAATTGCACTTCCCTGTCTGCATCGGGCATATTTGAATTGTTGACTTTTAAACTGCATATGTGAGTTAATATTTTTCTTTGGCTAAGCTTATTTTAAAGATTTTATACGCTGTAGGAGCTTATAAAATATTTCAAGAGCTTATAAAATGTATGGTAGTAAGAGTTTATAAGTTGTCAAATTGTTTGGATAAAAGAGTTTATAAGTTCAAAAGAGAGTAAAAAAATTAATTGAAAATTAAAAAAATGAATATTTTGAAATTCAAAGCTCTAATGGAGCTTATTTTGTCAAACACTCTTAGACAACTTATAAGCAGTACGTCGAACAATTTATAAGTCTTTTTAAGGAGCACTACTAGCTTATAAGATGCAATTAAATACCAATTATTCTTGAAGAACTTATAAGTACTTATAGGCTCTTGAAGAGCTAAGAGCTAATAAGCCAATTATTCTTATTCTATTCTATTTTGAAATTGATTTATTTTAAAATGATGTTGTCACACAATACAAAATGTTTCTATTCGCCTGATGCCTGAATAGGCTTCATTCCAGAAAGTAATATAAACTCATTTATTTTAGTTTTAGCAAGCGGTTCGATACGAGCAAAGAAATTTTGAACAAAAATAACTTTTTAGAGTTAATAAGTTTTTAAACAACTTAATTATAAGATGTATTAAAGAGCTTATACGTCAAACACTCCTAAATCTATAGGTTTTTTTTTTTTAATAATAAAAAATACAAATATGTTAGATGATACAAACCTCGAACAAAACGGACGCATGCTAATGAATTCAAACTCGATAAATAATTCATGACTTGTGTTTTCGGATGAAGATTGGCACTTTTTTTTTTTTTTTTTTCATGTTATATTTGATTTGGAGATCGAGCTAGATGGTCCGATGGAGTAGAAATAATTTCTTATATTGTGGTAAGCATTGAATTCCAACTGACCTTTTTGAAGAGTAATAAAGACGGGGTGGGGGTCCTATATTATTCTGGTTTCATTCTATTTTTCATTTTTCTAGCAAAATTGTTATGGTTTATTTAATTTTATATAAATATAATATAGTAACAAACAGCCTGGGGTGGCCTCTCATTTCGGTCAAACCGCGTACCCAGGTGAAAACAATAGTACATATTGTATCATTAATAATTTCGACATTGTTAAATAGTATTATTTTTAATTATTTGATGTGACAAATTGAATAAAAAGTATTCCATAAATTCGAACTGAAAAGTAGTTTTGATTTTTTTTTTTTGAGTAAAAGTTTTGAAATACAACACGCACACGCGGTGACTTAAACCCCCGACCTCTTGGTTGGAGGGGAAACATCTTACCAACAAAGCGTTTCATTGTCTAACATATATAATTTCTAATGAGATAGTTTCATCATAGACCATGTTTGATAAATGAGATCACCCAAGATATGATTAATAAAATAGATTGATCTCGTAACTTTTCTTGCTAAACCGGGGAGCTCTGAATAAACTAAAAGCCCGATCTTAGTTCACTATTCTCCATTGGTACGAACCGACCCTTCCCATCGGATCAATTGTGAGATTCAAACAATGCATGCATATTGGAACGAGTGTTTGTTTCTTTATCACTGAATCTTCCAACAAAGTATTTTTTCGGGATTCCAGGGCTTTTTTAAAAAAAATTGGAGGACACACTTCTTCATCATTGAATGTTCGAGTGCAAAGTGACTGTGTAGAGTTTTAGAAGACAATTTTTACTAGAGCTGTAACACCCCGCCGCCAATGCATGTGAAAACATGCCTCGGAAAGAGGGCGCTATGGGTGGATCGCTAAAGGACTGACGATCAATTAATTATCATATATTTTCTCCATTGGGAGAACAATGATGACTGCAAAGCAACTCGTGAGAATTCTCTTTACAGTGCTCTTTGGGCTGCACAAGCAATATTAAGAAAAGGGTATGCTTTAATTATGATTTTGCAATGAGAATCTGGAGAATCACAAGGATACTTACTTCTCGAACTATTTTAGCATGAAAGTGTGCTTATTTCTATTGTCAAATATTTGATTTCATAGAATATTGGTAATATAATTCCATCAGTTCTGCAAAAACAGCTGACAAAAGGATTTTGTTATTTACAAATGAAGATGATCCTTTTGGGAATATCAAGGGAGTGACAAAACTGGATATGATGAGAACAACAATACAACGTGCCAAAGTAATCCGTTTATTCATGTTCATGCACTTATGATTGTAGAATATTGACTAAACTTTTGGAGTTCAAAATAATGTAGTTTTCAGCAATTTCTGTGTACTGAATGATATGAAGATAAAGTAAAGTTAATTTGGGTTTTTTTCAGGATACACCAGATAATGACTTGAATGTGTCTTCTTTTTATGCGGTGGGTTCATGCTTCTTCCCCTTTTGGCATTGTGTATTTATTTATATAATGTTATTAGATCTTATGAAAATAAACTTTGGAATATAATAAAAATATAAATTACATTAGAAAATTTTAAATATGGTATGAATAAAAAATAATTAAAATACATACATATGATAAATATTTAGTTGTTTGTATATAGTGGGTCCCATTTACAAGTTAGAAGTTTGGTTTATTATTGGAGATTGTAGGTATTAAAAGTTGGATAGTTGGGTATATAATAGACATTAGAGAAGACTCTCCAGTCAAAATAA
Organism: Mentha longifolia; assembly: GCA_001642375.2. NCBI lineage: Eukaryota > Viridiplantae > Streptophyta > Magnoliopsida > Lamiales > Lamiaceae > Mentha > Mentha longifolia. The sequence continues at coordinate 8,317,555 of CM038110.1, read as the reverse complement.
TGTTGCCTGCAGCCTAACAAAAAAAATGAAGAAGAAAGAAACAAAAGAAGAAGAATATAATATAATAGACATTATAGAAGACTCTCTAGTCAAAATAATGTAGCCAAATCTGTGTATGAGTATGACCTTTTTTTTTTGAGGGTGTATATGAGTATGACTACAGCCCCGTCAATTACAGTACATGAATTTGCAGCCATGGAGAAAATGTATTATTGCATTTTTGCATATGCATTTCTCTTAATATTATTGCCTTCAACAGCCAAAATATCCACAGATGAGAATGCTCTTCTTTCACTGAGAGCCCACATTATCTCTGACCCTTCTGGTATGCTTGAAAGGAACTGGACTAATTCGAGCTCCGTTTGCAGCTGGATTGGTGTCACTTGCAGCTTGCGCCACCAAAGAGTAGCGGCATTGAATCTCTCTTACTCGAATCTCTCCGGCACCGTCCCTCCTCAACTCGGACAACTCTCCTTCCTCGTCTCCCTCGATCTCACCGGCAACAATCTAAGCGGAGAGATGCCTCAGGAGCTGTCTTCCCTTCGCCGTTTGAAGTTCATCTCTCTCCGACTCAACAACTTCACCGGAGACATCCATCCGGTCTTTGCTCAACTACCGAAACTCGAGTACTTGGACTTACGCAACAACAGCTACAAGGGTACCATCTCGAAATCCTTGTCAAACCTAACAAAGCTACAATATCTTAGTTTGAGTTACAACTCTCTAAGTGGAGAGATTCCACAAGAGTTTGGGAGGCTTCAGAATCTTCGATATCTGTGGATCGAATTCAACCGTCTCTCCGGTGGTATACCGTCGGCCATATTCAATGTATCGAGTCTCGTAGCTGTAGGGCTGACAGGGAATGAGTTGAGTGGAAGTCTTCCAACAGACATGTGCAGAGATCTTCCATTTCTAACTGGACTCTATCTTACTTTCAATCGGCTGAGCGGTTCGATTTCGACAAATCTATCCCAATGTTCACAGCTTCAGGAGTTGTCCCTCTCTTTCAACTCTTTTGGTGGGGAGATACCGGCAGAAATTGGCCACTTAACATCTCTTCAGATTCTAAGTCTCGGCAGTAACAATTTCATCGGTATGGTTTTTTTTTATTTTATTTTTTTTATCAGGCAAACTGAGCTGATTAGAACCCTGACCTCATTATCAACTGAACTACGCCACTTGTCAATTTCATTTTTTTTTTTTATGGTTCATCTTCTTTATTATCTCATACAAATTTGTAGGTGATTTTTAATTTTCTGTCAAGACTAGAAAAGAAGAAAGTTGGAAATCGTTTAATTAATTATAATTTCTTGACAGGTAGACTACCAAATGAGATTGGCAATCTTCACAACCTCGTTGTTTTTGCTGTTGAAGGCAATAAGATTACAGGATCAATTGATTTTAATATTTTCATGAATATGTCTTCTTTGCAAACCTTACTACTATGGCGCAACAATTTCCTCGGGAACCTTTCAAGTGATGTCGGGAATCTTACGATGCTAACAAGCTTTGCACTTGCTGAAAACTACTTGACAGGTAAGACCAATGTAGTTACTATTATTTTGATGCTACCCTTGGAGAGTTGGAGTATAAGGCCAGAACTTAGAAAGAAAAAAAAAACATACCCCACTGACCTTAAAAAAACATATAATCTTTTATTATTCCCCAACTCTTCTCTCTTGAAATGAGTTCTTCCACCATCGAATACTTTAATAGTCCCCATTCAGAAAAAGAAATCCATAGCACACATTGTTTCCATCAATTAATATTACTAGGGATGAGGGATACAAGATGTGATGTATAATTTAATTTCTACTTAATTTCACAAAAATACTCTATAATTCTCATCTCTTTTCCTCTAAAATAAGTACGTCGAACTCTGATACTTTGTAGTTTAGTCCCTATTATAAATTTATGGGACGAATGGAGCATAAAATTATTGTCAAAATAAACAAGAAGTTATCTTTAGGATGGAAAGACTATTTATTATTGTGAGTTTTATGATATAGTATGTAGGAAACAATGTATTATGAATATTGAGAAGATAAATAAGAGTACAAAAGTAGAATTGTAGTTGAAATATGAGAAGTTTGTATAAATTTAATTCAGTAATAAAATTACATTCAGAATTATTTTGTTACTCTTAAAATAGATTTAGAATGGGGTATATTAGGTAAAACAAAAGTGATAAGAATTGGTTTTTTTATAATAGTAACAATAGATTGAAAGGTGTGCAAAACACTATTTTTTTAGGAGTAGTATTTAATTAACTATTCTGGAGTCTAAACATTGAATGAATACCAAAAATTTCTAGAATCGCTAATTGCCATAGAATTGACATTCCCATCTTTTGCAGGGGTTATTCCTAGAGAAATTGGCCAACTTCACCAACTGGGGTTATTACGACTAGGAATGAACATCTTCAGTGGTTCAATTCCTAATGAGCTCTTTAACATTTCAACTCTTAGATCTCTTTCACTTACTGGCAATAATCTGTCAGGCATTCTTCCTCCTCGTTTATGCCACGACTCTCCCTTTCTTGAACAACTCTATCTTTCCATGAATTCCATCACTGGACAAATTCCCACCTTTATCTCTAATTGTTCTCAACTAAGATTTCTCACATTTAGTAACAACAAATTGAGTGGATATATACCTCCTGAAGTTGGCAACCTAAGACTCCTCCAAGGACTTCAGCTGTTCGGCAACAATCTTACAAATGCACCAAAAATGGACCTCATTACATTATTGACAAATTGCAGGTTCCTGACCACTTTGTCAATCGGTGATAATCCTCTATACGGCATCATCCCGGCTTCTGTTGGAAATTTATCTTCCTCCCTCCAAAATTTTGAGGCCTATAGCTGCAAATTCAGTGGCAACATTCCTGTTGAGATAGGCAATTTAAGCAGTTTGATGAGATTGCATTTACAGGACAATGAGTTATCTGGTAATATTCCACTTGCTATTGGACATTTGCGTGAGCTACAAGGATTATATATACTAGAAAACATGTTGGGAGGCTCCATTCCAGAGGCTATATGTGATTTATATAGACTGAACGATATTTATCTTAGCTGGAATCAATTTTCAGGTCCAATTCCTCAATGCTTGGGAAATGTCTCCTCTGTAAGAGATGTATTTCTAGAGTCCAATATGTTGAATTCAAGCATACCTTCAAGCTTATGGGGCTTACAAGATTTGCAGAATCTCGACTTGTCCTCAAACGCATTAAGTGGGTTTTTACCTCCAGAGGTAAGCACCTTAGGAGCAGCAATCTATATTAATCTATCGATGAATCAGCTGTCAGGGTCTATTCCCAACGGTATTGGCAATTTGCAGAGTTTGCTTAATCTGTCTTTGGCAAATAATAGACTAGAAGGCTCTATTCCAGAATCTGTAGGAAGCATGGTCAGTTTGGTGACTCTCGACTTGTCCTACAACAACCTCATTGGTTCCATTCCAAAGTCATTGGAAGCACTTAAATACCTCCTCCACTTTAATGTCTCATTCAATACTTTGAGTGGAGAAATTCCTGATGGTGGTTCTTTCAGAAACTTTACTATGGAGTCTTTTAAGGGTAATGAAGCATTATGTGGAATCCCGAGGTTCCACGTTCGAAATTGTCCTGCAGTTTCTAATCATAGATCAAAGAGGAAGAAGGTGGAACTAGCTCTATTTATTCTTTTAGGGGTTGTGGCTTTGATAACATTTGTTTCTTTGGCCTTTATCTTTGTTAGATCCAAAAGGAAAAATAAGACAACTAGTAAAGTTGACGAGTCGATATCCATTTTGCCCAAAAGAATATCTTATTATGAATTGTTGCAAGCAACTGACCATTTCAGTGAAAGCAACTTACTTGGCACTGGGAGTTCCTGTTCGGTTTATAAAGGAATTCTTCGCAACGGGAAGAATATCGCTGCCAAGGTAATTAATTTGCAGTTAGAAGGTATTTCAAGAAGATTTGATGTCGAGTGTGAGATATTGCGTAACATTCGACACAGGAATCTGACGAGCGTCATAAGCAGTTGCTCCAATGAAGAGTTCAAGGCATTAGTACTTGAATACATGCCAAAGGGAAACCTTGAGAAATGGTTATATTCCCACAACTATTGCTTGAATGTGATGGAAAGGTTGAATATAATGATTGATGTTGCATCTGCTTTGGAGTATCTCCACCATGGTTATTCAACACCCATTGTTCATAGCGACTTGAAGCCAAGTAATGTGTTGTTAGATGAAGACATGGTTGCCCACATAAGCGATTTCGGGATAGCAAAGTTGTTAAGCAATGGGGATAGCTTTGTGTTAACCAACACCTTTGCAACATTGGGTTACATTGCTCCAGGTGAAATACATATTGATTGCATTTAATTTACATTCAATCAAGTAATTTATATGTCTTCTTCTCTGCCTACATTTGCTTTTACTTTATGTTGCTTCAGAGTACGGTATGGAAGGGCTAGTTTCAACGAGGTGTGATGTATATAGCTATGGTGTGATGTTGATGGAAACTTTTACGAGAAAGAGGCCAAGTGATGATATATTTAGCGGAGACTTGAGCTTAAGGCGATGGGTAGAACTCTCACTGCCGGAGATGCCAAATAAGGTGATAGATGCCAACTTAGTGATGACTTTTGAGGAAAATCAATTTGACAAGAACATGCAGTGTGTACAATCCATACTTGAACTGGCTTTGAAATGCTCCACGGACTCTCCCGGAGACAGAATTAACATGAAAGAAGCACATGCGGAATTGCAGAAAATCAAACGTTGGTTTTCTCAATGAGATCAAACTAAGTTGTCACAAGCTTTATATTTTTCCAATATATGATTGTTCCATTACCTTTTACTTATGAACTAGATTTCGCACCCGTGCGATGCATGGATAGAAATATATACTCGTCTGTTACAACTAAATTGTCTCGTTTCATTATTTTATATTTCACATATATTTCCCCTTACAGACAATTCAAGTGGGACATAGGGAGTATGAAACTTTATTGAAATGTTTGATATTTATTCATATTAAGTTACTTATATAACTCTACATATTCAAAATAAACGGGCAATGTATTTATTGAACTAATATAACATTACTATTTTAATAAATTTAATAATTGCATAAATTCACACTTCTAAGATTCTCATAATATTAATCTACCACTCTTTTAATTAAAGTCGTGTAACTCAAGATAAGTCACCTAATGGTATAATTCATTCATGATGAATGTTCAACTACCCTCTCTAGGCACAATTAAATGTGCTCACAACTGATGTGAATGTACCGAAAAATATTATATATGTCATAAAGATCGAATCTTACTGGAAAAAAAAAATATTAAACTTTATGCTAATGAGAATATTTTCGAAAAAATCATATATGTATTTGACTTTGTTTATGAAAAATTACATTATATACCTTGAAAAATGAATAACCTATTAAGCTAACCTAATAAGGCCGATAATGTATTGAGTAAGTTGATTTATACATATTTCATGTTTATCTGAAAATCATTTTAAAAGAAAAAAAAAATTGATCGCTAAATTTATTCAAAGGTAATTAGGAATTATTAATCTATATTTTGTAAGATAAATTACTTTGATGCTATTCATGACATTTTTTAAAAGTAATGGCAATATTAATAGAAAGCAATAATAAACTTTATTAAAAAAAATCAAAGATCAATTACTTTGATGCTATTCATGACATTTTTTTAAAAAGTAATGGCAATATTAATAGAAAGCAATAATAAACTTTATAAAAAAAAAAATCAAATTTATAAATACAATAATTTGAAAAAAAAAGTTTTCTAAATCTCTTTAAAAAAAAATCCCACTAAAATGAGTCTACTATTATATATTGTGGATTTGTGCATCATCAACTCTTAAAATCTATTATTAAATATAAAATTGCCATTCAACTTGGTTTATAATGATTTTCGGATTTTAAATTACTTCCTTATATATACATATAAAGATAGGTTGGTGTTAATAATAATAATAATAATAATATTCAATATTAATTTTATAAACCAAATTTGTATTTAACTTTATTGAAATATTACTATACAGAAAATGAAAAAAAAAAAAAATGGTCCCTTGCATCCGCCACCCACCATTCCTAATTTTGGGGAAATTAAACAAACAAATAGCCGTAAAAAAATAATAATAATAATAATAATAATAATAAAAAGAAAAAAAGAAAGAAAAAGAAAGATAAATTGCAACTCCCACGTCTACATATAAACAAATAACCATACATTCTATATTAACTACAAAATTGTCACTCTCAAATTGATTTGCAATTGATTGTAAAGTTCAAACTCCCTCTTTATATATATACTAGTATTGCACCCGCACAATGTGCGGACAATAATTGTTTAAAGGAATTGTTCATCGGAATCTTATAGATCAAGATTATTTACTTAAAAATTAAAAACTTAATACTTTACATAAATATAAAAGCAAAAAAGAAAATGACATAATTTTATAGAAAAATCTTTGTTTATAAAAATAATTTAAATATATTCAAATATCTTAAGAAAAATATATTTACACACACAACATGCCATATTACTGTAATATCCCAAATTTTCTTATTAAATATAATTAGTTAAAATAAGTCTTATATATATAAATTTAGAAAATTTTCTAATTCTTTTGAGGAATTTAGAATAAGATGATATACTCTATTAAGAATAATTCATTAATTTTGATAATTTTATGATTAAGTATTAATAATAAAAATAATTTACGTATAATAATAAAATGTAAAATTTAAAATATGATATAATATTAGATATTAATTTACATTTGCATGGTAGTATATATATGTGTATTGGATACATTAGTTTTGCTTAATACATATACACGTGTACACTAATTGTGTACATGCATTAATATATCAATTCAATTTACATTAGTATAATTGTATGAGTAATATATTAATTAATACATTGTATACGAAAATATATGTAAGGAAAAGTGCATAGATTATATTAGCATTAATGTGAATATATATATATTATAAAAAGGATACTTTAATAGTATATGACAAAACTATACATATGAATTACAGATATGTTGGCTTTATCAAATACAGTAGGATAGTGCAACATATAGTCACACGTGTCATTCCAGCAATTGATATAGCTTTGATGAATTGGATAATAGACCACAAACGTGTTAAGCTTATAAATGATGATTCATAAAAATTCCTCCTATAAATAGAAAACTCAACGACTCGTTTTCAATACACTCTACCTGAAAGTCATAGTCAAGTTATAAATAAAAAAAATAGAAAATAAACTGTGTTCTGCGAGATTAGCGAGGTTAGCGCAAGAAGTTGTTGTGGTATTTCAGGTTATCAGGTGGGGCTTTATTCTTGCAAATTATTATTTGAGTTAGTAAACTCTGATAAAATAGGATTATCCATGAAAATGTTTTAATGTGTTATTACATGTTTAATGCTCTTATAATGTATGCGATCGGGTCTTTCGGTTGGTCTCACACACTAACCGGGAGGCTGTGCGCACAGTTAGAAATCGTTGGGTTGATCACCAATTGATTCTAACTTCAAGGGGAGAATCTCTGGATAAAATATTCCATTGCCTCCAAACTATGGCTCCATCATGAAAAGGGATCCGGCTGTGGCAATGTCCCGGGATTAGTATAAGAGTAACAGGGTAATACACATGTGCGCACAATCATGAAAATCAAGGTTTGGTATGCATGGAAGTAAATTTAATTTCAAAACCCTTCTATGTATACTTTATTATCATGGATATTCTTTTTATGATAAAATGTTTTTGGCACAAGTCCACTGGGTACATTAGTACTTAGCCCTGCAATTCCTTTCCAAATGTTTTGCAGATTAGGGAGCTGGTGGAGTAGACGAAGCTGGAGATGACTGTTGTTGTTGCTGTATAAAAGAATAAAGGCTTCCGCTACGCCTATAAATAAAGTTCATCTCCCTATATATAATATCCTAAGTTAATTTTGTATTTTGATATAAAATATCTACGTTCCTCTTACACCATTGATTATATATATATATTACGGGTATTCAGACAAGCCGGCCAGCATGGGTTGTTTGGCTTAGCCAACCCCATAGTTTGAGCTGTATGTCCCGATCCCGTATTTTATTATTTATGTCTACGGGTATTCAGACATAGGCGGCCGGTACGAGTGGTATGGTTTTCTTATTACCTACCTCGTAGTTCGTGCTGTGTGTCCCGATCCCGTATTTAATTTCTTAAATAAATAATATTATATTATCCCAAGCCATGAGCCCCTTTCTATCCCCGCTTCTTAATTCCAACCCCTTGCCACGTCCCGGCACACGTGTCTTCCCTCGGGAACTGGGGCGTGACATAATGGTATCAGAGCAATTCACCGCTCTGAAATCGTTTTCTTTTTATTTTAGAATTAGAATTGTATTTTCAATTCTTTAAAGGAAAGCACAATAACAACAACAACTCTCAAGCTCGCTGCTGCACCAGACTCCAAAAAGAGAAAGAGGGGGAGGTAAAAGATTTTATTTTATGAGCATGCATGAAAGTAAAGGGGTCATGATTCATGTTATAGTTATGTTTGGGACAATCGAACCCAAGTAACTCATGTGTAAATGGTTCATGTTATACAATGTGAGTTTAAAGATTTATTATCAAGGATACATCAGGAATATGCAAGTAGGTCGGAAAATGGTCACACATGGTTATACATAGTTTTTGAACTATTGTTATATACATGACATATTAAGTTACAGGTGTTGTAAGATGAATCCAAGAAGACAGTGGGTAAATCGTTATGTATTAGAGGATTACAAAAACCAATTCAGAAGTTGCGAAAGGATTCCTAATGAATCAGTAGGAGAATTTGTCGGGCGTTTGGCAACGCTTTACACTAATGCAAAACTAGGAGGGATCAGTGAAGTCGAAGTCGTTCGTAAAATGATTCTACAACTACCTGCTCAGTGGAGCGAGTGGGCAGAATACCTTAGATCAGAGATATGTGTAAGAGATCCAGTTACAGATGCGGAGATACTCGATTTCTCAAAGTTTGTTCACCTGATCTTTACAAAATGGATCATGTTAGGATCTCCAATTCAAACTGATATTGTTAGTACGCCAGCACCACCACCTTCATTTCTTCCTACAGTAGGTAGGAACGATGATGAGGCGGGTCCATCTAGAGTTAGAGTTCGGACGGAGACACCCCCACCAGGTTTTGAGCAACGAGAAACGGTTGCATCACCAACACCAAGAGTAGAAAATGGAAGAGGACCTACCAGAAAAGCCAGGATGCAAACTATAGCACCAACTGATCGTATAAGAATAAATATTAATGAAGTTGCAAATGATCACTCAGACTCAGATCCAGATAAAGATGGGAGCCACCAGGGCTCATTTCAGGACAGTTCTTAGATGAAGATGATCGAAGAAAACCATATAATATATTGCTAACGTATTTTGCAGGAGAAGTCAGAATTTTTGGTGTGGGCATTTTACGAGCCACTCTGACTTCACATCTTTTGACTAATATATATGTTGCTTGTTTTAAAAAGTCCTTTAAGAAGGCATACCCCTGTTTTGATAGACGGAGGCATATGTATATTATGTAAAATATGTTTGAATAGATGTATGTTGTTTAATATTTACCCACAACATGCCTTTATCATAACCTTTTATTTCTCAACAAACCATATTAACAAAAGTTATGATACAGAAATGGAACCAGCAAGAAATGGACACCATGAGGCAACCCCAGAACGTGAGGAACAAGTAGAGTCCCAATCTATTGTTAGGATCGATGAGTGTTTTCGTAGACAAAATCCACCTACCTTTAATGGATTTGGTGATCCAACTGCTGCTGAAAACTGGATCAGATCGATGGAGAAAATTTTCGACTATATCGATTGTGGAGACAAGAACCGACTAACTTTAGCAACTCATCAACTGGTGGGTGAAGCTGACTTCTGGTGGGAGTCAGTAAAACGGACTATAACTCCGGAGCAGTGGGATGAATATACTTGGGGAGATTTCAAAAAGGAACTATGTGGAAAATATATACCAGGTTGTTATCAACAACAAAAGCAGAACGAGTTTTGGAATCTCAAACAGGGAAGGAGGACGGTCATGGAATATGACCAACTATTTAACCAACTATCACGTTATGCTCCACATTTGGTGAATACTGATGCAAGTCGTGCCGACAGATTTCGACGTGGCTTATGTCACGAGATAGGGGTTTCCTTAGCCAGCCATGGACCACTTACATATGCTCAGATACTAAGCAGAGCTATGGATATAGAGTCTATGCTTCCAAGAGAAAGAGAGAGGGCACCTGAGCATGTACCAAACCAAGCCAATAAAAAAAGAAAGTGGGAAGAAAAGAATTCAGGAAGTTTCAATGGAAAACAACCATGGAAGGGATATCCTCAACAATTCCAACAGCCAGGGCAAAACAAACCGCTTTGTCGTATCTGTCAAAAGTACCATTTTGGGGAATGCAGAAAAGGCACCAATGATTGTTTTAGGTGCAAAAGGCCAGGACACTTTTCCCGTAATTGTCCTTTTTCCAACGGAAACCAGGGAATGCCAAGATTCCAACCTTTACCGCCGCCACCTCCACCTCCACGGATGAATCAGGGATACCAGAAGCCGATGCCAAAACCTCTTCAACAAGTTAGGGCGTACGCCATAAACCAGGAGCAAGCAGCCAAAGCACCTGAGAACCTTGCAGGTATGATTTACCTAAACAACATACCTATCTTAGCATTATTTGATACCGGAGCATCACATTCTTTCATTTCACAAATTATATGTGATATCCTAGACTTGAGACCTAGAAAAATAGATCAAGCCCTACAAATAACCATTCCCTCAGGAAAAACCATGTTATCAGAAAAAGCCTTTGAGAATCAAGAAATTAAAATTGCTGAACGGATTTTTGTAGCAGACTTATATGTCATATCTATGAAAGAATTTGACGTAATATTAGGGATGGACTGGCTAGAGAAGAATGGGGCAACGATTGATTGCAAGGAGAGAGAAGTTTATTTCCAAGGAAATGATGAAGATAGAGTAAGTCTCCATGGTATAAGAAGTGGTACGAGGGTACCAATCGTCTCGGCAATAAAAGCTGCATCAATTATGCGAAAGGGGAATTATCAAGCTTTCTGGGTTACTTTGAAAGAACAACTTCAGCAGGAGAAAGAGATTGACACAGTACCCGTTGTACAAGAATATGAAGATGTATTTCCTGCGGACTTACCTGGATTACCCCCAGATAGACAAGTTGAGTTCTCGATTGATCTAGAACCAGGAGCTGCACCAATTTCCAAAGCACCCTACCGGATGGCTCCAAAAGAATTACAGGAGCTGAAAGTTCAACTACAAGAGCTGTTAGACCTGGGTTTCATACAACCCAGTGTATCGCCATGGGGAGCACCAATACTCTTTGTAAAGAAAAAAGATGGGAGTTTAAGGATGTGCATCGACTATAGGGAATTGAACAAGCTCACAATCAAAAATAGGTATCCACTACCAAGGATAGACGATCTCTTTGACCAGCTGAAAGGAGCATCCATATTCTCGAAAATCGATCTTCGATCTGGATACCATCAACTTAAAGTGAGAAAAGAAGACATCCCAAAGACGGCATTCCGAACCAGATACGGACACTACGAGTTCACCGTTATGCCATTCGGATTGACTAATGCCCCAGCAGTATTCATGGATCTAATGAATCGAATTTTTCACCAATATCTGGATGGTTTTGTCCTTGTCTTCATTGACGACATCCTAATATACTCAAAAAGTGAAAGCCAACACGAAGAACACCTACGTATCGTACTAGAAACATTACGTGCAGAGAAGTTATACGCCAAATTCAGCAAGTGTGAATTCTGGTTGAAGGAAGTTATGTTTTTAGGCCACATCGTCTCAGCAGAAGGCATTAAAGTCGACCCTGCAAAAGTGGAAGCAGTCAACGGATGGAAGACCCCAACAAATGCTAACGAAATACGGAGTTTTCTTAGTTTAGCAGGTTATTACAGGAGATTCATTGAAGGATTCTCCAAATTGGCTAAACCAATGACGCAATTACTCAAGAAGGGAATTAAGTACACCTGGACTGAAGATTGCGAACGAAGTTTTCAGGAGTTGAAAAAGAGACTGACCACCGCTCCAGTATTAACGATTCCCGAGAGCAATGAAGGATTTGTTGTATTCACTGATGCGTCAAAACAAGGTTTAGGATGCGTGCTAATGCAGAACAAGAAAGTGATAGCATATGCTTCGCGACAATTGAAACCTCACGAGTTAAACTACCCTACTCATGATTTGGAGCTAGCAGCAGTTGTCCATGCATTAAAAATCTGGAGGCACCACCTCTATGGAGTTAAGTGTGAAATCTTCACTGACCACAAGAGCTTAAAGTACTTCTTCGAGCAGAAGGAGTTAAACATGAGACAAAGAAGATGGCTAGAATTGGTTAAAGACTACGATTGTACCATCAACTATCATCCTGGAAAAGCCAATGTAGTAGCTGATGCCCTTAGTCGAAAAAGCCAAGGAAAATTAGGATGTTTGATCACGGAACAAGAAAAACTTATTCGAGAATTCGCCGCTCTCGAACTACAAGTTGTATGCCCGCCAGAAACAGTGTCAAGTTACATAGCAGCAATAATGGCTAAACCAGATTTACGAGAGAAAATCATTGAAGCTCAGAAGAAAGATGAATTCTTAGAGAAAATGCGTTCAAAGGTTGAAACGGGAGAAGCCAAGGGATTTTCAGAAGGATTTGCAATTGCAAAAGATGGAGCTCTTATGTATAAGGAGAGATTGTGTGTTCCAAGAAATGAGGAGTTGAAAAACGAGATTATGAGTGAGGCTCATGATACACCATACACCGCCCACCCCGGAAGCACAAAAATGTATATGGATTTACGTCGAAACTTTTGGTGGGAGGCCATGAAGAAAAACATAGCATCATTTGTGGAACGATGCCTTGCATGCCAACAAGTGAAAGCATTACACCAACGGCCATATGGAGCGTTACAACCACTGCCAATTCCAGAGTGGAAATGGGAACATATCAATATGGATTTCGTGGTGAGCCTTCCAAAGTCAACACGAGGGAATACAGCTATATGGGTCATAGTGGATCGACTGTCAAAATCAGCCCACTTCCTGCCAACAAAGATGACTTTAGGACTAGATAAGTTAGCTCATCTTTATGTTAAAGAGGTAGTTCGACTGCACGGAATTCCTGTATCGATTACGTCAGATCGAGATACGAGATTTACATCAAAATTTTGGAGGAGCCTACAGGAAACAATGGGAACTCAATTGAACTTCAGCACCGCTTTCCACCCTCATACGGATGGACAGTCTGAAAGAACAATACAAGTTCTAGAAGATATGCTTCGAGCGGTTGTCACAGATCGTGGTGACAACTGGGAGGATGTTCTACCACTTGTAGAATTTGCCTATAACAATAGTTATCAGGCAACTATAGGGATGGCACCGTACGAAGCCTTATACGGACGGAAGTGTAGATCGCCACTTTATTGGAATGAAGTTGGCGAAAGGAAACTATTGGGTCCAGACTTGGTTCAGGACATGGTAGAAGCTGTTGATTTAATTCGACAGAGGATAAAGGAGGCACAAGATAGGCAAAAATCGTATGCCGACAAAAGACGCACAGATCTTCAGTTTGAGATTGGAAATTATGTGTTTCTCAAGGTTTCTCCTACAAAGGGAATTATACGATTTGGAAAATGAGGTAAGTTACGCCCTAGGTACATCGGGCCCTTCGAAATTCTCGAGAGAATAGGTCCCGTCGCTTATAAGTTAGCTCTACCACCTAACTTAACAGGTATTCACAATGTGTTCCATGTTTCTATGTTAAGAAAGTACGTGTTTGATCCTAAACACGTAATAAAATATGATGAGGTAATCCTAAGTCAGGACTTACAGTATGAGGAAAGACCGATAAGGATACTCGATCGCAAGGTACGAATTTTGAGGAACAAAGAAATTCCACAAGTTAAAGTACTTTGGAATCATCATGACCAAGAAGAGGCTACATGGGAGTTAGAGGAAAAGATAAGAGCCCAGTACCCCGACTTAGAATACCCAGGTACGTAAAATTTCGGGACGAAATTTTTATAAGGAGGGAGGGATGTAATATCCCAAATTTTCTTATTAAATATAATTAGTTAAAATAAGTCTTATATATATAAATTTAGAAAATTTTCTAATTCTTTTGAGGAATTTAGAATAAGATGATATACTCTATTAAGAATAATTCATTAATTTTGATAATTTTATGATTAAGTATTAATAATAAAAATAATTTACGTATAATAATAAAATGTAAAATTTAAAATATGATATAATATTAGATATTAATTTACATTTGCATGGTAGTATATATATGTGTATTGGATACATTAGTTTTGCTTAATACATATACACGTGTACACTAATTGTGTACATGCATTAATATATCAATTCAATTTACATTAGTATAATTGTATGAGTAATATATTAATTAATACATTGTATACGAAAATATATGTAAGGAAAAGTGCATAGATTATATTAGCATTAATGTGAATATATATATATTATAAAAAGGATACTTTAATAGTATATGACAAAACTATACATATGAATTACAGATATGTTGGCTTTATCAAATACAGTAGGATAGTGCAACATATAGTCACACGTGTCATTCCAGCAATTGATATAGCTTTGATGAATTGGATAATAGACCACAAACGTGTTAAGCTTATAAATGATGATTCATAAAAATTCCTCCTATAAATAGAAAACTCAACGACTCGTTTTCAATACACTCTACCTGAAAGTCATAGTCAAGTTATAAATAAAAAAAATAGAAAATAAACTGTGTTCTGCGAGATTAGCGAGGTTAGCGCAAGAAGTTGTTGTGGTATTTCAGGTTATTAGGTGGGGCTTTATTCTTGCAAATTATTATTTGAGTTAGTAAACTCTGATAAAATAGGATTATCCATGAAAATGTTTTAATGTGTTATTACATGTTTAATGCTCTTATAATGTATGCGATCGGGTCTTTCGGTTGGTCTCACACACTAACCGGGAGGCTGTGCGCACAGTTAGAAATCGTTGGGTTGATCACCAATTGATTCTAACTTCAAGGGGAGAATCTCTGGATAAAATATTCCATTGCCTCCAAACTATGGCTCCATCATGAAAAGGGATCCGGCTGTGGCAATGTCCCGGGATTAGTATAAGAGTAACAGGGTAATACACATGTGCGCACAATCATGAAAATCAAGGTTTGGTATGCATGGAAGTAAATTTAATTTCAAAACCCTTCTATGTATACTTTATTATCATGGATATTCTTTTTATGATAAAATGTTTTTGGCACAAGTCCACTGGGTACATTAGTACTTAGCCCTGCAATTCCTTTCCAAATGTTTTGCAGATTAGGGAGCTGGTGGAGTAGACGAAGCTGGAGATGACTGTTGTTGTTGCTGTATAAAAGAATAAAGGCTTCCGCTACGCCTATAAATAAAGTTCATCTCCCTATATATAATATCCTAAGTTAATTTTGTATTTTGATATAAAATATCTACGTTCCTCTTACACCATTGATTATATATATATATATTACGGGTATTCAGACAAGCCGGCCAGCATGGGTTGTTTGGCTTAGCCAACCCCATAGTTTGAGCTGTATGTCCCGATCCCGTATTTTATTATTTATGTCTACGGGTATTCAGACATAGGCGGCCGGTACGAGTGGTATGGTTTTCTTATTACCTACCTCGTAGTTCGTGCTGTGTGTCCCGATCCCGTATTTAATTTCTTAAATAAATAATATTATATTATCCCAAGCCATGAGCCCCTTTCTATCCCCGCTTCTTAATTCCAACCCCTTGCCACGTCCCGGCACACGTGTCTTCCCTCGGGAACTGGGGCGTGACAATTACATTTTCAGTATGAAGATCTATTTAATTTAATTAATTCGTATAAATAAAGAGTAATGTTACAATGCCCATCGTGGTCATACATTATGTGCCCTCCAAAATTTCTATAAAATTTCTTATGAACTTGAGTATTTATTTCAAAAGATATTAATAATATGAGCAATGAAATTGCTATGAAATTTCTTACGTATTTGAGTATTTAATTCAGAATATTAATAATATGAGTAATAAATGAATGAAGCTTACAGCATTAGATAATGCTGTCATGAATTCATGATTTGACAGTTATTCATGAGTTTTAAAAAAACGTGAAGAAGAAGAAGAATGGTTTTTTTTTTTCTTTTCTTTTTAGATATACTAAACTGTTAGATAATTGTATAAATTTATGACCTTCAAATTAATATAATTTAGAAAATCGCCACTAAAGATTCCCTCTTTATATATATATATAGATATATAG
This sequence comes from Mentha longifolia, assembly GCA_001642375.2. Lineage (NCBI taxonomy): Eukaryota > Viridiplantae > Streptophyta > Magnoliopsida > Lamiales > Lamiaceae > Mentha > Mentha longifolia. Next base: position 8,301,104 of record CM038110.1, on the reverse strand, counting down.
ATTATAGAAAATTTTATTCAGTATTGGAGGGATAAGAAAATGATAGAAAATTTTATTCAATAATGTGGTTCCCATTTATTTTATCTTATATTCTCTAAGATTGAAAAGATTGGTAAAATATTATCATGGTTTTGAGAATAAATGTGAAAAAATAGTTGCCTAAGGAATTTTTTTCCCCTCCATTTTCTAACGTACCCTAAACCTAATATTGAACTTGAGGAAAAGATGAACTTGATTCTTGGCGACAGCAAAATCTTGTGAAGATCCCATTAATATAAACCCAACAACAGTGATAATTATACTTCAATTCCTTGGGTCACACAATAATATTTTTGATCCATTTACATACTCACACATAAACATATAATATGTATAAATTCATATTACATTTACTAGTTTTGATGAGAATCATTTTATATTATAATTTTTAAATAATAATAATATAATTATTTATTTTAAGATTATAGTTTTGCTAGTATCCATTCGGAAAAAAAAAAAATGCATTAAATTGAATTAGAAAAAATAATGAAAAAAATAGATCAATGACGTATAACATTTCTTGATTAGTTTTACTCGTTTTAAATATCAAACAGCATGTTGATCATTATAATAGAAAATTAAATTAGGAGATACGATATTTTTCGGGTAGTTATACTTGTTTTGAATGTCCAGGGCTGGTCCTGTGCTTTGTGTGGCCCTAGGCGAAAATGAAAAATAAGGCCCTTCATAAGCGAAAAAATTCACCCTCTTCAATTTGATGCTCTGTTAAAATTTCATTTTCATGTGATTCTTTTTTGCGACTGGGCTTACAATATTTATCAATATCTAATGTTTGACTTGAAATTAATTGATCATCTTTTTGTTTTCTTTCCTCCTTTTGAGCCCTAAACATATGCATACGAGGAGCAGTGACGAAACTAGGAATTTACTTCAGTGGGGTCCAATTTATAATGACAAAAATAAAATTGTTATATACAATGAAAAAATAATTAAAATATACAAAATTTAAAAAAATACAGATTGACCGGATCCATTATGCGCTTTTTTTTATTACTAGAAATTTTAAAAACTATTTTTAAAATGAAAGGGAGAAAAAAATGAAAAAAAAAATGTGATTATTAAAAAATAAAGAATAAAAATTGCAGAAGGAGTAGATGAAAGAATTTTATTTTGAAAGAAATATTAAACTCATGAAAGGAAATGTAGATAAACAAATAAAAGAAATGTGATTAGTTAAAAATGAAAGAAATAAAGAAATGGTGATAAAGAGTATATGAATGGAATAAAAATGAAAGAAATGTAAAATTAAAAGAAAAAAAGAAAGAAATGTGATTAGTTCAAATTAAAATAAAAAAAGTATATGAAAGTAACAAAAATGAAAGAAATGTAAAAAAAAAAAAAGAAAAAAAAGAAATGAGATTAGTGCAAAGTAAAAAATTAAAAATTAAAAAATGTACCTAATGAGGATTGAATTATTGACCTAAGGCTAAGGGGCTAAAGAGATTTGAGGCCATACTCGAAACCAACTACACTAAGAGTTCAATATATATGTATTTAATTGAAAACAAAATATATATTGGGCCCCCAAAATTTTGGGGCCTTAGACACAAGCCTTGTGGGCCTATAGTCAAATCTGGACATGTGAATGTTTAGCTTTTAATTAATTGTACATTATAATATAGAAATAAGTTGACAATTGCTAACATTTTTTAAGTACTTGGATTTTTTTTATATCAAGTTTCCTGTTGTTCGAAAAAAAATAAACTCAATGAAATATATGATTTTTTTTCGCGTGGTTAGATCTATTTCAATGTAAAGACGCTCGTTGTTCGATATAATTAAAGACAACTTGGAGACTTTGTGTAATAGATTGTCAATTAGAGGAATCTTCTAATTAAGGTGGAATGTGAATGAAATGGAAGAGGATGCGTGTTGTTCGGCTTGCGGGCACGAGATGGAATCAGCATCTCACCTTTTTGCTACTTGTAGCAGTAGCATAGCACATTCAACTTAGCTGAAAATTTACAACTGGTGCAACGTCTCAGTTGTTTGTCTTACATAACGAGTGAGGGAGCATTTTCTTCAAAATGCAGGTATACTTCGAGCATTATATGGAAAAATAATTGTGAATAGCATGTGGATCTATATGGTTTGGATTTTGTGGAAGTAGTGGAGAAATAAAGTGATTTACAAAAATGAGAAATGAGACACGGAGAAAATTATGGATGAAATTAAAGAAAGGCTATGGAATTGGTGTGGCGATATCTGTTATTCCACTAATTATCTGTTATGTGGGAACCCATGATTTATTTGTAAAAATCTATCTTTATGTTAGTTTCACTGCGCGTACCTGAGTCATTTCGTTAATAAAATTTCTTCATATACTAAAAAAATAAAAATAAAGGAGAAGCTTAATATAATTATTCAAGACATTATTCAATCCCATTAAAACAAAAAACAAAAAAAAAAATCTGGCGATCATTGGTTACCGTTATCTCTAAGAGAGAGAAGCGTAGCCACAAAATCATCCATGGCTTTCAGCGAAGATCCTTTACGACCTTCTTCCTCCGTCAAAGCTTCTCTTATCAGCTCCCTTATCTCCGCCGCCTTCCTCCTCATCTCCTCCGCCTCACTTCCGCCGCCCATCACCGCCTCCACCACTCTCTTCACCTCCTCCCTACTCAGCCTCCCCTCCACGCCCCTCGTCATCACCACGCACACCCCCATCTCCTCCTCCAGCAGCTTCGCGTTGTACCCCTGCTCCGCCGCCAGCGGCCACCCGATCATCGGAACCCCCTGGCTCAAGCTCTCCGCCGTCGAATTCCACCCGCAGTGGCTCAGGAACGCTCCGGTCGTTTTATGGCAGAGTATCTCCAGCTGCGGCGCCCACGACCGCACCACCAGCCCTTGATGCTTCGCCGCCATTCTCTCCTCGAATCCGTCGGGGAGCCACTCCGGCTTGAACTCCGCCCGCGAATTGAAGCCCGCCGGCGGCCTAATCGCCCAAATAAACGGCCGTTCGCTGTCTTCTAACCCTAGCGCCAGCGCCATCATCTGCGATTGGCTGATTGTGTTCTGCGATCCGAAGGAAATGTACAGAACAGAGTTTTCCGAGTGCGAATCCAGCCACTCGAGGCATTTCTCCGGCGAGATCCCGGGATCTCTGCCGGTGTGCTTGCCGATTAATCGCGGTTTCCGATCGAGCATTCCTTGAGGGAGGAGGGGGCCGATGCACCAGACTTTGCGCTTCGTGTACTCGGTGAGGACTTCGACTCCCAACGGTTCGATCTCCGCCGCGGTGGCGCAGAGCCACCCGAAAGAGTTGAGGGACTTCGCGATTTGGGGCTGGAAGAATTTCGACCAGGAATCGGTGCCGTCGGCGGCTCTGAGAAAGCGGTGGAGCTGACTGGTGTGGAAAGGGCGAGATTTGGGGGGGAATCCGGGGAGAGCGAAGCTGCCGTTCACGGCGCCGCGGTGGGGGAGGTGCTGCCACATCGACATGTAGGCGGCGGTGCCGTAGGCGCCGCCGGTGGAGAAGGCTACATTGACGGTGGCAGAAGATTCCGCGACGTCGTTCGCCCACCCCAGGAAAACGTCGGAGATTATGCAGAGCGGAGGGCGGCCTTCAGCGGCGGTGATGTCGGCGATTACGCGGCGGAAGTCGGCCTCGAGAGAGGCGGAGGAGTGGAAGAGATTGACGACGAGGTTGAGGGGCAAGGCCTCCGTGTTCTCAGTGTTTGGCGGGAGGCCGTGGTCGGAGCTGTTGAATGGGAGCTCGAAGAAATCGATTTGGGAAGTTGTCGGCGGCGGCGGCGTTGAGTTGTTGGAGAGGGTGGTTCTGAGGTAGCGGACGTTGAGTGGGGTGGAAGCGATGGTGAGTTTGAAGGGAAACCTTTGGGCGATTTGATTGGCTAAAGCTAAGAATGGGATGAGATGGCCTTGCGCCATGAATGGCAGCAACACTATGTGCTCTTCCCCCATTATTGATGGCCTTGAGTGTGTGTTTGTGTTTCTTGAATGAAATGAAATGAAATGAAATGAAATGGAGAAGAAGGAAAGGGAAGCTGTCTACTGTGAGTGCGTTCGTGTTTTGTGCGGTGCAGGAATGATTATGTACAATATATAGCAGCAGATTATATATACAGTTGAAATCAAAAGTAAAATGCAATTTTATCTCTATTATAGTATTATGATAATCTATCTAAAATCTAGAGAAAGAGTTTTTTGTAACTGAAGAGAAAAGAGCAAAAATACAAAGAAGGTTTGAGTGGAGATGAAGAAAGAAAAGTTGGTTTGGTTGGCCAATGTGGCCTGCATGATGACTTCACTTGTCCTCGTGTGAAATGAGTTACGTGGATTATCCATTTACGAGGAAGACAACTCAAATTATTATTATTACTATTATTATAAGATCATGTGTGAAATATTAAATGTGCTCGTCTTTAATGTAGCAGTGTTACCTCCGTAATATTTTTTTTATTCAAAGTAGGACTTAGTTTCTTTTATTTTAAGGATTTAATTTTATGGTATATATTTAAATTGATTTCTTTATTTATAATATTAACACGGCATTCGTAGACATATTAAATATGTGCACGGTAGGTATTGAAGCATGACTTAGAAACCTATAGTATATTATGCATGTTTGTGAGCACTATAAATATTAGTTTCTAGAAGAAATGATTAATACTAAATTGACAATGGAAATCGAGACTACTAGCATCTAACCATATTAATAACGGTTGAGTTCTCTTTTATGATTTTTATTTTTTATTTTTTATCCCATAATAAGGTAATCATCTTTTGTCTTATCTTTAATGTGATAAAAAAAACTTAATATATAGAAGAATATTAATTATCACTCTAGTAGACATAAAATATTAGTATTATGATTTAGATTGAAAAAAAATATATATAAAATGATTGTCTATCAAAGAGAAATGCACTCTAATAACATAATACTTATAAGAAATGATCTCTTATCCCTTTAGGCATACTTAATGTGTCAACGGCTGACATAATAGTAGTATATTTAAGAAAAATTATTATTAATATATATATATATATATATATATAAAAGTGAATTTGTACCAAAAAAAATAAGTCCTATTCCAGTACTAAACAAAAATAAACTATAAACGGGAAATCATTGACGTGACATTGTATCGTTAGCCGTTGACACATTATATGTGCCTACGATAAGTATATCAACATTTTTGAATAATTTTGATGATAAAATAGATCTCCCAATGTTAAAATAGATGGTAAAGATATTATGATGCCCAATTTTTGAGATATTACGAGAATAGATTTGATTTCGAATTCTATAAATACGAAATCGGTTGCTCGAATAAGATAATTTACCTAATAATGAGTCTATGAATTTTCACTTTCCCAAAGAATGAATTTATATACTCCCGTCTTTATTTATGACTTGAAGATCCGACTCAATTGAGTTGGCTCCATGAGTTGAACCTAACGTGATGCTTTTCAAATTGATGTTTGGGACAAATGATTGGCTTGAGCACGTTCTTCGTAATTAAATGGTTGATCATATCGTGGACCAAGTATAGACCTTGTAAAAATGATTTGTAAATAGAAAGAGGCATCAAACCAAACCTTATATGTTGAATTTGAAATATACTTTAAATCGAAGACAAATGAGTAGCTTTACGCGATTTGTCAATCACTCTTTCCGTCCCCCATATATGTATGGTTACGTCTCGTCCCCTATATATATGCACTGACGACTCTAGTAGTGGGCAATGGGGGTACAGTTGTACCCTCATTTTTTTTTATTTTTGTTACTAGTATTTTATATTAATATTAACAAATAGACATGTGACTTATCTTTTAGTATTTTTGTTCAACAAGTTGGTATTGATTCTTCCGGTTGCTACTGCAAGTGTCGAGAGAACATTTTCTAGAATGACTTATGTCAAAAACAAGTTGTGAAACAACATGAAAAACCAATATTTAAATTATTGTTTGGTTAAATTCACTTAGAGATATGTGTTTTCTTAGAGCATCCATATGCGAGCCCTCCAAAATGGAGGGCTCCCAATAAAATAATAATATATATATTAATTTTATAATCAAATAGGAGGGCTCCCAAAAATACAGCACGGGAGCCCTCCGATGGCTCTCTTTATTTTATTATTATTTATTATTTAATTATATTAATATTTAATTTTTAATTTTTTTAATTAATCACAAATTGTAGAAATAGGAATTATTTGATAAAATTCGATTGTATTGCACATTTGGAAAATTACAATACAATTGAAACAAAGAAAAAATAATACATAGTGAAAAAAAATATAATCGTCGTCCGGCTTGGGGAGGCCGAGCTTATTGCAAATGAAATCAAGCATTTTCTCGTGCTTCTTCTTCGTCCTCGGAGACATTTGGGAGGTATCTTTCATGTAGACCTCGTACATGGTCCCAAACTCAAGTTGCTTTGATATATTTTGGAGAGCCTCCGCCGCCTTGTCCTTCGCACTCGCCAAGCCCGCCTCGTCGTCCTCGGACATTCTCGACTTCCTTCTTGCATTTGTCTTGACCGCTTTGGAACCCTCAGGCCGGGGTCGGTATCCGATCATCCTTGTCGAACCCCCTATCTCCGTCGAAGGAGTAGACTCCCTACTACTCTCAGTGGAGTATGAGCCATCGATGCTATTTTTGCATCATTCCACAGAGTCGAGGGAGCCGGTGGCCGTTAAGAATTTTGGAGTTTCTTTGACCTCATCCCAAGCCTTGAAGTATTTGAACGGCTTTCCAGTCGACCCTTGAAATTGGCGGTATGCGTCAGTTACGACATCCTCCGCGCCTCTCCCACTCCTCAAGTTCATCGAGCACGAATGGTAGTGCGCGCTAAACAACTTCATGTCTTTCATTGCGCGTTTCCAATGATGGCGCAATTTCTCCGAGTTGCGAGCATAAGTACGACTCGGGCGAAGTCGGTTGTAGGTGTTTGCGATACGAATCCACAAAGCTCCCTCCTTTTGCTTGTTGCTCGAGATTGGATGGTGGGATATATCTACCCAAACACGAGCAAGGCACAGGGTCTCATCCTCGGAATATGGGGCGGCCCCGTCGGCTTCTTGGTCCCAATTGCCGAGCTCCTCATGACCTCGATCGGTATTGCGCCTCGAGCTCTTCCTCTGCCTCGATCTCGTCCTCCGCCTCGAGCTCTTCCTCCGTCTCGTGCTCAGCGTCCTTGAGGTGGTTGAACCGGCGGAGGCACCTCCTCGACCTCGACCTCGTTGCCCGGTGGATCGGACTCGTCGGCCAAACTCACGGCCGGAAGGTGAGTCGTCGTCATCTTCGTCGAATGAAGACATGCGACTTATAGGCGAATGCCTCGATCGTGAAGGGCCCGTCGGCGAGGAAAACAACGGCCTCAGTGATGACGCCGCTTGAAAGCCGCCTCGGTTTGAGAAATTTATCAAGTTCGACCTCGAGGCGTAAGGAAGAAAACCTTGGGGGCGGGTAGGTGTTGGAGTGTGGATGAGAGGTGTTGGAGTGTAAAATGGAGGGCTTGAAGAGGTTACATTTGGATAATTTGGGAAATTTGGATAATTTGGGTAATTAGGATAAGTTGGGAAATTTGGATAATTGGGGTAATTTGGATAAATTGAGTTATTTGGATAATTTGGGTTATTTGGGTTATTTGGATAATTTGGGTTCTTTTGGTTTGGATCGTTGTAGTCGTTTCCAAACCAAGAATAGGGGTCGTTGGGATCGGCCATTTGAAAAAATTGAAGAAAATGTAGAGGATAGGATTATAGAAGTTGGATTTGAAGAAAATAGAGAGAGTTGAGAGAGTTTGATGAAGAAATTGATGTGAAAAAATGAGGAATGTGGTGTGATATTTATAGGAAAAATTTAAAAAAAAAAATTAAAATTAAAATTAATTTTGCCAGTCAACGGTCAACGACCGTTGACCAACCAGGAGTTGCCACGTGGCGGGCGAGGCAGGCAGCGAAACGGGCTTGTTTATGCCCGTGGAGCTGCGCCCTCGGAGGGCTCCATCACCGGCGCCCGGGCGCGGAGGGTGAGGTGGTGGCGGGCGGGAGGGCGCGAGCTCTCCCTCTGCGAATGCTCTTATGAATTCTGAAGAAAATGTTGTCAATCGCTTCCAAGTAATGAAACATCGTTGAAAATTAAATTAGGTATATTTAAAATTTTACTATTTTCGTTGACATTATTATAAAAGAGTACTATTAGTGTTACATAATTATTTCTCGCGCCCCCGAATTATAAATCTTGGAGTCGCCACTATATATATGTGATTTCCATAAATAGAAAGATTCTATTATGAAAATTACTTATCCACCCTCACTTTATTCCTACATTTTCTACTTTCTCCCTATTTTATTTTACTTTTGATACGAGTATATCTCGTATATTAGGAGAATATATTTCCTATTTATTTATTAGATTAGTATTAATCTTTATACATATCTTAGCGTATCTTTTCCTTATTGTGGGAGATATCTTAGTCCTATAAATACTAGTTTGTAATCATCGAAGCATATCATTGAAGAAATAACATAATCATATTTTGGGCTTGCCCTTGTTCTAGTTCTCTCGCCTCTCGCGAGCTCTATCATCGCTGCCGACGGAGAAAGACCTCCGCGTTCAGCTCTTCCACATCGCTGCCGACGGGATTGTCTCCCGTGTTCAGTTCTCGTATGCCGACGACCTTGTGCGACAAGGCGCCGGATCCCCGATAGAGGAAACGAGCTCTATCAACTTTTCACACTTTACACTAACTTTATTTTTAAACTGCATGTCGTTTATCTCCCCACACATATATGGGGGATGGAGGGAGTATTATCTACGCTCCATTTTTGAATTTGATTATGTCTATGGTTTTTTTTTTCTTCATATAACTGGCCATATAATTTTAAGATCTTTTCGTATTCTCAAGCTTCGTACAATTTTTTTTTTTAATCTTATTGAAAATACGGATATTATTGTTAATTAAAAAATGCAATACTCGAAGCTCTATCACTCGTTTCAACAACTTTAATTCCGAAATTAAAAAAGCGGCTAGCTGATGCTATTTAAATCGTACGAAAATATTATTTCGAAATTTAATTGATAGGAACAATATATTTGTAGAAATTTATGCTCGCATCAAAATTCAATTCTCAATTTGTGGGTGCCAAATTGGTCCAGCTTCCGAACTGAGCCTCGAAGTTAGGTAAACGTCTATTTATTTTCATAAGTGGGTGTATTATCTTGTATCGATTAATTTTATCCGGACTAATCTCTCATTTATTTCGTTGGATAAAAATGACGGGTTATCCCAAAGTTTGGATTCGGCTCGGTGTTAATCCTTAAATTGTAAATTATCTAAAATACATGAATCCTAGCTAACAATTTGTGAAAAGTCCATTATACCCTTAATCTTAACAATATTAAAGAGGTAATGCTTCCATATACCCTCATACCCTTAGTAGAACCAATATTTAACCAAAACTTAAAAAATATCAAATTCTACCCAATTTATTTGTGTGTGGACATAAATGCCCTAACATAATTCAGTTGAAATTCATCTTCTTCTTTTCATCCTTCCCTCATTCCCTCCCCATTATTTTCATCATTCCTTCATCTTCTTTCTTCATCCTCCTCTCCTCGGCCACGGCTACTTCAGTAGTGGCGACAACGGCGATGGCGTGCTTGCTGGGGGCGGCGGCGACAGCGGCTTCCACATCTTCTTCTTTCTTTCTTTTTTCCTTTCCTAATGCTTCTTACCCTCCATCCCCTACCCTACCTCCCGATTTATGTCTAGATTTCTGGATCTGGAGGCAACGACGACGGCCAGTGGTTCACTAAGGGGAAGAGTGGCAGCAAGGTAGGGTTTTGAAAGCTAGGGTTTGCTGTTGTTTTGGCCGTTTTCCGGCCAAATCCGAATGCCTGTAGTGCAATTGACCACTGGGCTTTGTTCTCCTCGGAAAGACGAAGAGATGAAGGGGTTACTCGCTCATTTTGGTGGAAAAACGAGGGAGGGACACGCCGGAGAAGATGAAGCAGTCGGAAAATCGCGAGTTGTACGGCGCATAATCAATTACAGTGATAGGTAAAAAATCGCGAGTTATACGGAGGCGGAATCAAATAATAGGTAAGAAATCAAACAATTAGAGGTAAGAAATTGACGTTTTCTTACCAGGTTAGAGGTAAAAAATTGTCAAATTCTTATGATATGAGTCCTTTTTAGGGTTTTTTTTTTCTGCAGTCAATTCTTGCGATCTATATGTAAGAAATAATTTAATTGTGATGTTGAGGAAGGTTGAATATTAGGTTGCGTGGAGTTGAAGATTTGTGAGATGATGTGATTAATTTGGAATTACACATTTAAGAGGCAAATTATTTTTTTCGTTGTTTGTAAATGATTGAAGTAAATATAGTGTAATTTGTAAATATAGCGAAAATGAGATATATACATGTCGTATCATCAATGTAAAAGATGAAAAATATGAGATGTTTCTATTCGATAGTTGTACATGGGTTGGATGTATTGAGTTGACATGTAGAAATATTAGATGCTTCTATGTTATTCTATGCTTCGAAATAGTTAGGATGTACTAGTAAGAAATAGAAATTCGTATCATATACTGTAATTGGTAAGAAATTGCAATTTCGTAATAAGAAAATGCAAAAAACATGAATTTAGCGCGTTAAAAAACTTGGCTTTAGGGGTTACTGCTTATGTTTGATAATAAATGTTGAGAATCTTATATGCAAGAATTGATACATTTCTATCTAAATTAACATCGAAGAAACGTTAAAAATATTTTTTTTGTGTATGATTATGTAAGAAATGATCAAATTCTTGCAATCTATATGTAAGATTTGATACATTTCTATCCAGATTAACATCGAAGGAGTGGTGAGCATGTTTTTTGTGTATGATTATGTAAGAAATGATCCAATTCTTGCGGTTGATTTGTAAGAATTGATACATTTCTATCTAGATTAATATCGAAAAAACGGTGGACATATTTTTTGTGTATAATTATGTAAGAAATGATCTGATTCTTGCGATCTATATGTAAGAATTGATACATTTCTATCTAAATTAATATCGAAGAAATGGTAGACAAATTTTTGTATATGATTATGTAAGAAATGATCCAATTATTGCAATCTATATGTAAGAAATGATTCAATTCTTACCACATAGAGAAAAATAATCATATAGCTCCTTACAGTAAAAAAAATAATAAAAAAAATAAAAAAAGGAAAGAAAAAAAGAAAGAAGAGAGAGATAGAGAATGATGTATGCGAAAATAAAGAGAAAGAAGGAGAGAGGAAAGGAATAGAGAGAATGTGTAGGAGAGAGAAAAGTGTGACAGTGACATGTGCATTTGAGGAGAGATAGAGAGAAAAGTAAGGGTAATTGGGGAAGATCACACATAAATTGGATATATATTGTGTTTTGTTAAGTTGTGGATAAAAATTGATTTTGTTAAGTCTAAGAGGGTATAATAATTTTTGTCTAAATATTAAATATGAATTGATTGGAATCAAAATTAAGTCTAGAACTAACTCACATTAAAATTGAATTTCTCAGCTGCAAAATTTCTCTCTCTAATTTCAATTTCAACTAAAATAAAATAGATTCAAATTATTATTAAAATGCTTCATGAGTTCTATTTCTCCCAATCTGTGATGAATATTTGAGCAACTCTAATTATTCCAGGAAAAAAAATAATCAAAATGACTATCATTGGACCCTGCAAAGCACTGCAGATGCATGCAGCAAAGGGCAATTTGGTCCCTCTTTTTTTTTTTTTTTTTTTTAATTTTTTAAATTTTTTGGTCCCTCTTTAATTCGGGAGTATTTTGTTTAATTTATGTACTCGGGAAGAGAAGTGATTATACTTAGTTAAACTACTTTAACAATTTTATATTTTACAATAATCTGAAATATTTATTCAATTTTTAATTAATTCATTTCATGTTTAATAATCGGAAAGTTTTGTAGATTTAATTTTTTTCGTTTTGCTCTGATTTCAATTTAAAATACTATAATTAGTTATATTAGATTTAAAAATAATTGAATACTTAAAATATTGTGGTTGGTCATCATTGATAAACCATAAAAATGGAGTATGTGTTAGTTGAGAATAGTATTGTGTAAATAGAAGAAATAAAAGTTACTCCCCGGTACTGATTTTTTTATTGAGTTGTCTCATTAAGATAGAACTATTTTCCGTATTAGTAATAATTAAGTCCACTAACTTAATAAAATCAAGCTTAAATCCTCATACCGAATTAAATTACCATCCTCTGCCATTAATATACTCTCCGACTTAAGATTCATGACCTTTTTATTATTTTGTACCTCACATATGAATAAATAAATATTTACAGTATAATTCTTGAGACGAAGGAAATACATTAGTTAAATTCACGTGCTGAAAAGTAAAAACTTTATTTTAATAAGGCGAGACAAAGAGAGTATTAAAAAAGTTATGTTTGGATGATTGGATCGTTCAAGTTGAGGGTGCAAAGTGTGAAATGACCTAAATTGAAGGTTCGAAACCGAAAGTACACCAATGAAGCCGAAGCTTCTCAAAGACTCAAAGGAGGAGGCGGGAGGCGGTATAGATACACGTATATATATAAAATTATAAACCAAAAATAAATTAAATTAAAAACCACCTCTCCATTCTTCTTCTGTAAGAACTACACACTCTGCTCCCATTGTTCATTATTCTTCATGGATATCGACCCTGACGATGTTTTCCGCGACGACGAAGACCCCGAAAATGAATTCTACCAGGTTATATTGATGATGAAGGCAGATTCTCTCAGTTATTTTATTTATTTTTTTTTTTTTTTGAATTGCTGGTTGGTATATTTTAGTGTGCTAACCAACTGTTTGAGGAATTGCGCAGGAGAGAAATGCCACAAAAGAATTATTGGTGTATTTGGTGGACGCTTCCCCAAAGATGTTCTCCACTACTTGCCCTTCTGTTAGTTTTTGTTGCTTTTTTTTTTTCCTCAATTTCATTTCGCATTATGTTTCTTTTATCTCTCTCTTTACTGATTTAAACATCTGTTCGTTGATGTTCTTCATGATTTGGCTTCAGCACTTGCACTTGACACTTAACTTTTTTTGAGAATTTCTTGATTGGTTTTATATTATGAGATAATTGGCTGCAACTCACAAAGATATGTTCATTAAGCTTCTTTTCTCTCTTCTTTGTCTCTTTCCACACTTTTATCTGAATTCTTATGACATGTCATTCGTTCTAAACAACAAGTCATGCCATTTATTTGTTAAAGTTGTAAGCCTGCTGCATTTCTATCCTTTGCACATACACGTGAAGTTGAATGTATATATTACATAATTGTATATCATGATGATATTTCTTCTAATGGGTGAGTGACTGATGCTTTGCGCAGGAAGATCAGAAAGATACTAGTCACTTTGAAGTTGCTCTCAGTTGCATATCTATGTCCTTGAAGGCTCAAATTATCAATAGTTCTTACGATGAAATCTCAATGTGCTTCTTTAATACTGTAAGCATTGAGGCCTTCGCAATCTTGTGTACATACCAGCTTACATGAGGAAATTGCTTAATTTGATTTGTTGCCAACTTTAGGTGCTCTCTCTGAGCATGGGTTGTTTTTTCGTTAATTTAAAGAATTTTTTTCGGTTAAGAATTTCAGAAAATGTATGGAGAAGGGTATAAAGGTTGAAAACAAAAGGGAGCTGAAAAATAATTGAAATGCTTATGATTTCCCTCAACTTCCTTTTACTCAAAGCGAGAATCATGCACCTCTTGCATGAAAACCAAACTTCAATTTGTATGCAATGGAGATTACTGAATCTTTTGCCTTTTAAACTATTTTTATTGCTGATGTACCATTGTCTCATGTCAGTTTTAACTGCTTGATTTATAGAGGGAAAAGAAGAATCTGCAGGACTTGAATGGTGTATATGTTTTTAATGTTCCTGAACGCGACGATTTAGATCGACCAACAGCTAGGCTTATCAAAGAATTTGACTGCATAAAAGGTCAGTTGTGATTAGCTATGTTTAACTTCATATTCAGTCTCTTGTTAGATTGGTAACCATGTACTGAAAGGAGAAATCTTCTAGCATGAGATTGACAATCTACCAATTTGTGCAAAATTCTATTAATCTGGTTCTCATTTCGCATATTGATGCCAATGAGATTGCGTTGCTATTCTTGGATAAGTTAGACAGGGTTTCTGCAACAAATAGGAGTGAATTGCGGCAATTGTCGACGTTGCTTGTGGCTACTTAATCTTTAGTTTGTTTTGGATTCTTTCATAAGGTTGTTTAGTTAGATTAGGAATCTTTCTTCCTCAGTTTATACTTGTTGGATGATTGGTAGCTTAGGTTTTTGGGGTGGTTTCTGAATCAATAAAGGACATAGTTCCTTAAAATTCTGTCTTCGTTGTTCCTCTTGAATCTATGAAGTTAGTGAAGTCTACCACTGTGCTACACTACATATTCACTGTGTGATGAGAATTTTCCAATCAGTTCTCCTGAAAAGGCATCTTTTCTTAATTGGGAGAACAATGATGACTGCAAATATGTTCATTCTATGAAAATCCTTCTAGTCAGCATTTTCAGGATGTTTGCTTATCCCATCTATCTGATATTTATGAGAACAGAGTCATTCAGTAAACAAATTGGGAGTCAGTATGGCATATCACCAGCAACTCGTGAGAATTCTCTTTACAGTGCTCTTTGGGCTGCTCAAGCAATGTTAAGAAAAGGGTATGCTTTATTTATGATTTTGCAATAGTAATTTGTTATGAAATCTGGAGAGTCACAAGGATCCTTACTTCTTTAACTTTTTTAGCATGAAATTGTGCTTATTTCTAATGTCAGATATTTAAATTCATAGAATATTGGTGATATAATCCCATCAGGTCTGCAAAAACAGCTGACAAAAGGATTTTGTTATTTACAAATGAAGATGATCCTTTTGGGAATATCAAGGGAGTGACAAAACTGGATATGATGAGAACAACAATACAACGTGCCAAAGTAATCAGTTTATTCTTGCTCATGCACTTATGTTTGTAGAATATTGACTAAACTTTTGGATTTCAAAATTGTGTTGTTTTCAGCAATTTTTGTGCACTGAATAATATGAAGAAAAGGTTAATTTGGGTTTTTTCAGGATACACAAGATCTTGGAATTTCAATTGAACTCCTTCCCTTGAGTACACCAGATAATGACTTCAATGTGTCTACTTTTTATGCTGTGGGTTCAAGTATCTTTCCCTTTTGGCATTGTGTATTTATTAATATTTGTAACCGCACATCTAATTCAGCTTCTCTTCTACAGGACTTATTGGGCTTGGAGGGAAATAATCTGGCTGAATTTCAAGCCTTTGCTGCTGAGAGGTTTGAATCCACGAGTTTCCTTTCTAATATCCCTATCTCATCTGCAAAATCTTGCTCGCGGACTAAGATGCTTATAACTGTAATTTTTCTTTGGTGATCCAGTTTTGTTGTAATTATTTGTGTCCTTGCAACAAATTATGTAAGTATATCAATACTGGGCGACTAAGTGCATCTTAAGAATATGCACTTATCGCTCGTCTAGTAATTAGCTGCATTATCTTATTTATTTATTTATTCCAAGTCAAGAGGAAGCAGCTTTACTGCTTGTGGATCCCATCAGTTATTGTATATTAGTACTCACTTTGTATGACATGACATATTATTTCCAGATAGTAGTTAGGGGCTTTCCATCTTTGCTATGTGAAGAGGGAGATGGATATAATTGATATTGAGGGATATTATTTTGTGCTCGCTTGTTTGCTCTTTTTTTTTCATTTGTATATTCACAAAGCCTTCTTTACCAGATTTGAGAACATCAAAGATCTGCTAAGAAAGCGTATGTTCAGAAAGCGCAAAGTTCGAAGAATTAACTTCATCATTGCTAGTGGCATATCCATTGAACTATGTACCTATGCTTTAATGCGACCAACCAATCCTGGTCTGTTTTAGGTTTAAATCTCTCTTTGTATTGACTCAATACAATGCATATCTTATGTCTTCTTTTTTCTTTCAGGGAATGTCACATGGCTTGATTCAGTCACCAACCTTCCTATAAAGGTATTATGCAGTGGAAGTAGTTTTGCTTGAACTGTTCAGAAGTTAAGACCTTGTAGTTATTTTCAAATATCACTCGAACAGTTATAGTAAATATAGCATATATTTAAACCTAAGGTTCTGATAGTAGTATTTCCTTTGATAATTATCAGGCAGAGAGATCGTTCGTCTGTTCAGATACTGGTGCTCTGCTGCAGCAGTCTTCCAAATTTTTTCAGTACAAAAAGTGAGGCAACTCTATTGATTCAAATTTTATGTTTGAGGCCTTTTGAGTATAGCTTTGATTCTCCAGAGCTATAATTCTGTATATACGATAGTAGTATGTTAGCCTTATTCGATGGAATAATTCATTGAACTAAATTTAAATATCAAAGTTAAGTAAAAAGGAAATCTTCGTTGAACTTCTATCTGCTGCATTTTCCCCATTGAATATATTTTGATTCACTACTTCAAGGTTGATTTCTAGGAAGGAAAACAATGACTATATATATTGCTTTTCCCCTTTTCCCTTTATCAGATGGTCATAAAACTTTTATTGCTTGTTAGAAACATTTATTCTTCTGTGTTCAGGGCATTACTCCTGACAGCTGCTGAGCTGCTTAGATTCATTTGTTGTAAATATGTCCTTACTTATATTTAGTTCATTTGATTTTGCAGTCAGTAACTTGGTTTTTGGTTTGCCAGTGAAAATATCATGTTCACAGCCGAAGAACTTTCCGAAATGAAGAGGACGTCTACTGGGCATCTTCGTCTCCTCGGTTTCAAGCCTTTAAGTTGCTTAGAGGATTACCACAACTTAAGACCATCTACCTTTGTTTTTCCTAGTGATGAGGTTACTGTATTCTCATTACTTTATCTTATGCTTGTCTTGATTATGTATTATCTTGTGCTATGGCATGCTTTATGGATTGGGTTGATGGATTCTCGATTAACTGAGTTCAATTAATCAAGGAAGTTTGCAATTTTCCTGTTGCTTGTAACTTGAGCCTGGGTAATCGTTATATGCTTAGAGCCAATTATTCTTTTCATTCTGATTTAGAATGAATTGCAGTATCTGCGCTGATTTTCCTCTATTTTTGTGGTTTTGGTGCAGGAAGTGGCTGGAAGTACTTGTATATTCATTGCTCTTCATAGATCTATGTTGCGGCTGAAGCGGTGAGGATATTTGACTATAGAAATTCTGTGATATGATATTATGCTTTGCTTCAATCATTTGTTTTTAATGGAAAGTCAGACTAAGATGAGTCACTTTCTTCCCTAGAATTGCATGAGAAACTAAAGTTGTAGAGCACCTATTTTTTTCTTTCTTTCTGTAGAACTTGGATAAAGGGTTAATTGAAATGACCTGTGCTATGTGTGTACAATCTATGGTCACTCTCTTTCTGGTTTGTTAAAGTAACATTTAATTATCCTGAGCTCTAATATATGGGGATGCAAGCAGAAACATGTGTGGCTTAATACAATGAATAACCTATTCTACAGTCTTTCCTAATTATTACTTCAAGCATATAGGAAAATATCTGTGAACTTGTGAAATGTGAAAGAAACATTAGGGGGTAAAGAATCCATTACTAATAATCGCATATTTGAGTAGGGTTGTTGCGTGTTGTCTTGTAATGATCTTGCCTTTGTAATTTTTCACTTATACACTTCATCATTTGATTTGCAGATTTGCAGTTGCTTTTTATGGAAGTACCACACACCCGCAAGTAGTTGCATTAGTAGCACAAGTAAGAAGTTTTTTTTCAATAAATTGAGTAATCGAGACTGAAGTATATATATCAAATTTATTTTTCATATCTGTCATGCTATTTGGGCTTATTTTAGAATGATGAAACTGTATTCCATGCAGTGACTGAACTCCTTATAATCTTATTTTAGGAGTATAAGATTAGGCTTCTCACGTAATCTAAACCTTTGATCTTTTATATCTCTTTCTTTTATATTAGTTTGAAATACTGTGTTGTTGCCGTCATTAGGTGACCTGCCAATTTTCCGGCAATCAAGATTTCTTATCAAAGTTAATGTAGAAGTTTAAAGATTGCTTACAGCATGATATTGTCATATCGGGTGAGGATAACAAACCACAATCAAACAAGAAGACAATTTTGGTATGATTATCAGGAATGAACCGATTGGGAGAGGAACTCTCTCCTTGGTTGATGTCCATATAATTTGGAAAAATATCTCTAACAGTTGCATCTCCAGAATGCTTATTAGACATATTTACAAGAGGCCTTGGGGAGATATCGGCAGGGAGTTCTTACTTGACCTTCTAAGTACACTGCTGAATAATTATAATTCCTAGGGAATCTTCGATCCTGAACACTGATTTCCAGGACTAACTGGAGTATTTCAATATTCTTTTGCATTATTACTATTGATCATTGTTAGTTTTATCACTCTATTCCAAACAGTCCAAACCGGAATATTACAATTTCCTTTGTGATTGTCTCCAGGATGAGATAACGAGTCCATGTGGTCAGACTGAGCCACCTGGAATGCACATGATATATCTTCCATATGCTGATGATATCAGACCCATTGAAGAGGTAAAATTACTTCATTTCGGTTTCTTGATGAAGGATTTTGGTATTAAAAACATTATGGTGGGTCTGCAGCTTTACACTTCAGATCACTTGGCACCACGAGCATCTGAAGACCAAATAAAGAGTGCCTCATCACTAATGAAGCGCCTTAACCTCAAAAACTTTTCAGTATCCCAGTTTCCGAACCCCGGTAACTTCTGTTTCTTGGACTATCTTATCTAATATGGATGTGCACGAATTATTGTGGTTGATGTCAATTGTCCAGAGTAATGGAGAATCAATATTTTGAAAGTTTTAATTTCGTGATTTTAGATAGCTATGTTCCAAAAATATCAGATCACTTGTTTGACATTGCCATTCGGATACTTGCATCAAATTTCTAATTTAAGGATTGAGATTTTAGAACATATCTCTGAAACTGTATGCATAGTAGGGACCAAATGCAGATTTTAGAATTAATTTAAGTAAATCGGAACAGATTTTCTTATTGGCTCGATATCTAGGCCTGGTGGAAGCTGCCATGCAAACTTCAAAAGGGATGAACCTAGATTTTGTTTCCTGCAGTACAGAACTTCTGATGGGTGTTTCTCCAGAAATTCGGACTATAGGAATTACCTGTGTCTATGAAGGGATATGTTAGTAGAGAAGTTCTTAGTTTTGCATCCCATCAAGGTGAACAGGTCTATTTAAGAGGTTGCCATGCAACATATATAGCCATGTTGATGATTTTTTTAGAAGGGTAACACTCAAAAAATATCAAAGTCAAGAAATTTAGATTGAAGAATCAGTAAAATCAAATAGACCCATATTTTGGGATGGGTTGCCATTTGTGCACCAAGAAGCATAGAAACAACATTCAACCGGCTGCTTGAGATTCTGACATGACACTTGCTGAATTCACTCAAAACCCTCTGTGATCTACTAATCACAACGTTATTCAATTCATCGTACAGCCTTGCAGAGACACTATGCAGTGTTACAGGCTCTAGCACTGGATGAAGATGAAATGCCTGATGAAAAGGATTTGACGCTTCCAGATGAAGAAGGCTTCACCAAGTAAGCGAAATTCAATACTATCATATCAACGATCTTCTCCATCATGCTTCTTCTGTGCTTATCATTCATATTTTGTACTCAATTATGGCTTTTGTTTATTCTCTTGGAAGACCTGGAGCTGTTAAAGCATTTGAAGAGCTCAAGCTTTGTGTGTATGGAGAAAACTATGAACATGAAATGGGGAGCAAAAAAATAAGTGAAGCCTCCAAAAAAAGGAAAGCGATCAATGATAATGCAAATAAGGAGTACGCAGCCTATGACTGGCCTAATCTTGCAGACAATGGACAGGTAGCACTGCCCTTTTGCTTGTTTTCTTGTCGATATATCACAATTCAGTAATCTAAGTAGTTGATTTATCCAATTAAGTAGGCCTTATATCCATGCTTGAATTCGGAACTTTTTTTTTTCGTTAAAAAAGTATAATAGACTTGATTGTCTGTGTCCAATAGGAATGATCTTAAAAATAGTTTTTTCTATGTTTTGCAGTTGAAGGATCTGACGGTACCAGAACTTAAGTACTATCTGAATGTACACAACCTACCGGTCACTGGTAAGAAGGAAGCTCTGATAAGCAGGATCTTAACTCACATGGGAAAATGAAGCCTCTTACGATTTTCGGGAAGAAGGAAGCCTTCAGTTGTACGTTTGCTCCATGTTTCATTCTTCTTGATTGTACAGAAACTTTGCTGCCATGGAGACTATAAATCATGATTGGGACAAGTAATAGAAAGAATGATACAATGTAAGGTGCTAACTTCTTTATCCAAATTTAAGAGAGTAGGGTTCGTCTGAGTTTTTTTGGTTCTTCTTCTTTCATGATAATATCCTTACTTATTGGAGCATTGATGTGGCTGTGCTACGTCAGTTGATAGTCAAGTTATAGGCTTTTTTATATGGTTTTTGAAAAAAAAAAAGTCCCAACTAATTTAGAGTTTATTTCCGTAAGCTTAGATCCTCGTTTGGTAGGGATGATTAGGGGTGTATAATATATTTATGACATCCTAATATTTTGTTTGGTTAGAGACACAAGGCTCTGCCTAAAATAAGGCCCTGATATAGTAATACTGATTTGTAGGATTATTTATCCCACCTCGTAGGTGGGATTTAATCATTCCGTCCATTATAGATCTAAAATTTTGGGTACAAAGTTAAATATTTTGTAATAAATGAATATTAAAATGGATGTTTAAGTAGAGTTTGGGCTCCATTTTATAGTGTAAAATGAAAAGTGTAAAATGAAAGGTTTTATGTGAGGTCAATTATTTAAAAAGAAAGGTTCTAAAGACGGTGGACGACAAGAGTATAATATAAGCGACAACTATAAGGAGAAATGATATGATACTCTTCTATTGGTGGACACTTCTGTAGCCATCTTTGTTATTTTATCAATTTAATATTATTTTATTCTATTTTTTTAAATTGTTTTATATTCTACTCCCTCTAGTCTTTTCTGGTTGCCACACTTTTGATTTTCGTCCGGTCTTTTCAAGTTGCCCCATTTCCTTTTTTGGCAATAATTAACAAATAAAGCACATTATTAGTGAATTATTAATAGGTACTAATTGTTCCTAAATTAACTAGTTTAACAAAAAAAAAAGTTGAATTTAATTTCCCAACTATCCAACCCCCAAACTAATGAATTTCTCCCCATTTGTCAATTAAGTTTCTTTCGATATCCCCAATTTCTCAATTTCTCTCTATCTCTCTAACCACAAAACCCTAGTTCTTCAGACCTGTTCCAATTTCCATGGCCGACGGCGGTTGGAGGTGCCCGAAAGGAGACCGGACATCTACACGAAAACGCCGAGCGCCTCCCTCACTCGAAACCCTAATCAATTTTTCTCTGTCCGAACCCAATTTTTGGCTAGATGAAACGCCTCTATCGCCGCGAAAAGAAGATTGGTAGCCGGAGAGGCGCTCGATTTTCCCGTGACGGTACGGAAATCTCCGACATCCTGAGCGCCACCCTCCGTTTTGGGCACCTGTGAAGCCGTCGGCCGCAAGTTCATTTGAAAGAGGGATTTAGGGGAACCCTCGCCACCCCCTCACCGCGATGATGGATCAGAGCGGTGGGCTCGCTGGCGGCTAGGAGGCTGATGAGTCCACTGCTACCCCCCAGGTGCAGGTTGATCTCCAAAGGTACCCTGCTGTTCAAACCACCTCTACTGGGCCGGCAGGCGGCGTGGAGGAAGCCGAGAGCCCCTTAATCGATCTGCATGAGACTGTTTCCCAAGTCTCCAGTGCTGAATGTTCTCTGTGGTGTCCGTTCGAAATGGTTGGAGAGACATGAGACCAATATGTGGCGGATGTTGAAAGAGATTTCATTGAGTTGGAGGCTCAAATCAGATGAGCTAATAAATAATCCTCTGTTCTGGTATGAAATTTTTGTACCCTTAATCATGTTGATTATTTCTGAATCTGTTAGTTGCATACTAAGTTGATTATTGTGGTTAATTAGATGATGGCTTCTATCATAGCATTATGGTTTCATTCTTCAAAAAGTGATCCAAAAAATGTGCTCCTAAATCTGCACACTAGTTGCTTTCATATCTGCACAAAAGTTACTTCACAAAATGCTTTCATCTTAAAAAAACTAGCTTCAGAAACATGCACAAAAACCCTCCCATAAAACTACCTTATGGATGATTCAGATCTTAGAGTTGTAGGCTACCAAATAGCTCTAGGATTCCTAAATTGTCTTGTACTCCCAATCTTAACCCCAATTCAAATATTCCATTGACCTGCCCTGCCTCAATAAGAAAGTTGATTGCTTCTTTGACTAATTCCATTTTCACTTCCAAATGAGTAAGCAGTTGCCCTATCCTGATAAGTGCATCTTTCCCCGTGGTTGCTTGAAATTGTTGTGCCCCTTAACTTTTAATATTTCAATGAGGCAGCCTTGAAGGGATAAGAATACCTTGTTGAGTGTTGATGGTGATATGTTATAGAAGGCTTCTTTCACAGCATTCACTAGCTTATCTAGGGTATTGCATGTTGATTCATGTTGCAATGATTGTATGGCATTGAAAAACCCCCAAATTCAAGACATTAGTGTCTAGAGAATTTGGTGGTTGCTGAACCAACTGCATATGAAAACCACCTTCAGTTGCTGCCCTTCTGAAATCTGGACCATCATTCTTTACATGGGCTTAGCATTATCCTGTTGAATGTTTATATGTTTGCTTGCACCTGTAGACCATTTTTGTCTTAAGGCTGGGATTATCTATGATCATTTAATGAAAGCATGTTAGATAGCATGTCAGAGAGTAAAATCTCCAAGATCAGTGATGAATTTTATATTCTGAGATCAAACTTCATTGAATCAACCAATAAATGCATTAAAACATTCATACACTTGCTTGAATCATGCTTCTTCCATTCATTCATAGCATAAAACTTCATTAATAAAAAAATAACTTGTATTGAATGCATTTCTATATTTTTTATGCATCCTTTTCATATCCAATACAAAAATATTAATTTAGTAACAAAGCTTATGCATGAATAGTAGGAAATCACACCTTATCAAGCAAAGTTTGCTTCATTGCATCTCTATTGACTGAATCAATAGGTCTGTTATATCTTGTACCTCTGGCCCTTTTTTTAGAGCTCCTCTTAGCAACCACCTCCTCCATGAAAGGCCAAATGCCTATTTTACCATCAAACAATACTTCTCCATTTGCTGCAAGCAGAGGTCTTGCTACAGCACACATGAACATAATTTTTCCTATGAATTTTTTACTTTGAATTGTTCTATGAGGCTCATCTTCATCAGGGGCAAGATAGTACCTATGGTTGCCCTTTGTTATGTAGAACTACTTCTCATCTATATGCACAGTGTTGTGCATCTTTGAGAACCTAATCCGGTTCAAGATCCTGTCAAGCTCTAAGGCTTCCAAACTGAACCTCATTCTCAAGAATTTATTATCTTGAGTTAGTTGAGGCCTTAGGCATGAACTGTGAGCTCTTATGAGATGCATCTTGAACCATCTTTGAACTGTGGTTTTGCTAACTCCCATTCGAGCTGCAGTTTTTCTTTGAGAGCTTCTCTCATTCTTAGGTATGGTTTTTAGTTTGGGATAATCTATAGGCTTCCTAATTGCAACTACTTTAGTTTTCTTACCTGAAACACTATGGATGACTTCATTTCTCTCCATCTGTGACTTTGCAGATCTCCACAGCCGAGAAGCATTGCTCCTATCAATGGAGAACTTCACTGTAGCTTCCTTGAAAGCTCCATACTGTGGTTTCCCATTATTGCTCCTTTGCAAGAGGAACTGCACCACCATGTTTCTCTCCTCTGTCTTCAGCTCTTTGTGCCTTCCCATGGCTTCAGTTTTTTTTTTTCTGTGTATGTGCTCGAAAATATAAAAGTTGATTGAGTTATTTGGAGTGGTGGAGTGCTATCTATAGGAAGCTCTACTACCTTTATGTACTTTTTTTTTTTTAGGGGAATTCAAATGAACTAAATGGCGCCTAAAATTTTCATGAAATGACTAAAGTTACTTTTGCATAATGTTTTATCCTTTAGTTTGATTAGAAGTTTATTTTAATTTCTTTTTGTTTCCTCACTTCTTTTCTATTGAATTTTTATGTTGTTAGTGCACAAAAAAAGGGAGCAAAAAGAGAAGCTACCGAAATTGAAAAAAAAAAATTTGAGTTGCAGTATTCAAGTAGTATTCCTAATTTGATAAAAAAAAATTACCAAAAAAATTTAATTATTAAATTAAATAAATAAATCGAAAAAAAATTATTTATTCAGGACTATTTATTTTTATTTATTAATTAGAATGATAATTATAAACCTAAATCAATATTCTCCTCAATTACCAAACCACTTAATACATTAAACATTTCCGCCTTAATACCCGTGCCCAAAAGAAATGGGGCAATTACAAAAGACCGGAGGGAGTATTACTTTAGAAATTAATATGGAAATCATAAAATCAAAAAAATCAAAGCTTGATTTTATTCTTTTTTATTTTTAAAAAATGAGTAATAAAACAAATTGAGCTTTGATTTTATTTTATTTTTTTTAAATTTTATGATTTCTATATTAATTTCTAAAGTATTAGAATATAAAACAATTGAAAAAATCAAAATAAAGTAATGCCAAAGTGATAAAACGACGAAGGTACACATGAAGGTGCTCACTAATAGGAGAATAGCATGTCAGTATAAGCCACTATTGTTTTATTTAATATTTATCATATAAATTTTAATGACTTAAAATATCATAAAAATATTTTATATAGTCTCAATATACTCTTCATAAACAGGATGGAAGCGATATTTTATATAGTTTGCATAGAAAAATCAGAAAAATATTTTATACTCCGTATTAGTAGTAGTATAATAATCTAAATATTATTCTCTCATTTATTAAATTGGACTATTTTTTATAAAAATTTCAATGCCGTGAAATAATAAAGCGGAAAAAGGAAAATTGGAGAAGAAAGAAAACCCAGAAAACGGGAATCGCCAAGTGGAAAAAGAAGAAGCGACTGGAGTCTCACTCGCGACTGCGAAGGCGAAGCGCAAACAATCCGGCGAATCCGCAACGAGCTTCCTCCGTAGTCGCCGCCTGATCGTCTCCGCCGCATTGGGCTACTGCCCCCCGCCTCCTACCAATTCAAATTCAAGTACGAATTTTGTATTCATTCATTGGAGAAAAATTAGGGCTCGATTTGAACTAGTTATGTTCTTCATAGTTATTTGCTGAAATAAGAGCTTATTGGTAGTGGTAATGGAATCGTAATATGAATACGTCAATACTC
Source organism: Mentha longifolia (assembly GCA_001642375.2). Lineage (NCBI taxonomy): Eukaryota > Viridiplantae > Streptophyta > Magnoliopsida > Lamiales > Lamiaceae > Mentha > Mentha longifolia. The sequence continues at coordinate 8,275,599 of CM038110.1, read as the reverse complement.
AAAATGATTTTAGATTGGAGAGACTTCCTTTCCACTTTGATAGTGATGCTTGTGAAGTAAGGGATCGGCTTCTCCGCACCCCCTACTTCATCTTACTATTTCGATAATCTGTTAACCGGTTAACCTAAAGTAAAAATCAGTCCGAAATTTTCAATACAATTAACGGTTATCCTATTGATTTCCAGCTGTGCTTCAATATTATATGTAGGTGTAGATTTATTTCCGTGTGTGGGTGTGCTAAAGGAGAACTTAGTTTATTGTACTCAGTTTTTTTTTTGTCTACTTCTTGCTTTTAGGGTAACATATACTTCCATGAATCCCTTGACATTGGTAAAGCGTATTCAAAATATTAACAAAAAGGAGGCAAGCCTAGGAATATCAGAAGATGCATCGTGGCATGCTAAGTATAAAGATTCTGCTTACGTTTATGTTGGTGGCATCCCTTTTGACTTGACTGAAGGTGATCTCCTTGCCATCTTTGCTCAGTAAGTCTTTTTTCTTTTCATTCCAGTTCACAGCATGTCTTCGTAAGTTATGGTGTCGATGGGATCAGAGTTGATTGCTCAATGGCCTATGTAGGTATGGGGAGATTGTGGATGTTAATCTAGTCAGAGACAAAGGGACTGGAAAATCCAAAGGGTTTGCTTTTATTGCTTATGAGGATCAAAGAAGCACGAATCTCGCTGTTGGTTGGTCCATCTACCTTAGAGCTCAATTTGAACTTTTTATGATGTAATCATGGTATAGTATGCTTCTATCTGTTACATAGTTGTCTTTTGGGGTAAATGTGCAGATAATCTAAATGGAGCTCAAATTTTGGGTCGGATTATTCGGGTTGATCACGTGAACAAATACAAAAAACTAGAGGAAGAGGACGAGGAAACAAGGCAGCAGAAGAGGGAGGAACGAGGTGTCTGTCGTGCTTTTCAGAAAGGAGAATGTAATCGTGGAGATAGCTGCAAATTTTCTCATGATGAGCAAGTAAGTAGTTATTGAATCATCTAAATGATTCACTTTAATAAGGTGTTTTGAGAATGCACTCTCATTTGTTAGACAACTGCTGAGCATGCAAAAGTTCTGAATTTATGTTTTACAAGTTTTTTTGCTAATCTTAGACGGATAAAAAATCTATATGTTCATTGTTTGGAATCATTCCATGGGGGAATAAAACATGTGAATATGTGATATAGAGATATTGGTCTCATGGTTTTAGTGTTGGTTTTTGTTGCTTTGATAATTTGGGGCTCTAATTATTCCTGAGGTAAGTGCCACAAGAAAAAGATATTTTATGGATGAACTATGGAGTTTACAGTTTGAAGTTTTGCTAATCATGGAATTATGTTATCATTAGTTAACTTTCCGGAAGCATCGGAGAAGCATTGCCTACTTAGTGCCTTGAGGAACCTGAGGCCTTTAACTTAGCTCTTACTCAATAGATGGAAATATGCTAGAAGATAGCAATCTGGTCAAGGCTGGTGGTCATCTTCCCAAGATGTCACAGTTATGGTTTTTTTAAATTGCTGATATAAACTGCTGAGTTAGGCAAGACTATTGACACTTATAACAGCTTGGACTTCGTGGAGCATGGCATCATAGGATAGACAGGGAAGGGGGTTATTTGGCTATTAGGCTGTTGCTGGTTACTTATAACATGGCTTATATACATTTACAAGGCATTATGGTAATTATGCTAACAAGGAATTATGAATATATGTTAAAAGCTATAGGGAGAGTAGCTCGATTCCTTTTTTTCCCCAATTTGTTCAATGTGTCAATATTCAATTGAGCATGTTGTGCCAACCAGCATATTAGAAAGTTTTCTAACCAATAAGTATCTCGCCTTCCAGTTATGTGGCTGATCATGTTACGGAAACATAAGACCAAATATATGAACAGGCTAGTGCACTTTTTGCATAATCTTTGATGTAATGCTGGCAATCTTTTCATGTTTTGACTAGATGCTTTCATTTATAAGGTTATTTTTCTCCTAATCAGATTCAGAAAGCTCCAGTTGGGGTTCTTCTCTCTTTTGTAATCCATTTGAGCATCGTTTCTTTATCTTCATATGCTTCTACTTCCAGATGCAGGGAAATGCTATATTTTAAACTTTATCAGTTTATCTCTAGCCTTGTAAAATCGTTGCTCACAGCATATTCTATCGGTTGATTCAGCTACTTCAATTTTTTCCTTGCTTCTCTTGCACATACTTGTTTTGGCATGTGATTTGTCACGGAGGTTGAATTTTATTATTTCTCACTCATGTCCCTCATAAAATCTTTTTTTGGTTTCTTAAATCAGAGAGCTGCTAATACAGGATGGGGTGCTAAAGAAGATAGACCTTCAAAGTGGGTGCAGGACAAGTTTCAAGATCCTGAAAGGGATAGAAGATCTGACCGATCTAATCACACATCACGATCATCCTCTCATCAAGGTCATAGACATAGTGATGACCATCATTATTCACAGGGGGAAGGCAAAAACGGAAGAGCTGAACTGAATGCAAAAGATGACGCGAGAAGAGTGGAGGAACGTGATAGAAGGTCAAGGTCCAGCTACAGCGAGCCAAACATCAAGGAAGAACATGATCGGAGAAATGAGAGAAGAAGAAAATACGAGCCTGAGCCTGAGCCTGAGCCCCATCTTCGAGAAGACAAATATAGTAGAGAAAGGGACAGTAGGTCAGGTCGTGATAGAGAAGCTTCTCGGCAACATCATAGGAGAGAGAGATGAAAGAGATCGATTACGACGTCTTTTATATCTATTGTGATTGCTTTCTTGTGAGAATAGGCAGAAGATGGTATGTCTTCAGAAACTAGAAGTAGAAAGGTTGACGAACTACTTATTTAGAAGTGAAGAAGTGAAGCTAATGATGTCTCATTGCAACGTGGGGGAACTGAGATCTTAACTTTGCAATTGAATAGATTTTGCAGTTTGTGTTTGTTAATCATTTTGTTTTAGAAATTGGGGTGAAAAGATACTCGATATACGATTGAAAACAGTGAAGAATTTAATTTGATCATGAAACCAAATCGATATAAATTCAAAAACCATTATTGTTTACACAAATTATCCTTTTAATCATATACCCCTTCCGTCCGTGATTTCTAAACACAGTTGACTTGACTTTCTAACTGGTTTTGATTCCGTCTATGATTTCTAAACGCAGTTGACTTGACTTTCTAACTGGTTTTGATTTTAAGGCTTTGTAATGAACGTTTGGAGTTCAGTTTTTTTTTTTTTTTTTTTTTTTTTTTTTTTAAGATACGACGCTCGCAATACACTATGAAAAAAACTGAAATCCAAAAATCAATTTTCAAATACTACGTACATGGTTATAAAGCCTCAAATTCAATTTGAAAATTGCTCATATCATCATCATCATCATCATCTAAAAAGCTGGAGATAAACATTACAAAGGAATAAAAAGCTACTTAAGACGAACCGCCGGCACTGCCGCCGCCGCTGTTGCCGTCGGAGGGTTGGAGGTTGAGCTGTGCTCGTGAGCCGTAGAGTGTAAAGGCGGCGCGGTCGTAGGCACGCGCGGCGTCCTCGGGGGTGGCGAAGGTCCCCAGCCACCGCCGTGTCCGTTTCCTCGGCTCCCGGATCTCCGCCACCCACTTCCCCCAGCTTCGCTGCCGGACGCCCCGGTAGCGGCGGAACTTGCTGTTGCTGTCGCTGGTGGTGGTGGTGGAGAGTGAAGGGTTAGTGTTATCGTCTTCTTGGGGAGGGTGATGATTAGGGTCTGAAGTTGCAGCACCGCTCATGGTGAGTGGTCGCCGAGAGAGGTGGGGAACTAAAATTAAAGAAAAGCTTAATTTGTTTAGAGAGAGAAATTGAGAGAGAGAATGAGAATTGAGAAGGCTGGGTGAGAAAACCTCTGTTGGAGGAGTGCTGACTGTAAATGGTGGACGAGGGCGGTGGTCATGTACCCTTTGTACGTATATATTTCTGTATAATAATAATAATAATAATAATAATAATACATTATAATACTCATTCCCAAATTTGGGCAGCATAAAATTTTATATATTTTAATGATATATTAATAAATTAATATGTTAAAGTGTCAAAAGAACAATAATTGTAGGCCTATCTATTTTTTTTAATAGTAAAGTATTAAAGTGTTAATACGATTGTGGGACCTACGCCCCAATATGAGAAAGTTCAGTAAATAGGAGACTCCCAAATATAGTACTCTCTCCGTCCCTCATATTAGTGTGTATATTTTCTGTTTGGGACGTCCCCCATATTAGTGTGCATTTCAAATATGGAAAGATTTCTTAAGCAAAAAGACATATTCATCATCACTTTATTCTTATTTTTCTCACTTTCTACTTATTTTTCCCACTTTCTCCCTACTTTATCTTACTTTTCCCACTTTACACCAATTTTGTCTTAAACTGCATATCGTTTCTCTCAGTATACTAATATGGGGGACGGAGGGAGTACTTGCTCTGTTTCAAGATTGATGACACGTTTCATTTCCTTTCTTTTGAAACATATTTCCACGCTTCTCGATAATGGGTTTTAAAATAAATTTTTGAAGTATATTTTCTTTTACGAGATACTACATGTGTCATAGTATCCCGTAAATAAAAAATATTTTAAAAAATTAATTTTAAAACTCATCATTGAGAAGCGTGGAATTGTAAAAATGCATGCCGAAAAGAAAGAAAAAAAAAACGATCATCAATCTTGAAACAGATGAGGTATTATTGATCTCGGACTTTGAGGGTTTTCAACATTTTTTGTTTTCTTCTCCTTTTTTTTTAACTTTCAAATCCTTTTTTAATGTTAATTGGCGTTTTATTTCTTAATTAATTTTATCTATTTAGTTATTTAGTTTTTTTATCAATTATTTCATAATTTGGATGTATTTATGTTTTATAATTTTTTTGATAAAATAAGTTTATAGGAGTAATTTTTAGTTAATCATTTTAGTTAGAGTTTATTATATTATAATTAGATTTTATAATTTTTAGTTTCAAATTTACCACCCACTTTAGATAGGATTAATTATTTCATAATTATATTTATTATTATTATTATTATTATGGCTGTTATATCATAAAGAAAGATCCATGCGCATTTTGTTTGAAGGAAAATCAAAAAGGAAAAAAAAACAAGAAAAGGAATCTAATCTCAAATTTAATACGCACACAGATATTAGTACTTATTTGTGCGAATTTATAAATACTACAGTAACTCATTTTTGCAGAGGGTGAGGTGAGGTTGGGGTTTTTTTCGCTGCAACAATGAATGGCTCAGCTACTTCACATGGCGATAGCGATTCGGATTCCAATCCCGACGATTCAGCTGACTACTACCAGCCGATTTCCGCCGTCGACGACAGCGGCGGCGAAGACTCAGACGACGGCGGCGGAGGTGATTTCTCCGATCGAGATCCAAACTCTATTTTCAATCATCTACGTAATGGCCAGATGGAGAACGGATCCCTCAATTTAAGCGACGACGAAGCTGGCGAAGAGGAGGTCGAGGAGGCGACTGAATCGGAGATTGCGATAGATCGAGCTTTCAGAGAGGACGAGATGCGGCGGAACGCTCCTCTCACGGCGGAGAACGCGGGAAGGGTGATGGACGCGATGCGTCGGATCTCGTTCGGCGGCGGCGCTCCTGATTGGGCGGATCAGATTCCCGAAGATCAGTGGATCGACCGCCTCCGGAGACTGAGGCCGCCGTCCTCCGCTCCTATTGATCACTGATTGCGAAGATACTGAACAACAATTAATTTTAGTGCGTTTTTTTTTCGAGATATTGTGTGTTATCAGGCGTCTGTAGTTGGATGAAAATTGAGACGATTGATTGATTGATTTTCAGTGATTGTTGCTTGATGAAATGCTTATTGTCAAATTGTTGATACACAATACAGCCAAAATAAACAGCCTAGGAGATAAACTTGAACCAGGAGGAGATGGACGACCAAAATACTCCATCCATCTCGTTGACTTCGTAAGTACGAGACGGAGATAAGACGAAGTCGACGAGACGGAGGGAGTATTTTGCAGATCAGCTTGATCAAATCTGCTATTTCAACTGTAGAATTAGCAATCTGAACTAGCCGGCCAAATATGTTCAGGAGATTAGGAAATGTTTCTTCCACAATGTGGTTAACTGATAATCTCTCTTCATCTGATTTAAACCTGCAAATCAAACAATAAGCATAAAAGGATGACAAAATCCCATCATTACCAATCAATTACTGCAAGGCTTTCAAATAACAACAATTCTTCCACCACAATAAACAATGTAAAAGAGTTTCACCACACAAAAGAAATGAACAAATAGTTTCATAATAAAGCAACAATAGTTATATGCAAACCACAACTCAGCCCTTCTCTAACAACTTTTTTTCTTTTTCATGAAGCTGCCAGAAACCTGTTTTCTGTAATCTTACTCACCGGAACTGAAACAGGCAATTAAGAGTTAAGTTCTAATGAGAACATTATCTAATCTTGTATGTAAAATTGAAGGTGAGGCTAGAAAACATGGTGAAGAAGAGTCTGTACGTCAACCGGATGGTACACGAAATGCACAAGCAAAAAAGACATCAATGGACTAGAATTACAAACAATTAGAGCAAACAGTGCCCAACCAATATTATCAGTTCACAGCACATTAACTGGATCAGGACACAACAAATAATAAAAACTCTATACAGAACCGACACAAGAAACCCGTATGTGCAACAGGAGTATTATTGACTTGTTAGATGATTAAAAAGCAGTAAGAAATTCAACTGAATCCACTGTGAAAACAAAATAAAGCTTTAGTAAGAACAGCCAAATAAAACATGTGCTGGCCTTTTGGAATATTCAAAAATTAAGGAATCAGCAGCAAAACCTTAGTAATAGAAGGCAAATTACTAATTACAATGGCAAATATTGCCAGCAAAATAATGTGGTGCGAACCTAAAACATGAAATAAGCCTCAGTTTATCAAAATGAGAACTTTCAAATTTATTAGCAAATTGAGGTCGAATGTGTAGAAATTTGATATGGAAACTCTAACTTCTTTAACTACAACATATTGAGCAATGGCTTAACCCAACCCTAATGAAATTGGAAGCAACAACAAGATTATCCACATTCTACACCAAATTCTGTAAGAACGAATTATTCAGGCTAATAAATAACGAGCTCCACAATAATGTCAATTTAATTTAAATAAAACTACCACGGATTGCTTCCTTTTCTATTTTAGTATTTGAGGCTGATGCTCAAATCTGTAAGTGTAGATATATCTGAGTGATCTCTTGTGATAATCTTGAAGATCCCATGGGCTCTAAACCCTTTTCCAGTACGCCTACGCCAGAGCAACATTGTACAGAAAGGCTTGAAGAAACAGATTCGGATATGCTTAGGCACCGATATTCTCCATCTCGGCACCTTTATCCATTCGTTTCACAATGCCAGCTATGACCTAAAACATTGAACAAGAGTATTAGCTTGGACTCGAAGAAAAACAGTTCTTGATAAGTTTCTTCAAGATATTTAGATTCTACAGTGTTGAATTCTAGTATTCTACCTTCCCAGGTCCTAATTCATAGCTTTTTTTCAATCCTCTGCTCAACAAGGTCTTCACCGTTGTCTCCCATTGGACTGGAGAAGTCACCTGAGATTATCGAAAATCATGAATAATTGGATTTCATTTGGTTTCTGGAGAGAACTTTTGATTGATGGAAGCAGATGCTTACCTGGCGAGCAAGTATTTTCTTGATTGTTTCTGGGTCTGCATGTGGTTCTGCATCGACGTTGGATATGACTGGTAATCTGGGTTTTCTCATTACTGTTGATGCCAAAGCAGCTTCTAATCTTGATACTGCAGGCTCCATGAAACCTGTATGGAAAGCTCCGGCTACAGCTAGTCGGACCTAAGTTTACATTTGAGGTCAGAAAACTGAAAGCAGATATATAGAGGAAGAGTAATCAATGCCAAGAGAAGGAGAGGATTACTGTCATTCGAGCTTTAAATGATTTTGCCTTTGCTTCTACTGCTTCAATTCCTTTAAGGCCTCCCGAGACAGCATAGTTTCCCTGTGAGAACATGAAGTTTGTATGAGCAAGATATGTACACAGACTATATTGCATAAGTATGGTAATTTATCCCAATTCATGGGGATTCCGGATTCCAATAGGCAACATGAATGGAGGGATTGTAGGAACTCTTTGGGTCCATTTAAATAGATGGATGATGGGGAATGGGTATAGCAAATTGTTTATATAAATTTATTCATTCAAAACACTATTTTTAAATGAACCTATAATCAGTAGCCAATTTTATTTAATGGGCTTGAGGCCAAATTATCCAATTAAAGTAGCCAATTTTATTTATAAGGAGGATAAACTAATTCTGAAGTTTGGTTATTATAACACTATTTCTGCCAGGTAGATCTGTTGGACGAACATCAGGCTGTACATGGTCATAGGGAATTTTGGAAGGGTAAGAATATCCGACCCTCTGTCTGGAGTGGGGGATGCAGAGAGTGAAATACTACCCAATCTGACCCAGTGTTATCCCTAAGTTGTAGAGTACCCATATTCAAATAAGGAATCCGGCATAGTCAAACTTACCGTGCACAAGAAGTTTGCAATTTGAACTTTATTTGCTTCATCTACATCTTCGTTCGCAGCATCACAGAGCGCCTGCACTTTAGCAGAGTCTATTCCAATTATACTAACCATGGCACTTTGAGCAGCATCAGCAGCATCCTGCGGTAGCAAGAGTATAAGTTTGATATAATAGGGGCATGACAATAATTCATATAATTACAAGTTAGCTGAGAGTGGATATACCTGCATTGCCTCACCCCTTAACTTGACCAGTTTAAGCCCATCCTCAAAGCTGCACCAACAACACAATGATCATCAGAGGCGAGGTTTCCATGTATCAGCATGTCGTATAAATGAACAAAATTATGTCCATAGTTACAGACTTTAAGGATCCTGTATGAACAGAACTACTGATTCAGTTGGCAGTGTACCTGAATGCTCCAGCAAATGCAAGGGCTGTGTATTCTCCTAAGCTTAGACCACATGTTACATCAACAGAATCAATTATTTGCTGACCTCCATCACGAGCTCGAAGAACCTCAACTGCAGCTAAACTTGTGACATAGATAGCCGGCTGAGAAATGGATCAAAGAGACATAAATAAGTTCATAACTTTCTTTCTCAGCCAGAACACATGTCTTCCACATTAAAAATGCATTTTGAGATTGTACACGCAAAATATGTTTATGCTCGTTAGATAGTTATATCGCAAGTGCAATAATTTACTTTTAATCAGAATGGGTATGTTATGTGTCCTTTTAAATAGTGACACGTCTTGTTTTTGTAATAAATTATGACTTCAGCATTATTTATTGAGAAATACTATGTCACTGCTCATTAAAACGACATTATACCTGGCTTAAGACAGTGGAATCAAGCTTCTCTTTTGGCCCATTAATGCAAATATCCAAAATGTCAAACCTTTATTCAATGAAAAAATGATGTAAGTTATTGGACCTACAATACTCGAGAGGAAAAACAACAAAAAGATATCCATAAAACATTTTGAATGGTAATATAGAAGAAAAACCACATACCTTAACCCATCATTTATTCATCAATATGATAAAGGACTAAGATTAACTTTTGTAATTTATGCAAATATGATAATGTCAGAATTCGAAAGCAGATAAACAGTAACCAATTTAGAGAAAATTTTAGTGCATGCATGTAAGAATTAGAAAAGCAAAGATTTACCGCATAGTGTTGAACATACCCTAAAATATCATTAGCTCTCTTATACAATTCAGCTGCAGCAGGCACCTTCTGAGCCTCCACCCCCATTCCAACAGTTTGCGCACCCTTCAAAGAAGTACAAACACAATAAATAACACAAACACAACCCCAACAGGCAAAAAAATTCAGAGAAGCATCAATAGATACATAAGAATAAGATAAAGAATAAGTAACAACGGTTTAAAGCTCGAAACATCTATAAGTAAAGCTGAGCTTAATTTTTGGTGCCTTTGGGCTTTATTCTTTCACAGTCAATCCGAGATCAATAAACATCACTTAATTTTAATACACACTTAAAAGAAGCTCAATGCATATGATTCCAGGGATGGAAGTAATTTCATTATTTCCTCCATTAACAGAAAGGCAATAAGAAAATGCAACTTGATCATCAAAATTAAGCTGTATGAACTGCAAGGTAAACTTAATGGAGCTCAAGAAACATTCTTCCGAAGTTTATAGTGTAAGTGTGGAACACCAAACTATTAAATGTAAATAAAACGACAATGGTGCTGAAATTGAATTACCAATCCTCAACTCAATCAGCGAATCAGAGCTGTAACACATAAACGACTATCCATTTAGGCTCAATCCATAATGACCAATTCAAAGACTGACCTGACCGGGAAAGAGGAAAGCAGTAGAAGGCTTGTAGTCCTTGAACAGCGCATCATCGACGACCGACGCCTCCGATCCGACGGCAACGCTCATAAAAACCCTCGATCTCTCCAAATTCAGCCGTGAAACCCTCCGAATCTCATTTCTATACCCCAATTTAGAGAGAGAAATGGAGGGGAGCGCAATTGCAGAAGTCATTGCGGCGGAGAGAGAGAAAAATGCGGAGGCAGGGGTGAAGCGAAGTAGACGAAGTGGGAAGCGGTGGTTGTGGTGGTGGAGAAGAGCATGCATCAAAATAAAAAGGAGCGCTTGGCGGAGTAAACGAAGCAGGGGCTGCTTCAGAAACGCCGTCAAGCGGAATTAGGCCAACGGCTATCCTATTCCATTCTTAATACAAATATCAGGTAGTTTCTTTAAGCGTTGCATTGGGCCTCTGCTCATATTGGGCCTCAAGACTACGATTTAGGAAATTAGAATCTGAATTTGAATTAGGTCATGATAAATTAAAATGAAATCCATCAAGACTACGATTTAGGAAAATTGAGAAGAAGGAAAGAAGAGAGGCACGGAGGCGATATTTTCACTAAGTACGTTGTTTTTTTTTTTTTACAATAATTTAAAGATCGAGCTCGGGATTTTAGCGAAGGTGGAGACACTGAGGGATGTCGGGGTGGATCCTGCGGCCGCCGCTTGAGGATCGGATGAGATTGAAACTGACGGTGGAGATTGGCTCTACTTGTCAAGATCGTTCTTGTAAAGAACCAAATAATCGATCTTTTTTCATTTTTAGATGGGAAAATCCTAATTCGCTTTTCTTCTCCATGAATTTAAAATCAAGGCTGACCATGTATTAATGTGCTTTTCTGCTGTGTTGGGCTTATTAATGTGCAGGTATTTTAGAAGTGAGCAAGCAAACTTATTAAGTTAATCTAGATTGAAATTCTAGGAGTAGTTTTATTATACTAATATTTAAAATTTATTAAATATTAATACTATTGAGATATAAATGTTAAAGAAACGTTCCACTGCCTACTGTGGGCACGTTTAATATGTCCACCGTTAATGTGGCAGTGCCACATCGATAATTTTTCATTTACAGTTTAGTTTTTAGATAGGATTTATTTATTTATTTATTTATTTATTTTTTAATTTTGATATAATTTTTATTAGTTTCTTTGTTTATATCATTGTTAGTCCTACACAGACAAGTTAAGCTTGTTCATGGTGGGCAATAGATTGAAAGAGACAGTAGGTCAGGTCGTGATAGAGAAGCTTCTCGGCAACATCATAGGAGAGAGAGATGAAAGAGATCGATGACGACGTCTTTTATATCTATTGTGATTGCTGTCTTGTGAGAATAGGCAGAAGATGGTATGTCTTCAGAAATTAGAAGGTATCAGCCTCGAACTATTTAGAATCTGCTGGGCAGGAGTGGAGAAGTCGACTATAGCGCCTTTTTCCTGGAGAATTCTTTACTGTTTGGAATCGTGATTTCTTCTCTCTTTCGGCTTAAGTTTGAGAAGACTGCATCATTCATCTTGACGTGACTGTTGCATGTAATGAGGAAGTGAAGCTAAGGATGTCTCATTGCAACTTTGCAATTGAATAGATTTTGCAGGTTGTGTTTTTTAATCATTTTGATTTTACAGTGCAAATTTGACAGGTCCGAGGTTTTAACTTTTGCTGCTTAGTTGCTGGTTTTGTGTTTGTGGACCAGGCATGGTCTAATTTTTATTACATTAATTAATACTCCATAAACTAAACGCAACACTTGTCTACAATATTTAGAGAAGTGGATCAATATGCATGGGATGGGAGAAGTAGTTGGCTATATTTGTTAGATTCAAGATACTCTCTCTTTGTCGATCTACTTGAGGTGAGACGTTTTATTATTTTATGTCTCACATATATGTTCAGCAAACGCCTCACGTAACTTGGGACGAAGGAAGTATGTAACCATGCCCAGCTGTCCTTTATTTGACAAATAACGACCGAACACTGCGATCACGAAACCAAACTCGATATACAAGCTACATAAAAGCAATTGAAAACATAATTGCCAGCTCGTGAAAAACAATCAAAAAACACCATTGATGCGTACTTAATGTTATGTAGACAGAATCGTTGTCGAAGAAAAAAGTGGAGGTTGATGCATCAAGCAAAATTGGGGTTAGATAGAGATCGAACTTATTACAAACACATTCAATCATCATATATCCATGAACATGCACCACATACTTTGATATCGGCTAAAGAAAAAAGGCAGAGACGAGAACGAGAAGATATACAGATGGACGAGAAAAAATTGGATACTTCTACTGTCCCAAATGATGAGTAGGAGAATCGAGCACAGTTTTACATCCCGCGTAAAATTCAACTATGCACCTCTGAAAAGATCAGAACCCTCACAACAAGACCCAGTCCGACCAATTCTGAGAAAAAAGAATAGGCACAACAACATCCAGAGACAAAAATTATAGGACGCGACACGTCCAAGAAATAAATTACATAATACAGCCTTCGACTACCTATCCAGACACGACTAATGATGCATCCATCATAAACTTGTATGCATTTCCCCCTCCTACCAAACCAAAACAGAGTATGAACCCATTTTTTTTTTTTTTTTTTTTTACCTTGACATGAAATTTTCATTCGTATAAGAATGGTACAAATGCTGGACACCTTGCAAGGACCAACAGGCAGGGAATTGGAACCTTCTGATGTAGAAGAACCAATACACAAGACAATGAATCGCCAAAACCGAACCCCATCAATCAAGGCCACGATCCCAGTCACCAGTCAGGTAAGATAACTTGGTGAAAAGCAAGAAAATCTGGAACCTTGATTGACCAAATATAGACAGATCCCAAGAAACCCGATCGAGCAAAACTCAAAAACTAGGAAACTGGACGACTTTTGGTTTCCTTCAACAATCCGACTAACCAAAGAATTCAGAGGAAGGGTAGTGAGCTCATTACTCCATCATGAAGCAGCAGCAACTGCACCTGAAGCTTTTTCCAATTTTTTCTTTTCGATTTCCTCCCTTCTTTGCTCAGCATGCTGTGCAACACCATTTGCAAGAGCTTGATAATGAAAATCAAGTGTTTGTGTAATGTTCTGGAACCTCAATGGATCAGATGCTTGCAGAGCTACAGGACAAAACCCAACAGGAATTAGAAAACCATGCAAGAAATTATTTGGCTACAAGATATTGCATAAACAGCTATACCTTTAATAGTATCCACAAAGAAAACAAAAGGGTCAACGTCATCGATTGGTGATTGCAATTCTTCATCATCACTGAAATCATCATCTGAATCTTCATCATCAAATTCAGTGGTGCGGAAAGCCTTGGCCTGCATCCAGTTAATGACATCAAGAATAGTTTTAGAAGAGAACAAAAATTTATCCTACATTCAAAAACGAAAGCTTGACCCTACAATTTAATCAAAATTTCACTTTCTACAAATAAAAGGATAGGATAGATAATCCTGATTTCGGCATTATGAATAGGCCCAAGCCATCCTCATAAAAGTAGTTCTTATAATCCAAGCTGTAGCTTTGCTCAACTAGAAAATATAAGGATCGCAAAAACGCAATTAAAAAGTTCAGCTTCAAATAAAAAATTTAGAATAACCCACCCTAGCAGCCAACTTCTGAAGTTTAAGGCTCTCAGCTTCATCACCTTCTTCAGCATCAACCCCCATCTCTTTGTCAGATTCATCACCATCGTCTTCATCATCAGTTTGAAAATTGCTCATATCATCATCTTCTTCTTCACCCTCTTCTTCTTCCTTTGCAGCCTCTGTTCCAACAGACATATAAGTAAGAACAGCCGTACACAATAACGAGCATCTGGTAATACATAGAAATTGGCGGCAGAGCTGGAGTTAAACATTACACAGGAATAAAAAGCTACTTAAGACAGGGCGAGTAGAGCCCCATTTATAAACTAGACAAGCATAAAGATATGAAGGAACAACCTGCTACTTGTTCCTTATACGCAACAAGCAGATCAAGTGTAGACTTAAAAACACGCTCCAATGCTTCTCCTGGTAGCTGGTCAGCAGGAAGAGGCAGCAGCGATGTCAAGCCCAAACAGCACACCTTTTTATCATGTTCTCTGCAAAGACAAAGATGTATATCATTTCACCTTTACACATTATTGAGATACAACCAAGAATATATACGACATAGGATTACCTCTTAAAATTAGCACGTGCTCCACTTTTCTTAGTTTGTTGCAACATCTGGAACCAAAGATTGAAAACTTCGGTGGCAACATTAAGCTTTTGCAGTATGCTAAGTGTCAGTGATGCATTATAGTACAAAGCATCAGCGACCTGTAAAAAGCCATTACCCTTATCATTATCTAATGATTGGCCCTAGTACTAAATTAAATTACCAAGAAGATGCAACTGAAAACATACACAATAACATTCTAAAATTTACATACAGTGGGACAAATAGCATGCGGAATGAAATTGCAAATAGCATGACATTCTTACCACTTCCATCAAGAGACATTTCAAGTATGGCTTCTCAGTACGGCGCAAGCGTTCCACGGTTATTCTTAAGTAAGGCTCAACCCAGTGATCAACCTGACCCTTGCAGTTCTGGAATAACACTTGGATGAGCTTAGGCGCTGGTTCAATATCACCATCCTCCAAATTTTTATCACCCATGACCTTAGGATGATTAGCATTTAGCACAAAACATCAATCAGAAACTATCAACCAGATCAGAGCTGAATTTCACAAAGCACCAACTTACAGATGAGATCATGTTCCACAGGCTTTGCTGGTAATCTGGTTCCTTGCATGTGAGAAAATGTGCTGTACTTCTTGATATAAAGTTATCCAAGGGCACTAAGATATCTGAGAATTAGACAGAAATAACAGTTCAAGATTAGTGAGGGCATAACATCAAAGGTATCCAATTTATGCAATGGAGGATAAAACTGTATTCGAACATAGTTACATAGCACTCAAGTGTAGTAGCAGAAGCCGTACTCACTTGATGGGTGAAATGATCAAAGAAAATGATTGCAAGAGCTATGAAACTCCAAAAGATACGCTACTTATCATGCCCAAAAGATACGCTACTTATCATGCAAGGACCGACTCAGAATACCATAAACTACTCGGCTCAAGGCTAAGTAAGAGCTTGGCATGGAAATTACAAGAATAGGTGACAAATTTGGTTAACTAAGCATTATATTCTTAAATTTCCTCCACCTAAATTTCCTACTAAAGGTCTAAAGCCTGTTGTATGGAACCTGAAATCGAGAACAATCAACACGGTATTAAAGTGAATCAATTTATAAACATCACTACCAACTTGAAAGGATAAACATTCATGCCCATGCGCACGGTATTGAAGTGAATCAATTTATAAAACTAACAATTAAACAACATATATGCAACAGTAAATAGGAGGATACATGATAAGCAAAAACATTGGAACATGAGATAGTTCAGTGATGAGAAGACTTCTCAAGAGTATTGCAACATACTTGGGAAAAAATCGATGGCCCAATCAGCCAGTGATTCCATCATCAATGGCCAAAGGCTCCACATCTCTAGTGATATAGTAGGTGAGAAGAAAGTCATATATGAGACAATCTCCAAAACTTCCTCGAAGACCTCTGTAAAAAAACACACATGACAAGAAACAGGAGGACGAATTAGAGGTTAGCATGTAAAACACCATCCAAAATTCACTTGTATTGCAAATATACCAATCGAACTTCTTTATGCATAACATTATCTCATGGTAACATAAGAAATGAGAGTATTGTCAAGATCATTTTCAATTCTCATTTAAGATTCATTTTTGTAAATAGGGTTTAGGGTAGATTCATTTTCCTGGATAGATAGGGTAGTGGATGGTGTAGAAAGAGGGGTAGATATTCAGATTATTGGGTGATGGCAACCACATGACTTAAAAACCTTAGATTAAGTCATAGCAGTATGTAGGGAGAGTGCATAATCTAAATCTAAAGATATGAAAATAAGCATCATGGGTTTTCATAATTATGAATGATACTAGATATTGTCATGGTTGCAGATGGACGCAATGCATTCATTGCAAAAAAAATGGTTAGTGTATAGCAGATATAAGTATGTTACATCATTATCAGCCATCAAAATTCAAAAATGACTCCTAAAAAATTTAGCGGTAGCAACATTAGATGAATTGAGCTCAAAATGTGCACAATGATGAATAAAGATGATGAGAACATGAGAGCCACCTTGTCCATCGGTAGTCAGCATCCTGCGCATTATTGGCAATAAAGTAGGCTCGATGTGTATAAATAGATCAGGGAGGCTGTTGATAGACTCAAGGATTGTGCTTATGGCACGCAAGCAACCAACAGCAGCCAAAGCACCAGGATCATCACCTTCCTCGTCTGCCTCAGCAGTATTCATGCATTTCCAAAATGCAGCAGCCTGATAACCAAATTGATATTATTAAAAAACACAACCAAAATAATAAAGTCAACAAACTCAGCAGCAGGCATATTAGCATCACCAAGTTTTGGCATAATCCAAGGGCATATGGAGCCATCTCCTCTCCAAACTTGTCAACTATTGTCTCAAGCGTAAACACGAGATCTTCATTCTCAACCTCATTCATTAATTTAAAAAACTCTGGTAAGATTTAACAAGGAAAAAAATCTCAGTTAGCAGACTGAATGTTTGACGAAAAGCAAAAGTGACAACACTTTAACATAAGATATACCATCAAGTAATTGTGGAAGAATTGGGCGGATCTCACTCAAGTCTGTAACAAAGAATTACCAGAGTCAGTGACAAGTCTAGGTAAGGATACAGCAATAAAGAGCAAGAAACTATACCGCTGCAGGCTTCGACAAAAGAGCGCAGGGCAAAGACAGAATCAACACGAACAGGAAGTTCTGGGTCGCGCATCCCAGCAACAACGCTGTGCAAAGCTCTTCGAAAGTTGTTTGGGTCGGAGAAATTGATATGTGCATACTGTCCGGCAACCCATGCAGCCTAGAATATGCACATGTCCAAAGGAATAGCACAAGAGAACACGGTCATAAATTACGAGTGTATATACCCCAAAACTATACAATTATTAGCAGCAGAGTTTTTTAATAAAAATGATAAATTAATAATCCCTTTTATTTTTTGAGGAAAAAAATATTAACTTGACTACGTATTGTACATTATATAAATGCATGTGATTCCGTAGAGCCATATTGAACTTATGCACATTTTTTAGGGATTATTTTAGAGGAAAAGGAACTGGCAAACTCATAAAATATAACTACGGAAAATTCAACCTTACCTTTGCTCTAAGATGCCCTACGGGACTGCTAAATTCAGGGAAAACATGTTGTACAAGCATGCGCTCCAACTCGGATTTATATGGTTCTGTTTGCTTCAGTTTATCACACAAAGCACCAATAGCAAGAAGGGCACCATCTTTCTGTCTGTATGACTTATATCCAGGTGCTGCCTCATCATATCTAATTTAAGTGTAAGCAAATAGGTCTCAATCATTCAGATGCCAATTTATTTTGTTTGCATCGTTTATACCAAGTAACATGATGTGTACCTCTTGAAAACCTCTACAGTAAACAATAAGAACTTTTGAAGATTCTCCTTTTGCCTTTTCCTCACCAACTCACTGACAAAATCCATTGCAGCAGTTCTAGGACTATATAAATCCTCAATTATGTCTGGAAAAAT
Source organism: Mentha longifolia (assembly GCA_001642375.2). Taxonomy (NCBI): domain Eukaryota; kingdom Viridiplantae; phylum Streptophyta; class Magnoliopsida; order Lamiales; family Lamiaceae; genus Mentha; species Mentha longifolia. The sequence continues at coordinate 8,257,454 of CM038110.1, read as the reverse complement.
ATATGAACATTATATATAGTCAAATATCAAGCAAAAATATAAAAGCTAGATAAGAAGACAGTGTTAACTCACCGTATCCCTTCCTGACATACTCATGAGGATCTTCATCCCAGAGCCTTTGATCATTGTCACTAAAGCACATGAGGGGAAAGATGATCTCAAAGAGAACAACATCAAGTCTTGGTTGCAGCTGACTGTACATATTACTTTTAGAGATACTGCATAATGGTCAAAATCAGAATCAGATGAAGCTGTTAAGATTATTTCAAAACTCAGAAATGATCAGACTTCTTAAAGAAAAAGTCTAATTATCAGTTAAATTCTATTTATATAACAAAAAATGTGATGCATCAATATTGGCAAAACATGGTTCACGTATCAAGAAACCATTCAAGGATGCCAGTTTCCAAAAATAGATTGTGGACGTACCGACCCAACTAGACACATAATGGTAAACAAATTACGAGTTGTACATACTTTTTAGGTTTTAGGTTATAGATATAGAGTCTATTCTTGTTAATTTTAGTCTGAGACTGTGCATAAACTAAGTACGGGGAGCTTAAATGGAATATCTATCTAGCAATAAAAGCACTTTTCTTTTGCAATTAAAGTAAATCAGTTGGATGAAACAAAAGCATATATTATGTTTTACTACGCTTAGAAGACAGAAAACCAACATTTACTGTTGCCTAAACTACTCTCAGATTGACTATGAAATTTGAAAGTAACTCAACAGTCTGGGTGGCAGTTCATTTTTCTTAATCTACATCTATATCAACTTGAAAACTACTAGAATTCATAGATTGCTAAATATCACTGCACATATCCAGATTATAGGTCATCAAAATAAATATCAGGCTATGTGCTTGGACCATAGCTTGGCACCGTCCATGTTTACAGTGGTAGGTATGAAATTTCCCAATCTTTTGTAAAAGATGAATATAAATAAGCTCACAACAGCAAGCAGGGCGAGTGTGTTAAAGAGTATGAAAAAATAACACAAGATAATTTCGAACCTATTGCTAAGATATTGTAGGATAAGATTGATAACTCTGTCAGGCAAGTAGTCCCCAACACGAATCACATTCAGCAAATTTAGATGGCACTCCAAAATTTTCCCTGCATAATTCTTCTGGAACATTTGGGCAAAAGCTTTGTTTTCTGGGTTTTGAAGTTTCACATCCCCAAACCTGCAAGAAACCGGGGAAAACAGGAGTCTTAATTAAATCAGGACAAACTACATGGTCAAGCATAGAATAATGAAAGTAAGTACCGAGTGTAAAGACGGTTTAATATGTGAACTGTCCACTTCTTTACTTTCCACCAACCCCAAGTTTTTCTTAGCTCAGGATCATCAGGCTGTCCTTCTACAGGAACAGGTCTCTCCAAAATATTCAAGAAAAGCATCATCCAGGCATTGAATACATTTGGATCGAATAACTGCTTCGGGATCTCCAACTGAATAAAGAGCACAAAATTAGTAGGAGGGAGATAAGACACGGAACTTAGTGCAGGGGGATAGAGGTACTAAACTTCATATTGCATACATATGCCGTTTTGTAAGGTTTTCACAATGAAATGAAATGTCAACAACAACTATGACGGTTTACATTTACAAACAAAAGGTCATGATACACTGTGTACAAGGTTAGCTGGAAAGAAAACAACAATCCTGTGTAAATGAGCGAGATCCCAGACACTTTTGTCATGCAAAATGATGTAATGTCAAGAATACCAACAAACTATTACCAGGTCAAAATGATAGATACTTCAATACAGCTAAATAAACAGCCTAGGAGATAAACTTGAACCAGGAGGAGATGGACTTACATAGATAGACGACCAAAATATTTTGCAGATCAGCTTGATCAAATCTGCTATTTCAACTGTAGGATTAGCAATCTGAACAAGCCGGCTAAATATGTTAAGGAGATTAGGAAATGTTTCTTCCACAATGTGGTTAACTGGTAATCTCTCTTCATCTGATTTAAACCTGCAAATCAAACAATAAGCATAAAAGGATGACAAAAATTCCATTATACCAATCAATTACTGCAAGGCTTTCAAATAACAACAATTCTTTCACCACAATCAATAATGTAAAGGGGTTTCACCATACATAAGAAATGAATAAATAGTTTCATAATGGTCTGCGTGATGGTTCAGTCTTGTAAATAATGATAAAGCAACAATAGTTATATGCAGACCACAACTAAGAGTTGATTTCTAGTGAAAAAACCAAGACAAAATATCTAAGCTTGTATGTAAAATTGAAGGTGAGACTAGAAAATATGGCAAAGAAGAGTCCGTACGTCAACCAGCAAACTAGAATTACAAACAATCAGAGCAAACATAGCCCAACCAATATTATCAGTTTACAGATCATATGAAGCTATACTATAACTAAATGGATTAAGGAATGATCGACCAGCACATTAACTGGATCAGGACACAACAGATAAGAAAAACTCGATACAGAACCGACACAAGGAACCCGTATGTGCAACAGGAGTATTACATGTGTACCCACAGGCTGCACCCTTCATCATTAACAAAAAAATAGAAACTTCTAGATATTCAAGACACGTGAGTATACACCAATACTGAAATGACTAGGAAACAACACAAGAGATACATTTGAAAGACAGCATTTAACAAGAACTCACTCGTATTTCCTGGAGAGAATCCTGAGCACAAATAAAGCTCCATAAACTTGCTGATCTTGCAAATTATGCTTCACCCAAAGCAAAAGAGCTGGCCATTGTTCTGGGTAATCTGCATGTATAATTGTTTTCAAGCATTCACCCAGCTGTGCTCTGTTTAGGAATGGAATTTACATTCGAAAGTCAGTAATCTGAACAGCCATTCGACACCATCTTAATCAAGTGCACTTGGCTGCCTTGATGTAAATACAGTCACAGTCAAATTTTAGAATCAAAAGGCATCATTTAAGAGCACAAAAAAGCAACTGACTTTCAAGCAGACTGCACACACATGACTACATAAGTGCTGAAGATGTATTTATTAAAGATTTGCCACATGGAGATTATCATTTAAACACAAAGTAAATATCCTATATCCCAAGGACAAAAAAGATGACAATACCTTATAATTGGTGGAACCTGGACAATAAAGTTCAGTATATTCTGTCTCACAACTTCCTTGTCCTCAGGCAAGATCCTTGATTGCACACCTACAACCATGTAAGCAAGTACTTTTTAACATCAAATAGATGAACACCAAAGCATACACGTATTTTGGCTAGTATAAAAGCAACTGGTCTCTACGTTAGAAAGACCCAACCCATTTCCTGATGGATTGGAAAATGCAAATAAAGTTTCAAATCTTTCACCATTCCCAGTATCCCAATAATCTGAAGCCTAAACGGTAATTCTAAAAGGGGACAATGCCAAAGATGAATAATTTTTCCCGGGACATCTACTAATAAATTCCTAAACTCACCTACTTCATGAGGGTCCCAATTTTTAGCAATAAAATTCTTGAAGGTAATGCTGGCGACTTGTCTAACCGCCAAGTCGCAACTGGCTTCCACAATGATCTGCAACAGCCTCACCAAATGCTGGGGCGCGAATTGAATCTGCAACAAGAACACCAAAGATACACAGAGCCAATTATCAATTCAAAATCCAACCGGATTCATCAAAGTTCATGCAATCTTCCAAAGACAAAAAACAAGAAGAAAAACCCTAAAAAAAACAACAATTCAAAATTCAAGCAGAAGCAATAAAAAAAAACAGCAGGGACCTGATTGAGACTCTCTTCAGCGGCTTTCCGTTGGTCAGGATCGGTGCTGAGTGCACCTTGCAAGATCACAACCAAGCTCGGGAGATCCATCCCCCCAATTCCTATACCCTATAACCACAAAATAAGCGAATGATGATATATCTAAACCCCAGAGCAGAAGATTCCGTGATGGAATTATTCGTATTGATTTCTCTTTCTAGGGTTTAGAGAGAGAGAGAGAAAAGCGAGGAGACACCGGGAGAGAGGACAGCGAGGAATGTGTGTGCGCGTGTGTGTGCTAAGTATTTAAATGATTAGGGTTTAGTGAGAGTTGTTTAACTAACTGATTATATATACACAATATATTCTTTTTTCTAATTAACTAACTGGATATTTTCTTTATGTTTTCATTTTATTTTAAATCAACTAAATGGATATATATATATATATATATATATATATATATATATAAAATGGGAATGTAACAGTGCTGTATAAATAACGGATGCACTATTGGCTATTTGGCCTTCGCTTTCTCCATGGAATTGGATTTACACTGTTGTGTAAATGTTTGGATAATGCCAGCTTACATTTTTGTATTATATATCCAATAAAATAACTATTTTGGCTTCCCAAGTTTTTTTTTTTTTTTTTTTTTGGTTTGTGAGTGAGTTTCCCAATTGTAGTTATCGTATAATTCAGATTTTCTATTTTCGTAAACGAGTGTAGATTATTTTAAATTGAGATACTTTTTTATAGAGGTATTTTAATGAGCTATTTACTTTTTCATTTGCGTTTTTTCATATGGCTTCGATTTTTTATTTTTTTTTTATAGATTTGTTATTATTATTACTAGTATTATATCTGGGCGCTGCACCGGGTGTACTTAGTAAAATTTTCGTTAAAATTATATTCATTTAATGATAATTTTAATAAATTAAAGTAAGATAATTAATTATGAACATCAAAGAAAACTTTATAGAGCTCACAATTTTAATAAACTAAATAGAATTACTTCATCTACTTCGGTATGCTCATCTGCAAACCAAAATAATAAAAATATAAATAAATACATTTAAATTACCTCAACCTTATATATACATTTCTATATATGACATATAATATGTGCCTAATATTAGAATTGCGATATTTTATGATGAACATATATTGAAATCTAATTAAGAAATACATGAAAAATCCATACCTCTTCATCCTAAAATACACGTTCGAAGTTATTAAGCTCGTCTTTAACATTATTTTTCATATGCATATCATAACAATATAAATCTAATTTTCATTGTTGTACATCCAGAAAGTGAAGATCATTGAAGTAGACGATATCCTAACTATTAGACTAAATGTCTACAACTAAAAAAAATTACTGTAAAAAAATTAGGAAGAAAGAGACGTAATTTATGTGGCATTTTATCATCTTTTACACACACACTTATAATATATAATAGGCTAATAAAGATCGGAAGTACAATGTTAAGTAATAGTGCATGAATGATGCACAATGTATTTAGAATTGTGGAAATGAATAAGTGTTTTTAATGATTTGAAATGCATTAAATTGTTCCAAGTGTATTTATTATGTTAATTGGAAATATAAAATAATATAAAAAAATAAAATAATATGGTGTTAAAATCAAAATTTTAGGAGGGAAAGTAGGATTGGAAACTATCCTACTTCCTTTTATTAATATATATACTCATAAAGTGAATCAATTGAGAGTGTAATTGAGTGATGTCTAAGAGCATTCACATATTATAGTAATATATATATTATTATTTTAATCAAAGTGGAGGGTTCCCAAATTTGCTCCACGGTAGCCCTCCGATGGCTCTAATATTTTATTAATATTTATTATTTAATTATATAATTCTTTAATTTTTTAATTTTTTTAATTAATCACAAATTGTAGAAATAGGAATTATTTGCGAAAATTCGATTGCATTGCACATTTGAAAAATTACAATACAATTGAAACAAAATAAAAAAATACAAAGTGAAAAATACAATTCGAAACACAATAAACAAAATACAAAGTGAAAAAAATCTAATCGTCGGAAGGCATGGGGAGGCCGAGCTTTTCGGAAATGTAATCTACCATTATTTGGTGCTTTTTTTTCGACGTCGGGGACATTTCGGAGGTATTTTTCATGTAGACGTCGTACATCATCCCAAACTCAAGAGAGTTCGATATATGTTGGAGAGCCTCCGTCGCCGTCTCCTTCGAACTCGTCGAGGCCACCTCCGCGTTGGAGTCGGACATTCTCGACTTCCCTCTTGCATTTGCCTTGGTTGCTTTCGAACCCTCCGGCCGGGGTCGGTATCCGCTGAAGCTCGTCGAATCCCTCATCTCCGTCGAAGGAGTTGACTCCCTACTACTCTCAGTGGAGTATAAGCCGTCGATGCTATTTTGAATCAGCCTCCTCGTGCTCGGCCTCCTCGAGCTAGTTGAATCGGCGGAGGCACCTCCTCGACCTCATCCTCCTCCTCTTCCCTCGGTAGTTGGGACTCGTCGGCCAAACTCACAGCCGGAAGTGAGTCATCGTCGAATGAAGACATGCGACTTATAGGCGAATGTCTTGATCGTGAAGGGCCCGTCGGCAAGGGAAACAACGGCCTCGGTGATGACGCCGGTTGAAAGCCGCCTCGGTTTGAGAAATTGATCAAGTTGGGCCTCGAGGCATAAGGAAGAAAACTTTGGGGGCGGGTAGGTGTTGGAGTGTGGATGATAGGTGTTGGAGTGTAAAGTTGAGGGCTTGAAGAGGTTGCATTTGGATAATTTGGAAAATTTGGATAAGTTGGATAAGTAGGGAAATTTGGATGATTGGGGTAATTTGGATAATTTTGGTTAGTTGGATAATTTGGGTTATTTTAGTTTGGATCGTTGTAGTCGTTTCCAAACCAATAATAGGGGTCGTTGGGATCGACCATTTGAAAAAAAATTTAAAAAAATCAATTCGCCAGTCAACGGGGTCAACGACCGTTGACCAATCAGGAAGCGCCACGTGGTGGGCGCAACAGGCTGCTTGGAGGGCAGAAATACGCCCGTTAGCTCGCGCCCTCCGAGGGCCGCAGCCGTTGCGCCCGGGCGCTGGAGCTGAGTTGGCGGCGGGCTGGAGGGCGTTGGGGCATGTCTGCGAATGCTGTAATGAGCTCATTTCACTACTATGCAGCTGGAAAAAGAAGATGAAGACGGCTACTTCTGAAGAGCCTGAATCTCGTGTTTCTGAGGCAGAAGAAGTCCAAAGAAAAGCCATTGAAGCTGAAACACTACAAGAGAAAGAATTTGGCACTCCACTAGCCTTATTTTCCGATGCATAATATCAATCCCAGACACTTTTAAAGGGAAATAATTTCATTTATCTACTATCACTTTGAATGAGTTACGTGATTTTGCAATTGATGATGTTAGAATATTTTGTTAAGGGGGATTTTGGAATCAAAGTCTTTTAAACGCTTTTATATATATTAATTAGATTCCAAAACCCTCTTTAGAACATTTCCTCGAATTTTGGAGTATTTTTTCATGTTTATGCAAAGTTACAATTGTGCGCTTTAATGTACCAACAAAACTTGTTTGTTAGAAGCTTTCAATTTTTATGTGTAAATTTGAAGCGGTTCAAGAAGTCAAGCGTCCAACTTTAGAGCGTGCCATAATTCAAAGCTTATGAGCTTGCCTTCAAGTTCTGAAAACGTCTCAAGCATTAGCCGCTCAAAGCGTTCAGCCTTGGAGCGCACCAGTATTAAATACTCAAGAATGTGGGTAGAAGATAAACGGAATAAAGGAAGAGTCAAGCCCTTCGTGATCTCCTTGGTATACCTTAATTCCTAACTTCACCTAGCCGGAGAATCCGAGAATCCTGCAAAACAATACCGGAGGAGCAGAGGGGGGTCCTCTGGGAAGAACCTCCGACGCTCAAGTCAGTATCTCATACCAAAAATATGCGAGATTTCTTGAAGAAGAAACCTTTAAGTGCAGTGTGTGTGTTTGCTCGAGCATGGCTCGCAGCAAGGGTGAAGAAAAGTGAGTGTATAAGTATGTATGTGCGTACCTTTGAGGTGAGAGACTCACCTATTTATAGTGGAGTTTGATAGTTGGATGAAAGGGTAATTTCCTTATCCATGATGAGGGTATTCTGGTCTTTTTGAAGGGGACAATTCAGTTAGAATTCGTCCGCTATCTTGATGCATCATTACAAATAGGTTGGTCTCTACCATGGGACCCAGGGTCACGCATTCCGCATGTCTTAGGGTTCTGTTAAAGAAGAGGGTCCTGCAACACTTATTGCAGATCCTTCTCTTTAGTTATGTTCTTCGAACAGATCCTTCAACGGGATCTGCTCATATAGTACGTGTCTCGCTCGGCGCTCTGTATCCTGTATGACAGCTAGTGGCGAGTGTGTGTTTGCTCCCTATCAAATTCCACTCGTCCAAACACGTCCTACCAGAGCTCCAGTCGGACCAGACCCTGTATTGAGAGTTGTACCAAACACACATACATATTCGTTTACCATGCCTTCACTGGTTTGGGCATCAGGATCAGGCTGCAATTCTCTATACAGCCTATCAGCTTGAGCTATGATTGCATCATCATTCTCAGGATCGGGTTGAAACGGAAGACGAAGTTAAAATTGAAGAGCAGTCTGTGGGATATTAGGAATCTGTTGAAAAACTTGGGGTTCAAGTTGTGGGATATTGGGAACTAGTTAAAGAACTTGGGGTTGGTGTTGGGACTGGGTAGGGTGCCAGATAGTAATTATGAGGAAACCTTGTACCGTACACATTTGCTAGTAATCGAGGGATGCGAGTCGGCATAGACGGTGCCATAAAATTTCATTTCGTCAATCACCGTCGCGTCTTTTTTTCAATGCAATAATATAGGTTAGGGGTTAAGGTTTAGGGTATGGGGTTAAAGGTTTAGGGTTTATGGTTGGGTTTTAGTGTATATGGTTTAGGTTTTTCTTTTTTGCCAAATAAATTCATTAACTTAGAAATAGATCCATTATCAAATGAAACCCATCAGATAACAGTATTAGAACATAAAAAAGATAGGGGAATTCAACTTTCCATTTTCCCCATAAACAAAGCCACGTTTTCGACATTACAAAAAGGTTAAAAAAAACAGGAGCAATCGAAATGGTGAAGACATCAAAAAACCTCTCATCTGATGAGAGGAATTCAGTTGTGCAGTTCATCCTTCAAGAATCAGTAGTTGGAAAACCTGAGACTAAAAGTCGCGTAATTCCGCCGATAGAATCTTTTGGGGTCAAGTCAACACTATCCTCATAATTTCTCTCCACGAGGTTAAGAGCTATAATCTTCCCCACATCTCACGTTAGAATAGTGCCGATGTCCATGAATTCCAACACACTGACGGGGTTCTTCTAGTCATTCTCTTTAGGCTGAGGATGCGGCTGAAGCCTTTACTGATGCTTCAAGAACCGATAATTCTGATTTCACAACTTAAACGCACCTACCAATTAGACCTCATATTTGTCCTTCACCACTAATTGCACTTGGTAGAGGCGGCCTTCAAACTCATGCAAGCTCTCTTGCACGGCCCCAATCACTCCAATCTCATCTATTGTCTCAGTCTGGGGAATGGTTTTGATCTTGTTCCTTACAAGATCAAAGTAGTTGTTCCCAATGTAAATGACGTCCTTCCAGGGCACTGCATTGGATTAAAAGATCATCGTGGGGTTGGTCACCGGCTCCTCCACCCTCCATTTGTAGGACACTGAGTTGTAGACCTCGAATCGGTAAGCGTAGTGCTTTTGAATTTGATTTTGATTTTGCGGTGGTGCACACACTTTTGCAGGGATGATTGACAAGATGCATATGATCTTGTAGTAAGGCGATTTCATAGGGTCAAGAGCGAGGTTATTCCACGCCACGAGGTTTAGAGTTTAGTGTATGGGGTTATGGGTCTAGGGTTTAGGGTATGAGTTTTGGAGTTTATGGTTTAGGGTATGAGTTAGAGGTTAAAGGTTGGGGGATTTTTTTTCCTAAGAAAATGTATTTCTACGTCATTACAAATTGAAAAAAAACGTCTAGAGATTTACCCAAAGTCGCTCATACGGTAAACATTATCTTTACATCAGTGTTCTTCACCATGTACATGTGGTTGAAAATAATTTTCAAAATCTGAACTCTGAGCATCAACAAAGTCCACAATGAGGACATGGTCCTCTCCAACATGGTGTGACACCACCATCAACTTGGTCGGAGGATAGTATCATATGAAGACATTTCCAGGAAGCAGTCAGGGAATATGAAAATACCAGTCCCCAATTTGTTTTGTAAATCTGATACAGGTGATCCTCGAACGATAAAGTGAATTTTAACAAGGAAACTCATGAAAACCACTAACTTGCAGTCAAAAGGAGTATACTTTTACCAAAGTTGATCTCTTTCTTTCATTCATAAAACAGCTCGGCTATCTGTTGCCCCTAATTTCCCTAATTTCCTGAAACCCTAATTTCCCTGAATCCGAAAATTTCACACAAAATGTCTTTGCCCACACTCGATTCCTACCGCTCGGATTCCGAGCACTCATCGCGTCGTTTCTTTGCCCCTGCAGCGGCTGCTGCAGCTGCTGCCGACGGCAATGACGAATTCCACGGTGAAGAGGACATCGAAAGCGAAGATGGTGAAGAAGACGAGGACATCGAAAGCGAAGATGGTGAAGAAGAGGATGACGTTGAAAGTGAAGAAGAGGATGACGTTGAAAGTGAGGATGATGATGACATGGAACTCGATGAATTTGATGATGCTGCCCTGATCGATGCTGAAATTCATGGGCAGTTTTCTCTTCATGCCCTTTTCCCAGATTTGAAAGTGGTCTACGTTCCTCACGGCTTTTTTCAGTTAATGAACAAGGTTGGCACTTACCGGAGGAAAAAGTATATGGGGAGACTGGGACTATCTGGACTGAAGATATGACTATCGTTGGGTTGGCCGCTGCTAGGGCCAACCACAACGCAAGGATAAGCAGAGTTCATCGCGAAACTGATTACCTTAAGTCAATGGTATTGAGATCGGGTAGGACAATTATGGAGAAAGCGTATTATGAGTCAGTTTCGTCTCCATCATCTTATCCTGCTACTCCTTATCTGTTCGGTGTCAACCCTGATTGTACACCAGTGAGTAGGCTAAAATCATGTGCAACATTCAAAGTTAAGATCGGGTGTCATATTGATGGGGTAATGTATATGTGGATGCAAGATCTGCACAAAGAAGGTCAAAATGTAACAGTAGAAGTGCCAACTGAGGCTGTGAAAAAGATTTTGGAAGATACTATGTCACTGCATCCTCACATTAGAGCATTCAACATAGCTGTGGCGAAAACTAATTCTGAGGAGGAAAGAGCGGATGTTAAGAGAATTAATAGGAAAAAAGCAACACAAAGGAGACAACGAAGAACTAAGAGTCATAGAAGAAGAAGATAAAGAAAAGAAGATGGAAGATAAAGAAGATAGAAAAAGAAAAGAGAAACAATCTTAACTTTTGCTGTAATTATGATGATTTTCTTCTGATCTTGCTCTCTGTAATAATGAAAAATTTTGCACCCCACCATTCTTATTGAAGCTATTTTTCTCTCTCTTTTCCCATTCTAATCTATCTCATTTCATTAATTATAAGATATTTCATAAATATGGTATTTTGCCTTTTTGTGACATGACATTTAATGTATCTTGAGGTAAATTTCTGAATGGCATACAAAAGATTTTGCTCCACCTTGATATTTTATGCTATAAATTTTGTTTTTGTTGCTAGAAATTCTTGAAAACAAGCGTACATCTTGTGTAAAAGAGTTCAATGTACAATATCATGTTGATCATCTTGTACAAGTTAACGAGCCACTATACTTACTTCAGGTTGCTTCTTCACTGTATTTTGTTCTAATTCTTTCTGAAATCAGCCAAGTTTTTGGGGACTAAATTAGTGAAGCTCCGTTTTAAGAAAGAATACTACTTTACTCTGTTTTACTTCTTATAGGTTTTGTTGGAGTTGGGGGAGAGGCAGATGAGACAAATCAATGCACTGTTTCCTAATCTTGATTACTGTTGGAAATATCACAAGTTATCCTACCAAAATGATCGGATCAATTGTCTAGACGAAATAGTAAAAGAAGCTCGGGCCTTGATATAATGACGGGCTCCCAAATTTCTATGTGATGGCTACCAAACATCCATTGAACTGAGATAATTAAACTTATGTTGACTTATCTTGAAGTAACCTATCAACCAAACACACCCTAAGATACTAAGATTATTTAGGGATGAATCAACGTTTTTCATTACTATTATATCTTGTATATGGATGTATAGGAGAAATGAAATGCTAGTCACCCATTGATGAGGACCTTCATGGACACCTCGTCGTTTTATCACGTTTGCATTATTTTTTTAAAAAAAATTATTTTTGTTCCATATTCTAGTATTTTAGAAATTAATTTAACATATAATTTCTTGGGTATATTTCTTATTTCAAGAAATTGAAAAGAAAAAGGAAAAGCCACGCGAACTTTGGGGAGAGAGAGAGCGGGTAAAGAAGATGATTCTTTTTTATCTGTAAATAAATAAATAAATACATAATAGTAGTAGTTTGTTATGAAATTATTAACCCTACCCAAAAAGTTCCGAATGTCATCATCTTCCCCAATTTCCCTAATTTCCCTAATTTCCTGAAACCCTAATTTCCCTAAATCCAAAAATTTCACACAAAATGTCTTTGCCCACACTCGATTCCTACTGCTCGGATTCCGAGTACTCATTGAGTTGTTTCTTTGCCCCTGCGGCGGCTGCTGTAGCCGCCGCCGATGGCGATGACGAATTCCACAGCGAAGAGGATGTCGAAAGCGAAGATGGTGATGAAGACGAGGACGTCGAAAGCGAAGATGGTGATGAAGACGAGGACGTCGAAAGCGAAGATGGTGAAGAAGAGGATGGCGTTGAAAGTGAAGAAGATGATGACGTTGAAAGTGAAGACGACGATGACATGGAACTCGATGAATTCGACGATGCTGCCCTGATCGATGCTGAAATTCATGGGCAGTTTTCTCTTCATGCCCTTTTCCCAGATTTGAAAGTGGTCTACGTTCCTCACGGCTTTTTTCAGTTAATGAACAAGGTTGGCACTTACCGGAGGAAAAAATATATGGGGAGACTGAGACTATCTGGACTGAAGTTCTGACTATCGCTGGGTTGGCCGCTGCTAGGGCCAACCACAACGCAAGGATAAGCAGAGTTCATCGCGAAACTGATTACCTTAAGTCGATGGTATTGAGATCGGGTAGGATAATTATGGAGAAAGCGGATTATGAGTCAGTTTCGTCTCCATCGTCTTATCCTGCTACTCCTTATCTGTTTGGTGTCAACCCTGATTGTGCACCAATGAATAGGCTAAAATCATGTACAACATTCAAAGTTAAGATCGGGTGTCATATTGATGGGGTAATGTATATGTGGATGCAAGATCTGCACAAAGAAGGTCAAAATGTGATGGTAGAAATGCCAACTGAGGCTGTGAAAAAGTTCTTGGAAGATACTATGTCACTGCATCCTCACATTAGAGCATTCAACATAATGCTTTGCTTTTCAGGATTCTATTAAGACCATGATTTCTGATATCTACGATGAACACTAACCATAATGCTTTGCTTTTCAGATTATGCAATTCATGCTGAGCCGTAAATATATATATATATATATATATTAGCTTCGTTTGATCAAATATTGTGGATGTCATAAGGCTGAAGGATTATTATCCCTTAAACTATAGCCAGACACATAAATATTAAATAGAATTTTAATATTAAATGATAGATGAAATTACCCACTTCAAGCTAACCATTCTACAAGTATTTAAGATGACTGTAGTCAAAAAGCCAGCGTAACAGAAACTAAACGTGAGAGTGGCAGTCATCAGCTACGGTAACTACAGATTACAAACACGAGGAGACAACGGGAGCGAATTATGAACCCACTCTTCAGGGAAAAAAAAGAGGTAACATTATGCATTCACTATATCAGAAGCCAACAGATTGAGTGGTAAACAAAGGTGAAGTAATTGACTAGGCCACATGAATTTTTTTCCTAAATTTTTTAATTTTGATTTTTATTTTAAACTAGTCTAAATTCTTATCTAATCACCATAATTATTAAAAAAAAATAAAATTACTTGCATATTTGTGAAGATCATGTAGAAAAGAGATGTTAATATAAATTATTTCTATTTTTAGTTTTTTTTTTGGGATAAAATTTATACTAAAGGTTGTGAATCTTAAGAAATTACTGCTATCATAGCTAGACGAGAGATCAAGATTCCTCAAACCAAGTTGATGGTGGTGTCACACATCACATGAACATCTCTGATTAGAGAAAAACATTCATTCATGTGCTCAATTTGGTAATTTATTTGCAATAACTTCTCCTTGTCATTCGCCATCCTCTCCGAATTCACCAGTAACCAGTCATCCAAGTTAGCAACATCTTCATCTTTTTTCTATTTCAGGGCAGAAATCTTTTCCATATAACTAAGCTCTCGTTATTGATATTTCACCGCTCTTTTGCAACCTCTTCATCCGTCAGTCCATCTTCATCCACCTGCATATCCCCTTCCCCATCAGTGGGGTGGATAAAGATCTTCAACATCTTTCTGACCTCAGTGAGACTTTTCTTATTCTTTGCAATTTTCCTATTAACCTTCTTTGTAACATCCATTTTCTTCCAAATTTAGAGTTATAGTGTCCTCTAATGTCACGACCCACTTTGCTAATCAATAGCTAAGCTCGGTAAATTCGTGACTATGAGTATAAATTTCAAATAATGGTAAAAAGGTGGAATATCTCTGGAAATAGGACTCATTCAACTCATGAAATAACTTCAACTACTAAATAAACTGACTCTCATGACTGATAAAGTACGATTGTTGCTTCTCACGATTCTAGCTTAGAATACAACCAATCGAATAGGGTTTGAAGCATCAGAGTGCACGCAGCGGAAAGGTAGCTATAGATACATGTATGAAGACATGTATTACCAAGAGTGTCAACAACTATAATTCTAAATAATTCTCTTTTACAAGAGTGATTTAAATTCTAAATAATTCTATTTTACAAGAGTGATTTAAATTACTAAAGAAAATAATTGTCCTTTAATCATTTCTAAGGTAAATAATCGAAGTAATAATTAACTAATCAGTCAAAATGTCTCAATCAAGTGTGTACTCGATTATTCGATAGTTAACTAAGGATTATTGAGAATCAAGTGGCTACTCGATTTACTATAGAATTTCTTTTAGACAATTCTATTATACATAAGTGAAATTAAATCACTTAGAAGCGGATAATTTCCTTTAATCCCATAATTAAACTTCTAAAATATATTTAGAAAAGTACGGGATGTTACATCTAGTCTCTTCACTGATTTCTTCAGATTCGCCAGCTTAGTTAGGTACAGTGTTAAATTCTCCTCCAGAAGTGTTTGCAGGTTTCCCACAATGTAATCAACATCGGTTAATGAGAAGAGTTCCATACTCTTATTATGCACCATATCACATTTGGACCTCCAACCTTCAGTCCCGCAACAACTCTGTCATCAGCTTCATTCGCAATCTGCTTGACGATTGCAGCTCCAAACTCCACCAATTCTTTAGTTCTCGCGAGCCAAACGTTGATTTTAGAGGGAGCCATAGCCATGATCCTTCCGAGATGTGAGGCGGAAATGAGGTGTGAAAATGGGTTAGGGGTTAGGGTTTAGGGTGTGGGGTTTGGGGTTTAGGAGTTTAGGGTTTATGGTTGGGGTTTAGTGTAGGGGGGATAAGGGTTTTTTTTGTTGTTGTTAATACTGCAACACGAAATTAATAATTGAATTTTGTCTGCCAATAAGAAAAGTTAGGCAAAATAACCACTCCAAGTAAATGAGAGAAAAAACAGAGTCTAAAAGTTAAATCAAAAGTTTCCCAAAATGCCTTTTTCTCAACAGTTCGGTCAAGGCTCGATCCAAGTAGCACGTAGAAAGTATGCATTTAACCAACGACACTGAGAGCTGGCGCCGTCGTAGTCATCAATGCCGGGCTCAAAAGCCGGATTAAGAGACACTATCACTTCTCACCGAGGGTTGTTTTCAAAAATCTCTCGGACGTTTTGGGCATCTGCATAGTCTCGTATTGCAATTGCACCGATCTTACTCAAGAAATCCGTAACTCGTTCTAGTATAGCCGACCTACTCATAACGGCATCCCGGATGAGAACACGGTTATCATAGTAGTTCTTCAGCCATGCCAATCTGCATAGTGAGACGGTGAGAGAGTTTGGATGGGGTGCCCTAGAGAGGAAGACAAGCGGTTTAGGTTTATGGTATGGTGTTATGAGTTTAGGGTTTAAGGTATAGGGTCTTAGGGTCTAGGGTTTATGGTTTAAGGTTTAAGGTATAGTTTCAAAGTTTAGGGTTTACGGTTTAGGTACGGGGTTAGGGGTTTAAGGTTGAGGGATTTATTTTTTTCCTAAGAAAGTATGTTTCTGCGTCATCACAACTGGAAAGAAACACAAATGAAAAAATATCAATTACATGACGAGACCATCCATGATATTGTCTTCTAATCAAATTATATTTGTTCTACTCAAGGGAATCTTCTACTTGATATATCATTTTCTATCAAAATGAAATTTGTTCTACTGAAGTGAATTTTCTTTTTCTGGCTATAAAACTTAACAAATGTAGTAACAACTATTTTTCCAAATCCTTTAAGAGCTCACCCCTGCTCCGTGCGTATTTTTACACAAGCAATAGTCGGTGTTGCTATCATTTCCATATCCCACAACCAAAATTGAATGGTATTCAACCTTCTTCTTTTTTCTTTCTCTCTGAGTCGGACCCTTGTAGAGTTTATATCTTATGCGAGAGAAGGTAGGGCATAAAAGCACTACACCGGTAACGAGTGCTTTCTTCTCAATCATCTTAAAAATCCTCGTACGATTCACAATTTCGCCGCCGTTAACTTCTTTAACATTGCGAATAAATAATTTTCCCATCCCTTGTGGGCGTGCATTCCACAAAACACTTTGATTAACTACACCTTCATTTATGTAATCGGTTTCGTGGCGCAAACCGATGCACACATTTAGGTGACAAGTAGAGTAATTTTTTAAACAAAAAACAATGGACGACTTGACATTCAACTGAATTGAGTAGATCAACCTGAAAAATATTACCCTTTTTGGCTTAATTTTTCTATTTATCGAATCAATAGAAGACTTAATATTTAAAGGAATATAACTACTTGAGAAATTATGTCCATCGTTAACAAATTTCTCTATTGGGTTAATTATCACTTGTCTACCTAATGTTTTAACTTTTTCACAACAATGTCCCAACGTACCTGTAATTGCAATAATATCCCAACATACACAAAAAAAAATTCACGATAATGTCTTACCATAATTTTTTAGCTTAAAATTCAAAATATCATAATTGTCCGAGAAATGATGTTTATACTCTTTTATTCAATCGTAGATTGTCTTTAGTCATTAGATATATTTTTAATATTATTATATTTTTCAATTTTATCCTATAATTTTGTGTGATAATTACAACACTAGTTATTAAGGAGTATAATAATCGAAAAAGTATTGAAATTGAATTATATTATGAAAATAGTTCAATGAAAGGTAATATTTGTCGAAATTGTTTTATATTTCAAATCATTGTTGTTCAGATCGTTGTAATAGAAAAATAAATTAAGAATGGTTAGTATTTCTTTGACAATTGTATTTAATTTGAATGTCAAGTTGCTTGCTCTTCATTGTAATAAAAAAAATATATGTCACAACATTTTGAATGACACTTTGTATGCATACACACACCGAACTGTTATGACCGAACTTACTTTTGACGGAGTGTCGGCATGAGATCGTTGATCAATGTCATATAATGAACCATTTTCATCGTGCTGCCCAATAAAATATTTAAAGTTAGATAATTAAAAAAGAGTGATATGTATTATATTTTTTTGTCAATAGTAGGTAAGCTATGTGTAATTCATGTAATAGTTAGTATATGTAAGAATAGCTAAAGAAAAGTGAAACAAAAAGAAACCGCAAGAAGCAGCATATAAAAAGAGTGGATGATGGAAAGAAATTCAAGCATATAATGATGCATATGAAGATAAAAAAAAGAAAAGAAATAATGTATATTGGAAAAAAGGTGCAGGAAAAATGTACTTAAAAGATAATCATGTTCTCGTTGATTAAAAAAAGTTGAATGTTACCAAAATATAGAAATTTAAACTGTAAACATACTATGTAAGAATTAAAAGTGAGGTAATGAGGATATGGTATTTATTGGCAAATAAAGAAGGCGTGCATTTTGAATTTAAGTTTCGGCTCCAACATTTCGATATTTGATCTATCTCTTTAACTGATTATTGGATGCAAGTACTATAATGTATGTAAGGAGTTGTGTCTGATTTTACATTCACAAACTAAAAACTGAAGAGGGAGAATCGGTCATACGCGCGCCTTTGATATGCGAATTAGTGCGGAGTCACGATATGATTATGAACGTTGATATGATGACAAGTCGTATCCCAGCGTATCATGGGCAACACATCAGTCATAGTACATCAAACAAGACGAGATACTAAAGCGCACTAGTATTTCGTTCTCTTACGGACAGCGTCAATCAAGTGGAGTTAGTCGAAGGGGCTGCATTGAAGAAACTTAGTTGAATTATATCCTTTTTCTTTGTCAATATGCTCAACTAATGCTCAATTCTTTGCAAACACCGATACAACCGAAAATAGGCCCCGAGATTATACATAATGGAGGAGTCAGTCTTCAAACATGACAATCGCATAAATCACTCTATGACAAGAACTAGCTGCCTACCCCTATGTAGAAAGTACATTAATTTCAGTTGTTAATGCATGGCTTGCATGCAATACTCTTTTGGAAATTGGTAGTTTGTGTAGCACGACTTTCCGTTGTGCTTGTTAAATTGCATGAAGATATTTTGAGTATTTTATTATTCGAACAATGAAGATATGAATATATTGATGAAGATTCTGCATGATATATTTCCTTCTTGAAATATATTTCTAGAAGATCTGGTAGGGATTAGGTCTTCTACATACACAACCATATAAGTAGGTGATTGATTCACTTTGCAATGCACGATAGTTTTTGGGTGAGCAAAAACACGAGTGTTTGTAAGTTCTTGCGCTTACAAGATTAGTAAGGTCTGCGTATTTTGTAATTGGAATTATTTTCTTAGTATTTTGTGTTCTTGAATCTGCCATTCAATAACGTCTTTGAGTGTTTAATGTTGGGAACAGGTGTTATCTGCCGATAGCTGAAGCTTGACTATAAGCGATTTTTGTAGTACACTTCAAGTTGAAAAAAGAAGTTAAGACGTCATTAGACTGAGTTCTTTCTATGCAAGATCCTGAAGCATTCCTGCTTAGTAATAGTGTATTGTTTCCTCAAAGTTTGTCCCCCAAAGGTAAGTGTTATATCACTGAACTGGATTACAAATCCTTGTATTCTTTTATGATTTTGTTTTATTGTTCTTTTATTCAAGTATTACTTCAAGAACAAAAACAAGAACATGACGAATACATGCTATATTGTACTACTTAACTTATAACTTACCAGCAATACACATTACAAGTGAAAATTTAAAATACTATCTCTTCAACGTATAGTAAATTGAATATGCACTACAAATAGAAGACCTTCTAGAGAAGGACCACACATATGCTGGAAAGCATCTAGAGAGAGAAGACACACGAAGTTTAATAAAATCGAGCTAGTAAAAAAATACTCCCTCCGTCTCGCCGAATTTGTCCTGCTTTCCATTATGGGCCGTCTCATCCAATTTGTCCTGTTTCCTAAAAAGGAAATAATTAGCACATAATAAGGGTACAATTAGTAACTCCTAATTATAATTAAACTACTTCTAATTAAAACCCACAATTTAAGAAACCCACCCACCCCAAATTATTATTCCCACCCGAATCATCAAAACCCTACCCCCATGATCTCATTCTATCTCTACCATCCTCTAGAATCTTCATCTCTCTCTCTCTCTCTCGCCTCTCCCTCTACCAAGAACCCTAATCGGCATCTCTGAACTTGCTCGCCGTCTCTCTCTCACTCTATGAACCTCAATAATCCGTCACCGGATTCAAGCCCCTCAAAGTGGGTAACCATCTGCCGCCCCCCCTCTGCAATGATGAAAGAGGGCAAAAGCCCGTCGCCGATTGAAAGTCCCTGTACAAAGAAAAAAAAACACCGCCCCTTCTCTTCCACGGCTTCGACAGATCGGAGCAGAGGGCTCGCAGGTGGCGGGTGGTGGTCCGATGATGGGCTTCCTGACTCTCCACCGCCTCCGAAGCGCACGCCGATCTCAATTGATCCCTGGAGATACGGGAACCTCGAAATCCCCAGCCCTCAGAGCCGGTTTCCGTCGGCAGTGAGGTAGGGCTAATAAAAAAAAGCGATTCAAATCCCTCTTTGCCGAGCTCGCCCACGACTGCTCCTCCGGCGAGCCCTCTTTCACCAGTGTGGAGGGGCGTCCCTAAAAACTGGCCGGAGGACCTCCCATGGGGCCTTCCCTTCTTCCCTACTACAGAAGAATGGGCTCAGGCGGAGAGGGAGACGAAGATGGAAATGAAAACCCTCGGACTGGAGGTGTCTTCCTCGTCTGAGGAAGACTGATGTATATCCTTTTGTTGCCTGCCCTCTTGTCCCTGCAATTTCATCGCTCTATGATTTCAATGAATTATTTTCCATTTTAAATCTGTGTATGGATTAGCTGCCTTGTTGATTTATGCGTTGATGGATTTTTATGATTCATGTCTCTCTGTGAGTAACTTCCCTTGGACTTTTGATTACATAGATTGGTATGTTGGTGATTGGTTTATTAGCTGCCTCGGTTTGTTGGTTTTTGGTTTAGGGGCTGCGATGGTGTGTTGGTTTAGGGGCTGCGATGGTGTGTTGGTTTTTCTGTCTGTTTGCATGCACAAATGTAACTTCACAATGCATTTCATAAACATACCAATAAACTGATCAACATGTCCAAAAAATCAGAGAGATACATCAAAGTTTGCACTTTCAAGTTCAAAAGAAAAAACATTCTAATGCTTTTGACAAAAAAAAAGTGCATACATAGCTGAGGTTGTCCCATTTAGATTTCCAGAATGCCAGTTAATTGCTGAATCCCTAGCCTATGCACCAATGCTTCAATGCCATTGATCTGCCCTTCTTGAATGAGATAATCAATGCAATCTCTAGCCAACTCCAATGACACTTCTAGGGTTTCTGGAAGTGCATCTGCCCTGAGCAAGGCTTCCTTCCCCATATGTGGCTTGTTTGTAGTTATTGTGACCTTTCACCTTCAGGATTTCAACTAAAACCTGTTGCAATGATAAGAATACATTGTTTAGAGTAGAAGGTTGCAACTCATAGAAGGCTTCCACAACTGCAGCAACTAGCTCATCCACAGTTTTACATGTCCTCTGTTGCTGCAGAGCCTGTATTGCCCGGAAAAATCCCAAATCATTCACATTGCAGTCAGGGCTGTTTGGAGGTTATTGCACTAGTTTGATGTTCCATCCATCTGCACTTGCACATGCCCTAAATTCTATGTCTGCATCTGTGATATGTGGCTTTGCATTGTCTTGTTGAATGATTATATTCCTACTAGCTCCTTCAGGCCACTTTGCTTTGATAGCTGGAATGACCTGCATTGAATTAGTGCAAAAAACTGAGGCTACAATGAACAAGATCAATGATGAAAATCAGATTTCTGAGATCATTCAAAGTTCTAAAAACTACCTTGTTGATTAGTGCTTCTTTCATGATCTTCCTTGTGACTGAATTGATTGCTTTAGTCTCTAATGTGCCCCTCAGTCTGTATCTGGAATTCCTTTGTGCTGGTACTTGATGAGTAAATGGAAAGATTCCAAGCTTTCCATCAAACAAAACAGTCCCATCCTCATTCAGGATGGGTCTTGCAACAGCACACAAGAACATAATTTTACCAATAAACTTCTTGCTTTGGCAAGCCCTATATGGTTCTTCCTCATCAGGGGTCAAATAGTACCTGTTTGATCCCTTGGTTATGTAGAACCATTTCTCATCAATGTGAACAACATTGTGCATGTTGTTGAACCTCAGTCTCTTTAGAATTCTATCAAGTTCTAAAGATTCAAGTGAGAACTTGATTCTCAGAAACTTGTTATCTGCTGTGAGGTAGGGTTTGATAGCATTTGTATGGCATAAAAGAAATTTTTTTGATGCCATCTACTTAGTGTGCTTCTACTAATGTGCAGAGGGTTTTCCATTTCTTTTAAACCAGTCTCCATCTTCCTCAAAGTGGTTCTGAAAGTGAGATCCAAACTCTTAATCTTCTCAAAATTAGGTTCATGTTTTATCCATCTCTTCCTATTTTTGTGACCACTTACACTATGTAAAGGCTTACCTTCTTCTCTTTGTTTCTTTGCAGCAGCCCATAATCGAGAAACTGTTTTGGTAGAAACCTTCCACTCCTGAGCAGATTCAGTAATGCGCCTCTCCTTGGCTTCCCATTATCTGAAGTGGACAAGATGAACTGGATGATCAAGTTCCTACTGTTGGTCGACAAATTTGGGGACGGCCTTGTCATCTCTTCCTCCTCCTCTTCTTTTTTTTTTTCTTCGACTGGTTGTGAGACTGATTGTAGGGGGTGGGAATGGATGAGTTTAAAGGGTTGTGATGATCATTTCCCCCTCTAATTATTTTTTGAATATTGGTGGGAAACTAGCACCTTCAAATTTATGCCTACTAATCCTAGTTGTACTTAGATTTTTTTGTGGAATGTGTAAGGTTTCATGCGTTTCAGTTTAATGAAGTTTATTTCTCTTTGATTTTTCATTGATCTGAAATTTAATTTCTGTTAGTTTTAATGTTTTTTTGTTCGCAGTGCTTCTGAAAAGCCGGAAAAAAAATAATTAATTAATTAAAATTAATTTCTCTAATTTTCGAAAATAATTATTCGAATAATTAAAATTAAAAATTTAATTAAATAAAGGATTAATTGATAAACCATTTATCAACTTCACTAATGAAACACCTTAAACACCTTTAACCCACACTTCTTAAGTTCCGTGCCGAAAAGAAACGGGACAAATTCGGCAAGACGGAGGGAGTATAAGAGAAAAATGGCAAATCAACATCTTAATGGCAAACAAAAAAATAGTTAGAGAAATTGCATGTTATTCAAATAAATATTAAGTTCAAATAATGTGTTTCTCCTATTACTTGAACAACAATAGCAGTCCAAAAAATCAACTTGTGATTGAATTGAATTTGAAACCGTAAAAATGCAACACCGTAATGTGGATTTTAATAAAACAAAAGGAAAAGAAACGTGAAAAATGCAGAAGGAGAGACACAAAACGCTTTCTAAAAATACTACTACCATGGTATGATATACGGCATGTTAGATTTTTATACAGTCTGGCCGAATGTTTTATACATCAAAATAAAGTGAATTTACTAAATTTATTTTCCCTCAATCCATCTTCTAATAAATAGATGTATAAAAGTGGAGAGAGATAGAGAGATTTTTCATAAAGAATTGAAAAAAAAAGGAAGAAGGAAAAAACCGACAGTGATAATAATAGAAGTACCAAAATTCAAGAAGAATTTGTTGTTAGAGTTTTCGTCATCCCTTGCTCAAAAAACTTGTCTGAAATTCAACACATGTCGCAGAAATCGCGCTAGCACGTACTACTATATATACGCCACAGTGGCGCCTCTCACTCTTCACTTCAGGTGCCAACGGCGGGAAATTGATTTTTCGTTCCGCCATTGAAAAACCCTAATAAAAAATCCCTCATTCCCCACCCGGAGAGAAGGGGGGGTGAAGATAAAGATTCCACCTTTCTCTTTCGCTCCCGATTTTTTTTTAGCAATGGCTGCTGAGGCATTCCCTTCACCTGCTGATGAAAACGGCGGCGCGAAGCTGAGCGACGATGAATTCCACCCCGGGGGTGGTGCGCCCCTCAAGTACATCCCGCTTTGCGACGTGTACTCTGCTACCTCCCCCTGCGTCACCGCCTCCGGATCGAAGAAGGTCAAGGCTGCTGCCCGCAAACCACCCCAAATGAACGGCCTTGATCAGTCGCAAAAGCCCCCGATCACCTCCGAGCCTCACTTTGCAGTAGTTTACTCGAGGCGGCGGAAGAGGGCGGAGAGGACCAATTTCCTGCAGGGGCTGCTTTTGGAGGGTTTAGATGCAGAGTTGGAGGAAATGGAGGTTGAGGGAAGGGGAGAAAGGGGTGGCATTAAGCGGAGGAAATTGGGGAGTGATACCGAGTCCTTAGAAGTGGGGAGTGATTCTAAGTTGTCGAGGAAATCAGATGATCCAACATCGTTGAGTGATGATCCTGACAAAACTAATTGTAAAAATGCTAGGGAAAGTAGGAATGTGTCTAAGATTGTTAATAATAGTAGGATGAAGAAACGGAGAAATGGTTCTGTGGAAACTAACATGAAGAATTCAGGAGCTTTACGGACAAAGAAATGGGTCTGGTATGTAACTTCGAAATGTATACTCAAGCGCACAGATCAATGGTGTTTCCCTCTGGTGTCTCAACTTTGTTCTTTGGGTGCAGGTTGAGTTATGAGGGCATTGATCCGAAGAAGTTCATTGATTTAAGATGCAAGGTAAGAACTTCACTAACAATTCACAGTCATAAGTTCATCCACATTTCGAAAATTGACATTTGCACTGATATGACTGCCATGCCTGTTCATTGGTTGGACTTCAGTCACATGTAATTGATCTCTTTAATTTCATGTTCGAATGGTTGCAAAGTATAATTAGAGCTAATTGGAGCAGGTATACTGGCCTCTTGATGCAAGCTGGTATTCTGGCCAGATAACAGAGTACAATTCTGAGACTGGTCGGCACAATGTAATGCTCGTCTACTTTACATCTATGTATATTATGCGATTATGTTAACGTGGCCACGTGGGTAATATGGGGAGAGCTATGCAGGTGAAGTATGAGGATGGAGAGCAAGAAACTTTGATTTTATCAAATGAGCGTATCAAGTTTCATGTCTCTTACGAGGAGATGCAAAGTATGGAGTTGAAGCTCTGTGAGAAGAGCTCCGGAGCTGATGAAATTGATGCTAATGAGATGATGGTTCTGGCTGCTAGCTTAGACGATTGCCAAGAGATCGAGACTGGTGATCTGATTTGGGCTAAACTCACTGGTTTGTCTCTATCTGCTTCTTAATTTTGCATTAAGTTAACGCAGGTCTATTTTTTATTTTTTTTTTGGAGAGCAAAACGCAGGTCTATTCTTGATCATACCTGTTCGGTCCATTTATGAGTTTTAATATCTGATGGGCACAAATAAGTAATGATATCATAAACTTTGATAATAGTAAGACAACGCAGAAATGATTTGTTGGCTAGTTGTGTCGTTTTGTTATCTTTTCCTCGGCCACTTTTCTTGCATCACCAGGAGCTTAGTGTTGTCAAATTTATCCTCAATTTATCATAATGCTCAAATTAAACAACACATTACATTGTATCGTTTAGTGTATTAAAGCTGCAAGCTGCCCCTTTACATTGAAGTGTATAAAAGCTGCAACCTGTCCATTACCTATGAAAATAAAATTTGCATCCGGATGAGGCTGCTTATCAAACTTTTCTCTGGATTCGGGTAATTTCTAATATATTTAAATCCTCGACAATCATCGATTTTTAATTGTTACTGCAAATTCCCAACTGGAGTTGCTTTTACTTTTTCTTTCTCTTGATTTTTTGTTTGCTCTGTGGGTCTCACCAAATCAATCCTTTAATACATAGTGAATGAGGGTTAACTTTTATGGAAGATTTCCTTACTTTCACAATATTCCCTCGGTGAAGTAAGCTGTTGAGGTTGAGAACTTGAGATTTATTGCACTTAGACTTATTTCTTTCTAAAAGGATACCAATTAATGTATGTCCTGTTTTTGTCAGGAGGTCAGGGAGTCTGTTCTTTTCTGTTTCAATTAATGCTGACTGTCCGGACTCTCTTTATTTTTGTTGTTATTAATTGTCTATGTATGTCAATCTCGTAACTTTCCGTTTTATACAAGTTTTCTGATCATTTGCTGAGACCTGTATTTTTCTCTGATTTAGGACATGCTGTATGGCCGGCAATTGTTTTAGATGAATCTCATGCGGTTAAACACAAGGGATATTAAACAAAATTTCTGGGGAAAAGTCTGTCTTTGTGCAATTCTTTGGTACCCATGATTTTGCTAGGTATTATGAATGACGTAAAGTTGAAAATTTTCATCCTAGTTTACACTGCTAAGCAGATTTTTGAGAGTTTTGATTTTGCTGGAGATTGGCACCACTTATAATAATCTAGGCAATCTACTTCAAATCTATCTGCTAATTACAGGGTTGCAAAGAAACAAGTTATCTCTTTCCTCAAGGGCCTTCTTTCGTCCTTCCACTCAAAGTGCAAGAAACCAACTTTTATTCAAGGATTGGAGGAAGCAAAAGTGTGAGTGTTTTTTTTTTTATCGAAATTCTTAGATTATTAATGGTATCATTGTGTTTCAGTACAGATGCTGTTAGATGCCCTTTAAAATAGTTTAGCTAGTTATGTCCAGAGGAGAAGAAAGGTAGAGGGTGACTAAAGATAACTCATCTAAAGTGATATGGATGTTCTTAGCATCGTACTTGTGAATTAATGTAATTTTTATTTATTATTTATTATTTATTTATTACTGATTTAGCTGTTGTGATCAGATATCTTAGTGAGCAGAGGCTCCCCAAAACAATGATGCAGCTGCGTGATGGTGCTGATGGGCATGTCAATGATAGTAGAAGCGGGGATTATGAAGATTGTGCTGACTCAGATGGTGAGTCCTTGAATCAGGATGAGATTAACAAGAAACTTGATGATCTCAAAAGCTGCCGATTGGAGGATGGAGAGTTGCAAATAGTAAGCCTTGGTAAGTCTCGAAAATTTACACATGTTGATAAGATGTATTGCCGCACTTGCTACTTTCTGTTGTAATTAGGTTTAGTTAGTCTTGGTCAGGGCATGACATGGTGCTACCAAATATGATGTGAGACTTGCAAGGCGAAGCCTACTGAGGCGGTCCTTAGTGCTTAGGACCTTTATTGGTTAACTTACTTGACCATGTTAAGGCATCTGTTAATTTAGTATATTTAACAAGACAGGAGCTTCATAACATGATTGACAAATCATTTTGGGCATATATTATTTTGCAGGAAAGATTGTCAAAGACTCCACTAATTTCCAAAATGAGAGATTCATATGGCCTGAGGGATACACTGCTGTGAGGATGTTTCATTCTTTAATAGGTAAATTTATAGTCCTAAAGATGTTTCCTGTCATTTAGTTTTGCACATTATGTTTTACTTCTTACTCCCTCATCACTTCTGCCATTTTACTCACTTTATGCTTCAGATCCAACTGTGCAAGCTACATATAAGATGGAAATATTGAGAGATGTGGACTCAAGGACCAGGCCTCTATTTAAAGTTACAGGAGATAATGGAGAAGAGGTATTAGAGAAAGCTATCTTATCAAATTTGTTTTGCACTTCTTATCTTTCTATGCACATTCTCCTTCTTACACGACGTTCTATTTCTCTTTGCTGCCTTTGTATCTAGTATTTCGTATTTCAAATTAGCTGGTAAAGTTGTGAATATTAGTGGAAGTGATCCGGCCAGGTGGCTTAGTAAATGTAGAAACAGGACATATTTTGTGATGCTTGTTTTTGAGTCCACAGATGGAACTGGTTAGGATAGCTAAAAGCTGATCGTCCTCCTGGGTTTTCTGGCAGAGAATGGCATAGAATATACCTCTATGAAATATTAGATATTTAGAGGAACCTTAATCATGGACATAGCGGTGCTAACCTTACTGTGTGAGGCCTCAGTCATTAAATAAATAATGCAATGCATTCCTGTTTTCTAAGATAAAATAGTAAATTCAGGAAATTTCTTGAGCTCATGGTCACTCAGATACAGCAGTAATTTTGAATAATGTGTAGGAATATTGTTATCTTTTATTAGCTATAGCTTGGGATCCTCATATTGGTCAATTGGCTGTGATTAACTTTTACCCAAGTTCCTTGTAGATTATTGAGATATACTTCTTTAGTTGTGAGTGTGAATAGCAGGATTTATATTGTCCTACAGATCCACTCATAAAAGTTCGAAAATGGGCATTTTAATAAGATCTCCTCACAGTGCTTTTTTTTTTGTTAAATTGTTTGAGTAATTTTTATCTTCTTTTTTCTGATCTTTTTTGCCCTCACTATGTCATACCGAACCATTCTTTTTAATGAACTTATCACGACTTTTTTGAAGTTACTTTTTATTTATTTACTCCCTACTCATGAGCCTGCTTGATTCAGCTTTGGCCTGGTGTTGATTATCTTTATTTACAGTTCAATGGACCAACAGCATCTGCTTGCTGGAATAAGATTTTCAAAAAAATCCGGATTTTGCAAATCAGAAATAAAGTCCATGAAGCTGGTCAGAATTTCGCCTCTGGTCCTGATATGTTTGGCTTTTCCCACCCGAAAGTTTCCGGACTCATAAAGGTACCTACGCATCATCTTACCCCGTATTAATTACTTTAAAATCATCGCGATTGTGTTTTATAGTCATCCATGTTACTTCATACCTATACTGTTTTGAATTTCCATGTCTGTACATTATGATAAACCTGTGTTTGCTGTCAAAATATCTTGTGGTACATCAGACTAGGATGCTAAAGGAAGGATATCAGAATAATATGGAACCCTAAATGATTAGTTTGAGACTGCTTTACGCATTTGAGTATCCAATAGCGTGTTCAATTTTGGTGAAATTAATTGGTTACATTTTGGTAATTGAGGTTGATGCTTAAAAAGTCGTCATTTATTAAGGGCTTCAATGAACAGCAATGGGTTGGACTATCATGCTCTGTTTCATCTTATTTCACTCTGTTTTTCTTCCTTTTCCTTATAAAGTGAAAAGGATTTGCCTGTTATTAACCATAATATGTGTGTTATATCCATTTTCTGCATCATTAGACACGAATTAGATAAAGCTTTCTCTTTTGTAGATCTCACTTACAACTCCCCTGAAGGAAGTCAGCGACTTGTATTTTGTGAAACTCATTTCTCTAATTATAAGGGAAAATTAATCTTTCAAAATATTTCAGAAATTTATGGCCCATTTGTTTTGAGAGCTTTTTTTTCTCGTTTCTTACCTTCGGCGAAGTTTAATGGGCCAACTCACTGCATTAATACCTCTCCTACCAAAAAAGTTTGAGCATTGATGTCAAAACCCTAATTCCCAAAATTCTCCTATTCAGCCGAATGGCGGCGGTCTCTGTAGAAACTCATTACGGCCAGTTACTATATTCTCTTTGTAACCAGCCTTATTGACCTTCTTCATCTTCTCATCTCCGCCATTCAGAGTTTACCCTCTTCATCTTCTCATCTCTGCCCGCTGCAGCATCTGTATTCATTTGCACTCTTCTGAAAAACTTCACACCTTTCTCAACGTATTCCTGTCAACATTGCAAAAACACCACTTTCCTTCAGATCTGCGCTTGTTACCATGGTGAGGCGGAATATCAAGGAGCAGAGATAGGAAACGGCGAGCAGGCTACCATAGCAATTTAGAAAATGAACAAGCAAAGAAACAGAAAAGGCAGGAGTGGCTTCCGCCATCAACATTGCCAAGGCCATGGGCCAGATCTGAGGGGGACTGAAGAGGTGAGAAGGCGAAGAAGGAATTATTGAGAGGATAAAATGGATGATGAAATGTGATGGAAAACATAAAGAAACTTGTAAAATGGATTTCATTGGATCATCGGGTTGGAGTATCTTGAGATCACAACATTTTGGCGGAGTCACATACTTCCTTTTATGTTTCAAATGCTAGACATGAATGCAAATTACTACCTAAATAGATTTAGATGTAACGTCAAATCTTCTTTGAGTTTCAATAATCTAGCCAAGCAGGTTCTGTTACATAAGTATGCAATAGAACTGCTCAACATCTGATAAGATTTCGTAAGGTGTGACATCTTTGTTTCAGTTGTAACTGACTATATCCTTTTAACTCAAGGAAAGGAATCTGGGGATCTTCCCTGGTCATTTAGTGTAAGCTGTGAATCTTTTATGGCTTGCTTGACCTTTGAGAAGCGGTCTTGCATGCTATTGCTGCTCCATGCAAAGTATTGTCAAGTTATAACTAAGTCACTGAGGTGTTACATGTGCCTACGATTGAGGGTATTATGCTGCCAGATTTGATGCTCATGGTTGTGATATTTCCATGACATGATTGAAAACCAGAATACATGCTACCTATTTTGTATGATTGTTCAAATTTGTTTCGCGAGTGTGTTCTTTTCTTGTGATGGTAATTCTTCTCAGTCAACTGATATTTATACTTTGGGAACTGTCTTAATGAGGCTCGCATAGTGTCAGAGTGAAATGCTCATTTATACCAATAATCTTTTTTGTTTTATTAGGGGCTACGTGGATGAATTGCTGTACCTTTGAACTGAGTTGGCACATGGTTCATTTAATTGTTGCGGTGGAACTGTACATTCCTCGCTTATGCCCTTCTTAGCCTACATACTGATGTCTTCATATTTACAGGAGATGTCCAATTCTCGATCAGCCGCAAAATCTTCTCAGTCAGCCTGTAAGAAAATGAAAAATGCATCTACTGGTTACCGACCTGTTACAGTTACATGGATGGACCTTGATAAGTGCATGTATGCCATATGGACGAGGTACTGTTTTCTTTCGAAAAGGACGAACTCCTAACTCAAGTTTCAATAGGCTTTTTATTTTCAGATTGCGGAGACTTACTAGAAATGTGGTTCTCTGATTTTTCTATAACGTATCAGACATCATTGCATTACCTTGTAGTGCTTAAGTGTTGAATGTGATGATCTCAAACATTTGGTTCAGGAGTACGAGAACAACTTGTTTCTTCAGTGTGACAAATGCAGGATTATGGTAAGTCTGTGGCAATAATTTGTGCTTTTTTGTCTTTGAATGAATTGCATATTTTTTTGTTAATTACATTAAAGCAGGAGTTGCTCCCCTGGCTGTCAAGGAACCACAATTGCAAACAACTTTCTTATTATAGGTTCTAAAACTATTGCCATTTTTATCTTAGAGAAACTTGCTTACTCGATTAATTCATTTTTCAACTAATTTCAATTTTGCGTGACTTCAGAATGAGTTTAGCAACATGTGTTACTTGGCTTGCGACAGGACAATTGTTTACTGATCAAAACCTCCGAGTGATTCCATCTTGGTGGTCTGATACATGGAACTTGGAAGACTTAGTCATTTGCTTTACTCTTTGCTAGTCATATTGTCTTCTTATTCCCCATTCCCCCCCCCCCAACCCAAAGTTATAGAAGCTTGTGAATCTATATCACCTGAATAAAAAATAAAACAACTGTCAACTACTAAATTTGAAATTTTAAGATCTGTATACTGTACATCAGGAGCTGTGCAATTGATGTTCCTTTAAACTGCTCTACGAGGAGTTTCCTCTATTTTAACTTGATTTTTCTGGGCAAGGTAGCTTGACATTGTATCAGCTACTTTTCTTTCGTAGGAGATATACATAGGATAACACCCTCCATGTTACGCTACAGATTCTCTGTAGTCCATTAATTTCACTTGCTTTAATTTTCTTAAAATTATTTTGCGAATTGTTCTTGATATCGTCTTTTTTTGTTTCAAGAATTCTGCAACTTTACTGTTTTCGGCTTTTTGTTGACTATGCTGCTACCTTATGTTTCATGTCCTGTAAATTTGCTCAGGTGCATGCTAGATGCTATGGAGAGTTTGAGCCTACTGATGGAGTGCTCTGGTTATGCAACTTATGCAGACCGGGAGCTCCTGAATCTCCTCTATGCTGCCTTTGTCCTGTAGTAGGTACTTCAAAGTTTTATGCAACTTTTAATATTGCAACTTCTTCACTGGATTCATTTGCTGTATTTGAATAAATATAATTTCAGGAGGTGCTATGAAACCCACCACAGATGGGCGTTGGGCTCATTTGGCTTGTGCCATATGGATTCCAGGTTTCTATGATTTTTCTACAATTCCCAGATTTGCCCAATTCTTTCGGGGACAAAACTCAGCTTATTCATCTATTTTTGTGCAGAAAACATGTTTATCAGATGTTAAAAAAATGGAAACCTATTGATGGGCTTTCTCGAATCAATAAGGTACCTCTCTCTCTCTTTTTTTTTGTTTTTTTTGTTGCTAGGTTTGGAGTTATTCTGTACTAGTATTAGATGACATTAGTCATAATATTTACATGGTTGAAGTTGAACAGTTGCTGATAGTTCTCATTTTCTGTGAAGGACCGGTGGAAGCTACTTTGTAGCATCTGTCATGTTTCTCATGGAGCATGTATCCAGGTAATTATTATCCTACCTTTACAGGAAGACTCTTAAATACTCCTTGAACTTTAGCGACCTAATTTAAGTTATGCTCTGTCCACAAAATTCATGTGTAAGTTAAGCCAAATAATGTTTATACATGTGAATATTTTCATTTAATTCAAATGACTCATTTGTATCACATGCTACCAATGTCTGTATCCAATCTTTCAATATCTTTTGGTGATCAGTTGTCCTGGTGATGATGTGTTCCGTCAACTAATTTGTAATGCTGATTCTTTCATTCTTTGTGATCCTTAACAAGTGAAATTCCTGTTTTGTACACTTTTATTTTTATAATGTAGTTATTATATTAACTTTACGGATAGAATATAGTGGTGATTGGTTTGGTCAATTAGCATTTCCGTGTCGTATTCTCGTAATGATGCATCTTTAGAAATATTGTCCTGCTTTCTTCTTCCGAAATGTAAATTTATACACCCTATTTCATTATATCTATGTATGAAATGTTTCTGCAGTGCTCCAACAATAATTGTCGTGTGGCCTTCCATCCCCTTTGTGCACGTGCTGCTGGTTTTTGCCTTGAGGTATGATGTTTGTTTATTTAAATCATGTGCTCGAGCATACTGCATTAGTTGTGGAAACTCTTTTCTTACATGGTTCTTGTTTATATATTAGCCAGAGGACATGGATAGAGTAATGTGGTTCATCCCGATGAGGATGAGGAGTATCAGTCTATTCAGCTTCTTTCTTTCTGTGAGAGACACAGGCCCAAGTCTAATGAACATTTGCCTTCTGAAAAACAAAATGGAGAAAAGACCAGTGTAGATGAACATTCTGAATATATTCCACCAGTAACCCTAGTGGTTGCGCTCGTACTGGTATTGTCATTACTATCATTCTTTCCAAGTTTTGAGGATTTAATGATGTATATTAATTGTTATTATGATATACGATATGGACCAAATGAGTGGCATTGGTGAGACACGTTTTGAGACAAATAGGGTGCCACATAAAACCCCTGTGCAACAGTTTATCTAGAGAAACGGATTGTTGAGTCATATCTATGTCATTCATTAACCTGATACATGATCCTGAGATGTCTTCATCACCTTAAAGTTTAAATTTTGCAGCATTAGTTATCTTAATTCTTGAGAGTGCTGCAAGTGATGAGTTCGTTGATGAGATTTCAGTTTATGATTTATTTTTATTTATTTTATTTGATATTAAACATAATATTCCCTGCTTGAGTGGTATAGCTATTGTTTTATGTTGAGGATTTTTACAAGGGAGAGGCATAAACCTTGTTTAGCTTGGACTTTTAATGAATCAAAGTGCTCGTTTTAGAGTTCTGCTGTAAAAAAATTTGTACAGTGCTTCTGTTACTGGAAATATTTACTAAATAATAACAAAGGTTTTAAGTTAGATACCTCTGTGTTTAAGAGGACTTTTCTTTGATCGACATTGTCTTTATGGATACCTGATTTCCTTTTTTCCCTGTTAGAAATTTATGATTGGCAGAAGAAACGAGAAAAGAATGGAAAAGATGCCTCTGGTCCTTCATCAAAGCGCTTGTATGTGGAGAATGTGCCGCAGATACCAGGTGGGTTCAGCCGCCACATGTACCCATGGAACAAAATATCCTCCGATGAACCTGGTGGGTCCAAGCATTCTGTAGACCTTCAGAACTTACGAAGCGCACAACTGGAGCCATCTGAAGAGATTCTTTCAGTGGCTGATAAGTACAATCACATGAGGCGGACTTATAGACGTAGACTTGTATTTGGTAAACTTTCTCCAAATACTACACTTGTTTTCTTTTGTTGAGCGGCCTTGGGCATGTTGTGTGTCCTTGATAGTATTTTTACTTGTCCTATTGTTAAATGCTAGGAATCTATGGTATAATTTAGCTCTAAAAGCTTAAGTAAACATGTTTATGAATTACGGAAATAGTGATGATTGGGATATCCAGCCCTTTTAACATCAGTTAAGGGAAACAAGTTTTGCCTTTCATTATACTCTCCAGACACTTTACACTGTTCATAGTCATCTGCTTATATGTATTTCAGACTTACGGATATTTTGATAACCACTTCTGCAAATTTGTCTGTTCAATGTAGCATGTGATGGCCACGTTGGATAAATGAAGTGCTCTAAGTCAGCTTAATGTCCAAGTTTGACTGCTTATGAATTCTGTTCACCGTTGAGTGTGTTTCTTTTTTCTTGGATTGATAGAATTGACACACCATTGTTGGGAGCCTGGTTGTTGTGATTCCCCCCCCCCCCCCCCCAATGTTGCATGCTACCCATGTATCATGTGTGAATTTTTATTTTATGACCTTAGTCATACATTTTAATGGTCTCTATTTTAAGATGCATCAAGAAAGCATGTCCCACAGATATTGTGGAGTAAAATGAAAACAAACCATGTGCCTGCCTGCCTCTTGTTTATGCAATTCTTTTATTTGTAAGATTTGGTCTTTGTTAGTGTCACCTTTTTGTGTCCCTGGCTTGGGCACATGTATCATAATCTTGCCTTTAATAATTTTATTATTATTATTATGGTTTAAATATTATCTCTTACTCCACAGGCTTATGCTGTACCAATTGTTATGATTTTGAATGTGCAGATCATGTCATTAATTGATTGTGGTGTCTTATCAGAACCTTTTCTTTGATGGTTGATAAGAAAATTGTTTCTCTTATGTTCACGTTGAAGTAATCACTCTATATGTTCACAGGGAAATCTCGTATACATGGTTATGGTGTCTTCACTAGACTT
>CM038110.1:8156151-8222349 GCA_001642375.2 Mentha longifolia | reverse complement strand
TGATCAATTTCTCAAACCGAGGCGGCTTTCAACCGGCGTCATCACCGAGGCCGTTGTTTCCCTTGCCGACGGGCCCTTCACGATCAAGACATTCGCCTATAAGTCGCATGTCTTCATTCGACGATGACTCACTTCCGGCTGTGAGTTTGGCCGACGAGTCCCAACTACCGGGGAAGAGGAGGAGGATGAGGTCGAGGAGGTGCCTCCGCCGATTCAACTAGCTCGAGGAGGCCGAGCACGAGGAGGCTGATTCAAAATAGCATCGACGGCTTATACTCCACTGAGAGTAGTAGGGAGTCAACTCCTTCGACGGAGATGAGGGATTCGACGAGCTTCAGCGGATACCGACCCCGGCCGGAGGGTTCGAAAGCAACCAAGGCAAATGCAAGAGGGAAGTCGAGAATGTCCGACTCCAACGCGGAGGTGGCCTCGACGAGTTCGAGGAGACGGCGACGGAAGGCTCTCCAACATATATCGAACTCTCTTGAGTTTGGGATGATGTACGACGTCTACATGAAAAATACCTCCGAAATGTCCCGACGTCGAAAAAAAAGCACCAATAATGGTAGATTACATTCTCCGAAAAGCTCGGCCTCCCCATGCCTTCCGACGATTAGATTTTTTCACTTTGTATTTTGTTTATTGTGTTTCGAATTGTATTTTTTCACTTTGTATTTTTTATTTTGTTTCAATTGTATTGTAATTTTCCAAATGTGCAATGCAATCGAATTTTCGCAAATAATTCCTATTTCTTACAATTTGTGATTAATTAAAAAAATTAAAAAATTAAAGAATTATATAATTAAATAATAATATTAATAAAATATTAGAGCCATCGGAGGGCTACCGTGGAGCAAATTTGGGAACCCTCCACTTTGATTAAAATAATAATATATATATTACTATAATATGTGAATGCTCTTAGACATCACTCAATTACACTCTCAATTGATTCACTTTATGAGTATATATATAATAAAAGGAAGTAGGATAGTTTCCAATCCTACTTTCCCTCCTAAAATTTTGATTTTAACACCATATTATTTTATTTTTTTTATATTATTTTATATTTCCAATTAACATAATAAATACACTTGAACAATTTAATGCATTTCAAATCATTAAAACACTTATTCATTTCCACAATTCTAAATACATTGTGCATCATTCATGCACTATTACTTAACATTGTACTTCCGATCTTTATTAGCCTATTATATATTATAAGTGTGTGTGTAAAAGATGATAAAATGCCACATAAATTACGTCTCTTTCTTCCTAATTTTTTTACAGTAATTTTTTTTAGTTGTAGACATTTAGTCTAATAGTTAGGATATCGTCTACTTCAATGATCTTCACTTTCTGGATGTACAACAATGAAATTAGATTTATATTGTTATGATATGCATATGAAAAATAATGTTAAAGACGAGCTTAATAACTTCGAACGTGTATTTTAGGATGAAGAGGTATGGATTTTTCATGTATTTCTTAATTAGATTTCAATATATGTTCATCATAAAATATCGCAATTCTAATATTAGGCACATATTATATGTCATATATAGAAATGTATATATAAGGTTGAGGTAATTTAAATGTATTTATTTATATTTTTATTATTTTGGTTTGCAGATGAGCATACCGAAGTAGATGAAGTAATTCTATTTAGTTTATTAAAATTGTGAGCTCTATAAAGTTTTCTTGATGTTCATAATTAATTATCTTACTTTAATTTATTAAAATATCATTAAATGAATATAATTTTAACGAAAATTTTACAAAGTGCACCCGGTGCAGCGCCCAGATATAATACTAGTAATAATAATAACAAATCTATAAAAAAAATAAAAAAAAATCGAAGCCATATGAAAAAACGCAAATGAAAAAGTAAATAGCTCATTAAAATACCTCTATAAAAAAGTATCTCAATTTAAAATAATCTACACTCGTTTACGAAAATAGAAAATCTGAATTATACGATAACTACAATTGGGAAACTCACTCACAAACCAAAAAAAAAAAAAAAAAAACTTGGGAAGCCAAAATAGTTATTTTATTGGATATATAATACAAAAATGTAAGCTGGCATTATCCAAACATTTACACAACAGTGTAAATCCAATTCCATGGAGAAAGCGAAGGCCAAATAGCCAATAGTGCATCCGTTATTTATACAGCACTGTTACATTCCCATTTTATATATATATATATATATATATATATATATATATATATATATATATATATATATATATATCCATTTAGTTGATTTAAAATAAAATGAAAACATAAAGAAAATATCCAGTTAGTTAATTAGAAAAAAGAATATATTGTGTATATATAATCAGTTAGTTAAACAACTCTCACTAAACCCTAATCATTTAAATACTTAGCACACACACGCGCACACACATTCCTCGCTGTCCTCTCTCCCGGTGTCTCCTCGCTTTTCTCTCTCTCTCTCTAAACCCTAGAAGAGAAATCAATACGAATAATTCCATCACGGAATCTTCTGCTCTGGGTTTAGATATATCATCATTCGCTTATTTTGTGGTTATAGGGTATAGGAATTGGGGGGATGGATCTCCCGAGCTTGGTTGTGATCTTGCAAGGTGCACTCAGCACCGATCCTGACCAACGGAAAGCCGCTGAAGAGAGTCTCAATCAGGTCCCTGCTGTTTTTTTTTATTGCTTCTGCTTGAATTTTGAATTGTTGTTTTTTTTTAGGGTTTTTCTTCTAGTTTTTTGTCTTTGGAAGATTGCATGAACTTTGATGAATCCGGTTGGATTTTGAATTGATAATTGGCTCTGTGTATCTTTGGTGTTCTTGTTGCAGATTCAATTCGCGCCCCAGCATTTGGTGAGGCTGTTGCAGATCATTGTGGAAGCCAGTTGCGACTTGGCGGTTAGACAAGTCGCCAGCATTACCTTCAAGAATTTTATTGCTAAAAATTGGGACCCTCATGAAGTAGGTGAGTTTAGGAATTTATTAGTAGATGTCCCGGGAAAAATTATTCATCTTTGGCATTGTCCCCTTTTAGAATTACCGTTTAGGCTTCAGATTATTGGGATACTGGGAATGGTGAAAGATTTGAAACTTTATTTGCATTTTCCAATCCATCAGGAAATGGGTTGGGTCTTTCTAACGTAGAGACCAGTTGCTTTTATGCTAGCCAAATACGTGTATGCTTTGGTGTTCATCTATTTGATGTTAAAAAGTACTTGCTTACATGGTTGTAGGTGTGCAATCAAGGATCTTGCCTGAGGACAAGGAAGTTGTGAGACAGAATATACTGAACTTTATTGTCCAGGTTCCACCAATTATAAGGTATTGTCATCTTTTTTGTCCTTGGGATATAGGATATTTACTTTGTTTTTAAATGATAATCTCCATGTGGCAAATCTTTAATAAATACATCTTCAGCACTTATG
Organism: Mentha longifolia; assembly: GCA_001642375.2. NCBI lineage: Eukaryota > Viridiplantae > Streptophyta > Magnoliopsida > Lamiales > Lamiaceae > Mentha > Mentha longifolia. Next base: position 8,218,914 of record CM038110.1, on the reverse strand, counting down.
TAGTCATGTGTGTGCAGTCTGCTTGAAAGTCAGTTGCTTTTTTGTGCTCTTAAATGATGCCTTTTGATTCTAAAATTTGACTGTGACTGTATTTACATCAAGGCAGCCAAGTGCACTTGATTAAGATGGTGTCGAATGGCTGTTCAGATTACTGACTTTCGAATGTAAATTCCATTCCTAAACAGAGCACAGCTGGGTGAATGCTTGAAAACAATTATACATGCAGATTACCCAGAACAATGGCCAGCTCTTTTGCTTTGGGTGAAGCATAATTTGCAAGATCAGCAAGTTTATGGAGCTTTATTTGTGCTCAGGATTCTCTCCAGGAAATACGAGTGAGTTCTTGTTAAATGCTGTCTTCCAAATGTATCTCTTGTGTTGTTTCCTAGTCATTTCAGTATTGGTGTATACTCACGTGTCTTGAATATCTAGAAGTTTCTATTTTTTGTTAATGATGAAGGGTGCAGCCTGTGGGTACACATGTAATACTCCTGTTGCACATACGGGTTCCTTGTGTCGGTTCTGTATCGAGTTTTTCTTATCTGTTGTGTCCTGATCCAGTTAATGTGCTGGTCGATCATTCCTTAATCCATTTAGTTATAGTATAGCTTCATATGATCTGTAAACTGATAATATTGGTTGGGCTATGTTTGCTCTGATTGTTTGTAATTCTAGTTTGCTGGTTGACGTACGGACTCTTCTTTGCCATATTTTCTAGTCTCACCTTCAATTTTACATACAAGCTTAGATATTTTGTCTTGGTTTTTTCACTAGAAATCAACTCTTAGTTGTGGTCTGCATATAACTATTGTTGCTTTATCATTATTTACAAGACTGAACCATCACGCAGACCATTATGAAACTATTTATTCATTTCTTATGTATGGTGAAACCCTTTACATTATTGATTGTGGTGAAAGAATTGTTGTTATTTGAAAGCCTTGCAGTAATTGATTGGTATAATGGAATTTTTGTCATCCTTTTATGCTTATTGTTTGATTTGCAGGTTTAAATCAGATGAAGAGAGATTACCAGTTAACCACATTGTGGAAGAAACATTTCCTAATCTCCTTAACATATTTAGCCGGCTTGTTCAGATTGCTAATCCTACAGTTGAAATAGCAGATTTGATCAAGCTGATCTGCAAAATATTTTGGTCGTCTATCTATGTAAGTCCATCTCCTCCTGGTTCAAGTTTATCTCCTAGGCTGTTTATTTAGCTGTATTGAAGTATCTATCATTTTGACCTGGTAATAGTTTGTTGGTATTCTTGACATTACATCATTTTGCATGACAAAAGTGTCTGGGATCTCGCTCATTTACACAGGATTGTTGTTTTCTTTCCAGCTAACCTTGTACACAGTGTATCACGACCTTTTGTTTGTAAATGTAAACCGTCATAGTTGTTGTTGACATTTCATTTCATTGTGAAAACCTTACAAAACGGCATATGTATGCAATATGAAGTTTAGTACCTCTATCCCCCTGCACTAAGTTCCGTGTCTTATCTCCCTCCTATTAATTTTGTGCTCTTTATTCAGTTGGAGATCCCGAAGCAGTTATTCGATCCAATGTATTCAATGCCTGGATGATGCTTTTCTTGAATATTTTGGAGAGACCTGTTCCTGTAGAAGGACAGCCTGATGATCCTGAGCTAAGAAAAACTTGGGGTTGGTGGAAAGTAAAGAAGTGGACAGTTCACATATTAAACCGTCTTTACACTCGGTACTTACTTTCATTATTCTATGCTTGACCATGTAGTTTGTCCTGATTTAATTAAGACTCCTGTTTTCCCCGGTTTCTTGCAGGTTTGGGATGTGAAACTTCAAAACCCAGAAAACAAAGCTTTTGCCCAAATGTTCCAGAAGAATTATGCAGGGAAAATTTTGGAGTGCCATCTAAATTTGCTGAATGTGATTCGTGTTGGGGACTACTTGCCTGACAGAGTTATCAATCTTATCCTACAATATCTTAGCAATAGGTTCGAAATTATCTTGTGTTATTTTTTCATACTCTTTAACACACTCGCCCTGCTTGCTGTTGTGAGCTTATTTATATTCATCTTTTACAAAAGATTGGGAAATTTCATACCTACCACTGTAAACATGGACGGTGCCAAGCTATGGTCCAAGCACATAGCCTGATATTTATTTTGATGACCTATAATCTGGATATGTGCAGTGATATTTAGCAATCTATGAATTCTAGTAGTTTTCAGTTGATATAGATGTAGATTAAGAAAAATGAACTGCCACCCAGACTGTTGAGTTACTTTCAAATTTCATAGTCAATCTGAGAGTAGTTTAGGCAACAGTAAATGTTGGTTTCTGTCTTCTAAGCGTAGTAAAACATAATATATGCTTTTGTTTCATCCAACTGATTTACTTTAATTGCAAAAGAAAAGTGCTTTTATTGCTAGATAGATATTCCATTTAAGCTCCCCGTACTTAGTTTTTGCACAGTCTCAGACTAAAATTAACAAGAATAGACTCTATATCTATAACCTAAAACCTAAAAAGTATGTACAACTGGTAATTTGTTTACCATTATGTGTCTAGTTGGGTCGGTACGTCCACAATCTATTTTTGGAAACTGGCATCCTTGAATGGTTTCTTGATACGTGAACCATGTTTTGCCAATATTGATGCATCACATTTTTTGTTATATAAATAGAATTTAACTGATAATTAGACTTTTTCTTTAAGAAGTCTGATCATTTCTGAGTTTTGAAATAATCTTAACAGCTTCATCTGATTCTGATTTTGACCATTATGCAGTATCTCTAAAAGTAATATGTACAGTCAGCTGCAACCAAGACTTGATGTTGTTCTCTTTGAGATCATCTTTCCCTCATGTGCTTTAGTGACAATGATCAAAGGCTCTGGGATGAAGATCCTCATGAGTATGTCAGGAAGGGATACGGTGAGTTAACACTGTCTTCTTATCTAGCTTTATATTTTTGCTTGATATTTGACTATATATAATGTTCATATATTTTTCCAGACATAATTGAGGATTTATATAGTCCTAGAACTGCTGCAATGGATTTTGTCAGTGAGTTGGTGAGGAAAAGGCAAAAGGAGAATCTTCAAAAGTTCTTATTGTTTATTGTAGAGGTTTTCAAGAGGTACACATCATGTTACTTGGTATAAACGATGCAAACAAAATAAATTGGCATCTGAATGATTGAGACCTATTTGCTTACACTTAAATTAGATATGATGAGGCAGCACCTGGATATAAGTCATACAGACAGAAAGATGGTGCCCTTCTTGCTATTGGTGCTTTGTGTGATAAACTGAAGCAAACAGAACCATATAAATCCGAGTTGGAGCGCATGCTTGTACAACATGTTTTCCCTGAATTTAGCAGTCCCGTAGGGCATCTTAGAGCAAAGGTAAGGTTGAATTTTCCGTAGTTATATTTTATGAGTTTGCCAGTTCCTTTTCCTCTAAAATAATCCCTAAAAAACGTGCATAAGTTCAATATGGCTCTACGGAATCACATGCATTTATATAATGTACAATACGTAGTCAAGTTAATATTTTTTTCCTCAAAAAATAAAAGGGATTATTAATTTATCATTTTTATTAAAAAACTCTGCTGCTAATAATTGTATAGTTTTGGGGTATATACACTCGTAATTTATGACCGTGTTCTCTTGTGCTATTCCTTTGGACATGTGCATATTCTAGGCTGCATGGGTTGCCGGACAGTATGCACATATCAATTTCTCCGACCCAAACAACTTTCGAAGAGCTTTGCACAGCGTTGTTGCTGGGATGCGCGACCCAGAACTTCCTGTTCGTGTTGATTCTGTCTTTGCCCTGCGCTCTTTTGTCGAAGCCTGCAGCGGTATAGTTTCTTGCTCTTTATTGCTGTATCCTTACCTAGACTTGTCACTGACTCTGGTAATTCTTTGTTACAGACTTGAGTGAGATCCGCCCAATTCTTCCACAATTACTTGATGGTATATCTTATGTTAAAGTGTTGTCACTTTTGCTTTTCGTCAAACATTCAGTCTGCTAACTGAGATTTTTTTCCTTGTTAAATCTTACCAGAGTTTTTTAAATTAATGAATGAGGTTGAGAATGAAGATCTCGTGTTTACGCTTGAGACAATAGTTGACAAGTTTGGAGAGGAGATGGCTCCATATGCCCTTGGATTATGCCAAAACTTGGTGATGCTAATATGCCTGCTGCTGAGTTTGTTGACTTTATTATTTTGGTTGTGTTTTTTAATAATATCAATTTGGTTATCAGGCTGCTGCATTTTGGAAATGCATGAATACTGCTGAGGCAGACGAGGAAGGTGATGATCCTGGTGCTTTGGCTGCTGTTGGTTGCTTGCGTGCCATAAGCACAATCCTTGAGTCTATCAACAGCCTCCCTGATCTATTTATACACATCGAGCCTACTTTATTGCCAATAATGCGCAGGATGCTGACTACCGATGGACAAGGTGGCTCTCATGTTCTCATCATCTTTATTCATCATTGTGCACATTTTGAGCTCAATTCATCTAATGTTGCTACCGCTAAATTTTTTAGGAGTCATTTTTGAATTTTGATGGCTGATAATGATGTAACATACTTATATCTGCTATACACTAACCATTTTTTTTGCAATGAATGCATTGCGTCCATCTGCAACCATGACAATATCTAGTATCATTCATAATTATGAAAACCCATGATGCTTATTTTCATATCTTTAGATTTAGATTATGCACTCTCCCTACATACTGCTATGACTTAATCTAAGGTTTTTAAGTCATGTGGTTGCCATCACCCAATAATCTGAATATCTACCCCTCTTTCTACACCATCCACTACCCTATCTATCCAGGAAAATGAATCTACCCTAAACCCTATTTACAAAAATGAATCTTAAATGAGAATTGAAAATGATCTTGACAATACTCTCATTTCTTATGTTACCATGAGATAATGTTATGCATAAAGAAGTTCGATTGGTATATTTGCAATACAAGTGAATTTTGGATGGTGTTTTACATGCTAACCTCTAATTCGTCCTCCTGTTTCTTGTCATGTGTGTTTTTTTACAGAGGTCTTCGAGGAAGTTTTGGAGATTGTCTCATATATGACTTTCTTCTCACCTACTATATCACTAGAGATGTGGAGCCTTTGGCCATTGATGATGGAATCACTGGCTGATTGGGCCATCGATTTTTTCCCAAGTATGTTGCAATACTCTTGAGAAGTCTTCTCATCACTGAACTATCTCATGTTCCAATGTTTTTGCTTATCATGTATCCTCCTATTTACTGTTGCATATATGTTGTTTAATTGTTAGTTTTATAAATTGATTCACTTCAATACCGTGCGCATGGGCATGAATGTTTATCCTTTCAAGTTGGTAGTGATGTTTATAAATTGATTCACTTTAATACCGTGTTGATTGTTCTCGATTTCAGGTTCCATACAACAGGCTTTAGACCTTTAGTAGGAAATTTAGGTGGAGGAAATTTAAGAATATAATGCTTAGTTAACCAAATTTGTCACCTATTCTTGTAATTTCCATGCCAAGCTCTTACTTAGCCTTGAGCCGAGTAGTTTATGGTATTCTGAGTCGGTCCTTGCATGATAAGTAGCGTATCTTTTGGGCATGATAAGTAGCGTATCTTTTGGAGTTTCATAGCTCTTGCAATCATTTTCTTTGATCATTTCACCCATCAAGTGAGTACGGCTTCTGCTACTACACTTGAGTGCTATGTAACTATGTTCGAATACAGTTTTATCCTCCATTGCATAAATTGGATACCTTTGATGTTATGCCCTCACTAATCTTGAACTGTTATTTCTGTCTAATTCTCAGATATCTTAGTGCCCTTGGATAACTTTATATCAAGAAGTACAGCACATTTTCTCACATGCAAGGAACCAGATTACCAGCAAAGCCTGTGGAACATGATCTCATCTGTAAGTTGGTGCTTTGTGAAATTCAGCTCTGATCTGGTTGATAGTTTCTGATTGATGTTTTGTGCTAAATGCTAATCATCCTAAGGTCATGGGTGATAAAAATTTGGAGGATGGTGATATTGAACCAGCGCCTAAGCTCATCCAAGTGTTATTCCAGAACTGCAAGGGTCAGGTTGATCACTGGGTTGAGCCTTACTTAAGAATAACCGTGGAACGCTTGCGCCGTACTGAGAAGCCATACTTGAAATGTCTCTTGATGGAAGTGGTAAGAATGTCATGCTATTTGCAATTTCATTCCGCATGCTATTTGTCCCACTGTATGTAAATTTTAGAATGTTATTGTGTATGTTTTCAGTTGCATCTTCTTGGTAATTTAATTTAGTACTAGGGCCAATCATTAGATAATGATAAGGGTAATGGCTTTTTACAGGTCGCTGATGCTTTGTACTATAATGCATCACTGACACTTAGCATACTGCAAAAGCTTAATGTTGCCACCGAAGTTTTCAATCTTTGGTTCCAGATGTTGCAACAAACTAAGAAAAGTGGAGCACGTGCTAATTTTAAGAGGTAATCCTATGTCGTATATATTCTTGGTTGTATCTCAATAATGTGTAAAGGTGAAATGATATACATCTTTGTCTTTGCAGAGAACATGATAAAAAGGTGTGCTGTTTGGGCTTGACATCGCTGCTGCCTCTTCCTGCTGACCAGCTACCAGGAGAAGCATTGGAGCGTGTTTTTAAGTCTACACTTGATCTGCTTGTTGCGTATAAGGAACAAGTAGCAGGTTGTTCCTTCATATCTTTATGCTTGTCTAGTTTATAAATGGGGCTCTACTCGCCCTGTCTTAAGTAGCTTTTTATTCCTGTGTAATGTTTAACTCCAGCTCTGCCGCCAATTTCTATGTATTACCAGATGCTCGTTATTGTGTACGGCTGTTCTTACTTATATGTCTGTTGGAACAGAGGCTGCAAAGGAAGAAGAAGAGGGTGAAGAAGAAGATGATGATATGAGCAATTTTCAAACTGATGATGAAGACGATGGTGATGAATCTGACAAAGAGATGGGGGTTGATGCTGAAGAAGGTGATGAAGCTGAGAGCCTTAAACTTCAGAAGTTGGCTGCTAGGGTGGGTTATTCTAAATTTTTTATTTGAAGCTGAACTTTTTAATTGCGTTTTTGCGATCCTTATATTTTCTAGTTGAGCAAAGCTACAGCTTGGATTATAAGAACTACTTTTATGAGGATGGCTTGGGCCTATTCATAATGCCGAAATCAGGATTATCTATCCTATCCTTTTATTTGTAGAAAGTGAAATTTTGATTAAATTGTAGGGTCAAGCTTTCGTTTTTGAGTGTAGGATAAATTTTTGTTCTCTTCTAAAACTATTCTTGATGTCATTAACTGGATGCAGGCCAAGGCTTTCCGCACCACTGAATTTGATGATGAAGATTCAGATGATGATTTCAGTGATGATGAAGAATTGCAATCACCAATCGATGACGTTGACCCTTTTGTTTTCTTTGTGGATACTATTAAAGGTATAGCTGTTTATGCAATATCTTGTAGCCAAATAATTTCTTGCATGGTTTTCTAATTCCTGTTGGGTTTTGTCCTGTAGCTCTGCAAGCATCTGATCCATTGAGGTTCCAGAACATTACACAAACACTTGATTTTCATTATCAAGCTCTTGCAAATGGTGTTGCACAGCATGCTGAGCAAAGAAGGGAGGAAATCGAAAAGAAAAAATTGGAAAAAGCTTCAGGTGCAGTTGCTGCTGCTTCATGATGGAGTAATGAGCTCACTACCCTTCCTCTGAATTCTTTGGTTAGTCGGATTGTTGAAGGAAACCAAAAGTCGTCCAGTTTCCTAGTTTTTGAGTTTTGCTCGATCGGGTTTCTTGGGATCTGTCTATATTTGGTCAATCAAGGTTCCAGATTTTCTTGCTTTTCACCAAGTTATCTTACCTGACTGGTGACTGGGATCGTGGCCTTGATTGATGGGGTTCGGTTTTGGCGATTCATTGTCTTGTGTATTGGTTCTTCTACATCAGAAGGTTCCAATTCCCTGCCTGTTGGTCCTTGCAAGGTGTCCAGCATTTGTACCATTCTTATACGAATGAAAATTTCATGTCAAGGTAAAAAAAAAAAATAAAAAAAAATGGGTTCATACTCTGTTTTGGTTTGGTAGGAGGGGGAAATGCATACAAGTTTATGATGGATGCATCATTAGTCGTGTCTGGATAGGTAGTCGAAGGCTGTATTTTGTAATTTATTTCTTGGACGTGTCGCGTCCTATAATTTTTGTCTCTGGATGTTGTTGTGCCTATTCTTTTTTCTCAGAATTGGTCGGACTGGGTCTTGTTGTGAGGGTTCTGATCTTTTCAGAGGTGCATAGTTGAATTTTACGCGGGATGTAAAACTGTGCTCGATTCTCCTACTCATCATTTGGGACAGTAGAAGTATCCAATTTTTTTCTCGTCCATCTGTATATCTTCTCGTTCTCGTCTCTGCCTTTTTTCTTTAGCCGATATCAAAGTATGTGGTGCATGTTCATGGATATATGATGATTGAATGTGTTTGTAATAAGTTCGATCTCTATCTAACCCCAATTTTGCTTGATGCATCAACCTCCACTTTTTTCTTCGACAACGATTCTGTCTACATAACATTAAGTATGCATCAATGGTGTTTTTTGATTGTTTTTCACGAGCTGGCAATTATGTTTTCAATTGCTTTTATGTAGCTTGTATATCGAGTTTGGTTTCGTGATCGCAGTGATCGGTCGTTATTTGTCAAATAAAGGACAGCTGGGCATGGTTACATACTTCCTTCGTCCCAAGTTACGTGAGGCGTTTGCTGAACATATATGTGAGGCATAAAATAATAAAACGTCTTGCCTCAAGTAGATCGACAAAGAGAGAGTATCTTGAATCTAACAAATATAGCCAACTACTTCTCCCATCCCATCATACATATTGATCCACTTCTCTAAATATTGTAGACAAGTGTTGCGTTTAGTTTATGGAGTATTAATTAATGTAATAAAAATTAGACCATGCCTGGTCCACAAACACAAAACCAGCAACTAAGCAGCAAAAGTTAAAACCTCGGACCTGTCAAATTTGCACTGTAAAATCAAAATGATTAAAAAACACAACCTGCAAAATCTATTCAATTGCAAAGTTGCAATGAGACATCCTTAGCTTCACTTCCTCATTACATGCAACAGTCACGTCAAGATGAATGATGCAGTCTTCTCAAACTTAAGCCGAAAGAGAGAAGAAATCACGATTCCAAACAGTACAGAATTCTCCAGATAAAAGGCGCTATAGTCGACTTCTCCACTCCTGCCCAGCAGATTCTAAATAGTTCGAGGCTGATACCTTCTAATTTCTGAAGACATACCATCTTCTGCCTATTCTCACAAGAAAGCAATCACAATAGATATAAAAGACGTCGTCATCGATCTCTTTCATCTCTCTCTCCTATGATGTTGCCGAGAAGCTTCTCTATCACGACCTGACCTACTGTCTCTTTCAATCTATTGCCCACCATGAACAAGCTTAACTTGTCTGTGTATGACTAACAATGATATAAACAAAGAAACTAATAAAAATTATATCAAAATTTAAAAAATAAATAAATAAATCCTATCTAAAAACTAAACTGTAAATGAAAAATTATCGATGACACTGCCACATTAACGGTGAACATATTAAACGTGCCCACAGTAGGTAGTGGAACGTTTCTTTAACATTTATATCTCAATAGTATTAATATTTAATAAATTTTAAATATTAGTATAATAAAAATACTCCTAGAATTTCAATCTAGATTAACTTAATAATTTTGCTTGCTCACTTCTAAAATACCTGCACATTAATAAGCCCAACACAGCAGAAAAGCACATTAATACATGGTCAGCCTTGATTTTAAATTCATGGAGAAGAAAAGCGAATTAGGATTTTCCCATCTAAAAATGAAAAAAGATCGATTATTTGGTTCTTTACAAGAACGATCTTGACAAGTAGAGCCAATCTCCACCGTCAGTTTCAATCTCATCCGATCCTCAAGCGGCGGCCGCAGGATCCACCCCGACATCCCTCAGTGTCTCCACCTTCGCTAAAATCCCGAGCTCGGTCTTTAAATTATTGTAAAAAAAAAAAAAAACAACGTACTTAGTGAAAATATCGCCTCCGTGCCTCTCTTCTTTCCTTCTTCTCAATTTTCCTAAATCGTAGTCTTGATGGATTTCATTTTAATTTATCATGACCTAATTCAAATTCAGATTCTAATTTCCTAAATCGTAGTCTTGAGGCCCAATATGAGCAGAGGCCCAATGCAACGCTTAAAGAAACTACCTGATATTTGTATTAAGAATGGAATAGGATAGCCGTTGGCCTAATTCCGCTTGACGGCGTTTCTGAAGCAGCCCCTGCTTCGTTTACTCCGCCAAGCGCTCCTTTTTATTTTGATGCATGCTCTTCTCCACCACCACAACCACCGCTTCCCACTTCGTCTACTTCGCTTCATCCCTGCCTCCGCATTTTTCTCTCTCTCCGCCGCAATGACTTCTGCAATTGCGCTCCCCTCCATTTCTCTCTCTAAATTGGGGTATAGAAATGAGATTCGGAGGGTTTCACGGCTGAATTTGGAGAGATCGAGGGTTTTTATGAGCGTTGCCGTCGGATCGGAGGCGTCGGTCGTCGATGATGCGCTGTTCAAGGACTACAAGCCTTCTACTGCTTTCCTCTTTCCCGGTCAGGTCAGTCTTTGAATTGGTCATTATGGATTGAGCCTAAATGGATAGTCGTTTATGTGTTACAGCTCTGATTCGCTGATTGAGTTGAGGATTGGTAATTCAATTTCAGCACCATTGTTGTTTTATTTACATTTAATAGTTTGGTGTTCCACACTTACACTATAAACTTCGGAAGAATGTTTCTTGAGCTCCATTAAGTTTACCTTGCAGTTCATACAGCTTAATTTTGATGATCAAGTTGCATTTTCTTATTGCCTTTCTGTTAATGGAGGAAATAATGAAATTACTTCCATCCCTGGAATCATATGCATTGAGCTTCTTTTAAGTGTGTATTAAAATTAAGTGATGTTTATTGATCTCGGATTGACTGTGAAAGAATAAAGCCCAAAGGCACCAAAAATTAAGCTCAGCTTTACTTATAGATGTTTCGGGCTTTAAACCGTTGTTACTTATTCTTTATCTTATTCTTATGTATCTATTGATGCTTCTCTGATTTTTTTTGCCTGTTGGGGTTGTGTTTGTGTTATTTATTGTGTTTGTACTTCTTTGAAGGGTGCGCAAACTGTTGGAATGGGGGTGGAGGCTCAGAAGGTGCCTGCTGCAGCTGAATTGTATAAGAGAGCTAATGATATTTTAGGGTATGTTCAACACTATGCGGTAAATCTTTGCTTTTCTAATTCTTACATGCATGCACTAAAATTTTCTCTAAATTGGTTACTGTTTATCTGCTTTCGAATTCTGACATTATCATATTTGCATAAATTACAAAAGTTAATCTTAGTCCTTTATCATATTGATGAATAAATGATGGGTTAAGGTATGTGGTTTTTCTTCTATATTACCATTCAAAATGTTTTATGGATATCTTTTTGTTGTTTTTCCTCTCGAGTATTGTAGGTCCAATAACTTACATCATTTTTTCATTGAATAAAGGTTTGACATTTTGGATATTTGCATTAATGGGCCAAAAGAGAAGCTTGATTCCACTGTCTTAAGCCAGGTATAATGTCGTTTTAATGAGCAGTGACATAGTATTTCTCAATAAATAATGCTGAAGTCATAATTTATTACAAAAACAAGACGTGTCACTATTTAAAAGGACACATAACATACCCATTCTGATCAAAAGTAAATTATTGCACTTGCGATATAACTATCTAACGAGCATAAACATATTTTGCGTGTACAATCTCAAAATGCATTTTTAATGTGGAAGACATGTGTTCTGGCTGAGAAAGAAAGTTATGAACTTATTTATGTCTCTTTGATCCATTTCTCAGCCGGCTATCTATGTCACAAGTTTAGCTGCAGTTGAGGTTCTTCGAGCTCGTGATGGAGGTCAGCAAATAATTGATTCTGTTGATGTAACATGTGGTCTAAGCTTAGGAGAATACACAGCCCTTGCATTTGCTGGAGCATTCAGGTACACTGCCAACTGAATCAGTAGTTCTGTTCATACAGGATCCTTAAAGTCTGTAACTATGGACATAATTTTGTTCATTTATACGACATGCTGATACATGGAAACCTCGCCTCTGATGATCATTGTGTTGTTGGTGCAGCTTTGAGGATGGGCTTAAACTGGTCAAGTTAAGGGGTGAGGCAATGCAGGTATATCCACTCTCAGCTAACTTGTAATTATATGAATTATTGTCATGCCCCTATTATATCAAACTTATACTCTTGCTACTGCAGGATGCTGCTGATGCTGCTCAAAGTGCCATGGTTAGTATAATTGGAATAGACTCTGCTAAAGTGCAGGCGCTCTGTGATGCTGCGAACGAAGATGTAGATGAAGCAAATAGAGTTCAAATTGCAAACTTCTTGTGCACGGTAAGTTTGACTATGCCGGATTCCATATTTGAATATGGGTACTCTACAACTTAGGGATAACACTGGGTCAGATTGGGTAGTATTTCACTCTCTGCATCCCCCACTCCAGACAGAGGGTCGGATATTCTTACCCTTCCAAAATTCCCTATGACCATGTACAGCCTGATGTTCGTCCAACAGATCTACCTGGCAGAAATAGTGTTATAATAACCAAACTTCAGAATTAGTTTATCCTCCTTATAAATAAAATTGGCTACTTTAATTGGATAATTTGGCCTCAAGCCCATTAAATAAAATTGGCTACTGATTATAGGTTCATTTAAAAATAGTGTTTTGAATGAATAAATTTATATAAACAATTTGCTATACCCATTCCCCATCATCCATCTATTTAAATGGACCCAAAGAGTTCCTACAATCCCTCCATTCATGTTGCCTATTGGAATCCGGAATCCCCATGAATTGGGATAAATTACCATACTTATGCAATATAGTCTGTGTACATATCTTGCTCATACAAACTTCATGTTCTCACAGGGAAACTATGCTGTCTCGGGAGGCCTTAAAGGAATTGAAGCAGTAGAAGCAAAGGCAAAATCATTTAAAGCTCGAATGACAGTAATCCTCTCCTTCTCTTGGCATTGATTACTCTTCCTCTATATATCTGCTTTCAGTTTTCTGACCTCAAATGTAAACTTAGGTCCGACTAGCTGTAGCCGGAGCTTTCCATACAGGTTTCATGGAGCCTGCAGTATCAAGATTAGAAGCTGCTTTGGCATCAACAGTAATGAGAAAACCCAGATTACCAGTCATATCCAACGTCGATGCAGAACCACATGCAGACCCAGAAACAATCAAGAAAATACTTGCTCGCCAGGTAAGCATCTGCTTCCATCAATCAAAAGTTCTCTCCAGAAACCAAATGAAATCCAATTATTCATGATTTTCGATAATCTCAGGTGACTTCTCCAGTCCAATGGGAGACAACGGTGAAGACCTTGTTGAGCAGAGGATTGAAAAAAAGCTATGAATTAGGACCTGGGAAGGTAGAATACTAGAATTCAACACTGTAGAATCTAAATATCTTGAAGAAACTTATCAAGAACTGTTTTTCTTCGAGTCCAAGCTAATACTCTTGTTCAATGTTTTAGGTCATAGCTGGCATTGTGAAACGAATGGATAAAGGTGCCGAGATGGAGAATATCGGTGCCTAAGCATATCCGAATCTGTTTCTTCAAGCCTTTCTGTACAATGTTGCTCTGGCGTAGGCGTACTGGAAAAGGGTTTAGAGCCCATGGGATCTTCAAGATTATCACAAGAGATCACTCAGATATATCTACACTTACAGATTTGAGCATCAGCCTCAAATACTAAAATAGAAAAGGAAGCAATCCATGGTAGTTTTTTTTAAATTAAATTGACATTATTGTGGAGCTCGTTATTTATTAGCCTGAATAATTCGTTCTTACAGAATTTGGTGTAGAATGTGGATAATCTGGTTGTTGCTTCCAATTTCATTAGGGTTGGGTTAAGCCATTGCTCAATATGTTGTAGTTAAAGAAGTTAGAGTTTCCATATCAAATTTCTACACATTCGACCTCAATTTGCTAATAAATTTGAAAGTTCTCATTTTGATAAACTGAGGCTTATTTCATGTTTTAGGTTCGCACCACATTATTTTGCTGGCAATATTTGCCATTGTAATTAGTAATTTGCCTTCTATTACTAAGGTTTTGCTGCTGATTCCTTAATTTTTGAATATTCCAAAAGGCCAGCACATGTTTTATTTGGCTGTTCTTACTAAAGCTTTATTTTGTTTTCACAGTGGATTCAGTTGAATTTCTTACTGCTTTTTAATCATCTAACAAGTCAATAATACTCCTGTTGCACATACGGGTTTCTTGTGTCGGTTCTGTATAGAGTTTTTATTATTTGTTGTGTCCTGATCCAGTTAATGTGCTGTGAACTGATAATATTGGTTGGGCACTGTTTGCTCTAATTGTTTGTAATTCTAGTCCATTGATGTCTTTTTTGCTTGTGCATTTCGTGTACCATCCGGTTGACGTACAGACTCTTCTTCACCATGTTTTCTAGCCTCACCTTCAATTTTACATACAAGATTAGATAATGTTCTCATTAGAACTTAACTCTTAATTGCCTGTTTCAGTTCCGGTGAGTAAGATTACAGAAAACAGGTTTCTGGCAGCTTCATGAAAAAGAAAAAAAGTTGTTAGAGAAGGGCTGAGTTGTGGTTTGCATATAACTATTGTTGCTTTATTATGAAACTATTTGTTCATTTCTTTTGTGTGGTGAAACTCTTTTACATTGTTTATTGTGGTGGAAGAATTGTTGTTATTTGAAAGCCTTGCAGTAATTGATTGGTAATGATGGGATTTTGTCATCCTTTTATGCTTATTGTTTGATTTGCAGGTTTAAATCAGATGAAGAGAGATTATCAGTTAACCACATTGTGGAAGAAACATTTCCTAATCTCCTGAACATATTTGGCCGGCTAGTTCAGATTGCTAATTCTACAGTTGAAATAGCAGATTTGATCAAGCTGATCTGCAAAATACTCCCTCCGTCTCGTCGACTTCGTCTACGAAGTCGACGAGACGGAGGGAGTATTTTGGTCGTCCATCTCCTCCTGGTTCAAGTTTATCTCCTAGGCTGTTTATTTTGGCTGTATTGTGTATCAACAATTTGACAATAAGCATTTCATCTAAATCAATCAATCAATCGTCTCAATTTTCATCCAACTACAGACGCCTGATAACACACAATATCTCGAAAAAAAAACGCACTAAAATTAATTGTTGTTCAGTATCTTCGCAATCAGTGATCAATAGGAGCGGAGGACGGCGGCCTCAGTCTCCGGAGGCGGTCGATCCACTGATCTTCGGGAATCTGATCCGCCCAATCAGGAGCGCCGCCGCCGAACGAGATCCGACGCATCGCGTCCATCACCCTTCCCGCGTTCTCCGCCGTGAGAGGAGCGTTCCGCCGCATCTCGTCCTCTCTGAAAGCTCGATCTATCGCAATCTCCGATTCAGTCGCCTCCTCGACCTCCTCTTCGCCAGCTTCGTCGTCGCTTAAATTGAGGGATCCGTTCTCCATCTGGCCATTACGTAGATGATTGAAAATAGAGTTTGGATCTCGATCGGAGAAATCACCTCCGCCGCCGTCGTCTGAGTCTTCGCCGCCGCTGTCGTCGACGGCGGAAATCGGCTGGTAGTAGTCAGCTGAATCGTCGGGATTGGAATCCGAATCGCTATCGCCATGTGAAGTAGCTGAGCCATTCATTGTTGCAGCGAAAAAAACCCCAACCTCACCTCACCCTCTGCAAAAATGAGTTACTGTAGTATTTATAAATTCGCACAAATAAGTACTAATATCTGTGTGCGTATTAAATTTGAGATTAGATTCCTTTTCTTGTTTTTTTTGCCTTTTGATTTTCCTTCAAACAAAATGCGCATGGATCTTTCTTTATGATATAATAGCCATAATAATAATAATAATAATAATAAATATAATTATGTAATAATTAATCCTATCTAAAGTGGGTGGTAAATTTGAAACTAAAAAATTATAAAATCTAATTATAATATAATAAACTCTAACTAAAATGATTAACTAAAAATTACTCCTATAAACTTATTTTATCAAAAAAATTATAAAACATAAATACATCCAAATTATGAAATAATTGATAAAAAACTAAATAACTAAATAGATAAAATTAATTAAGAAATAAAACGCCAATTAACATTAAAAAAAAGGATTTGAAAGTTAAAAAAAAAAGGAGAAGAAAACAAAAATGTTGAAAACCCTCAAAGTCCGAGATCAATCCGAGATCAATAATACCTCCTCTGTTTCAAGATTGATGATCGTTTTTTTTTTCTCTTTCTTTTCGACATGCATTTTTACAATTCCACGCTTCTCAATGATGAGTTTTAAAATAATTTTTTAAAAATATTTTTTTATTTACGGGATACTATGACACATGTAGTATCTCGTAAAAGAAAATATACTTCAAAAATTTATTTTAAAACTCATTATCGAGAAGCGTGAAAATATATTTCAAAAAGAAAGGAAATGAAACGTGTCATCAATCTTGAAATAGAGCAAGTACTCCCTCCGTCCCCCATATTAGTATGCTGAGAGAAACGACATGCAGTTTAAGACAAAATTGGTGTAAAGTGGAAAAAGTAAGATAAAGTAGGGAGAAAGTGGGAAAAATAAGTAGAAAGTGAGAAAAATAAGAATAAAGTGATGATGAAAATGTCTTTTTGCTTAAGAAATCTTTCCATATTTGAAATGCACACTAATATGGGGGACGTCCCAAACAGAAAATATGCACACTAATATGAGGGACCGAGGGAGTACTATATTTGGGAGTCTCCTATTTACTGAACTTTCTCATATTGGGGCGTAGGTCCCACAATCGTATTAACACTTTAATACTTTACTATTAAAAAAAAATAGATAGGCCTACAATTATTGTTCTTTTGACACTTTAACATATTAATTTATTAATATATCATTAAAATATATAAAATTTTATGCTGCCCAAATTTGGGAATGAGTATTATAATGTATTATTATTATTATTATTATTATTATTATACAGAAATATATACGTACAAAGGGTACATGACCACCGCCCTCGTCCACCATTTACAGTCAGCACTCCTCCAACAGAGGTTTTCACACCCAGCCTTCTCAATTCTCATTCTCTCTCTCAATTTCTCTCTCTAAACAAATTAAGCTTTTCTTTAATTTTAGTTCCCCACCTCTCTCGGCGACCACTCACCATGAGCGGTGCTGCAACTTCAGACCCTAATCATCACCCTCCCCAAGAAGACGATAACACTAACCCTTCACTCTCCACCACCACCACCAGCGACAGCAACAGCAAGTTCCGCCGCTACCGGGGCGTCCGGCAGCGAAGCTGGGGGAAGTGGGTGGCGGAGATCCGGGAGCCGAGGAAACGGACACGGCGGTGGCTGGGGACCTTCGCCACCCCCGAGGACGCCGCGCGTGCCTACGACCGCGCCGCCTTTACACTCTACGGCTCACGAGCACAGCTCAACCTCCAACCCTCCGACGGCAACAGCGGCGGCGGCAGTGCCGGCGGTTCGTCTTAAGTAGCTTTTTATTCCTTTGTAATGTTTATCTCCAGCTTTTTAGATGATGATGATGATGATGATATGAGCAATTTTCAAATTGAATTTGAGGCTTTATAACCATGTACGTAGTATTTGAAAATTGATTTTTGGATTTCAGTTTTTTTCATAGTGTATTGCGAGCGTCGTATCTTAAAAAAAAAAAAAAAAAAAAAAAAAAAAAAAAAAAAAAAAAACTGAACTCCAAACGTTCATTACAAAGCCTTAAAATCAAAACCAGTTAGAAAGTCAAGTCAACTGCGTTTAGAAATCATGGACGGGTTTAGAAATCATGGACGGAAGGGGTATATGATTAAAAGGATAATTTGTGTAAACAATAATGGTTTTTGAATTTATATCGATTTGGTTTCATGATCAAATTAAATTCTTCACTGTTTTCAATCGTATATCGAGTATCTTTTCACCCCAATTTCTAAAACAAAATGATTAACAAACACAAACTGCAAAATCTATTCAATTGCAAAGTTAAGATCTCAGTTCCCCCACGTTGCAATGAGACATCATTAGCTTCACTTCTTCACTTCTAAATAAGTAGTTCGTCAACCTTTCTACTTCTAGTTTCTGAAGACATACCATCTTCTGCCTATTCTCACAAGAAAGCAATCACAATAGATATAAAAGACGTCGTCATCGATCTCTTTCATCTCTCTCTCTCCTATGATGTTGCCGAGAAGCTTCTCTATCACGACCTGACCTACTGTCCCTTTCTCTACTATATTTGTCTTCTCGAAGATGGGGCTCAGGCTCAGGCTCGTATTTTCTTCTTCTCTCATTTCTCCGATCATGTTCTTCCTTGATGTTTGGCTCGCTGTAGCTGGACCTTGACCTTCTATCACGTTCCTCCACTCTTCTCGCGTCATCTTTTGCATTCAGTTCAGCTCTTCCGTTTTTGCCTTCCCCCTGTGAATAATGATGGTCATCACTATGTCTATGACCTTGATGAGAGGATGATCGTGATGTGTGATTAGATCGGTCAGATCTTCTATCCCTTTCAGGATCTTGAAACTTGTCCTGCACCCACTTTGAAGGTCTATCTTCTTTAGCACCCCATCCTGTATTAGCAGCTCTCTGATTTAAGAAACCAAAAAAGATTTTATGAGGGACATGAGTGAGAAATAATAAAATTTCAACCTCCATGACAAATCACATGCCAAAACAAGTATGTGCAAGAGAAGCAAGGAAAAAATTGAAGTCGCTGAATCAACCGATAGAATATGCTGTGAGCAACGATTTTACAAGGCTAGAGATAAACTGATAAAGTTTAAAATATAGCATTTCCCTGCATCTGGAAGTAGAAGCATATGAAGATAAAGAAACGATGCTCAAATGGATTACAAAAGAGAGAAGAACCCCAACTGGAGCTTTCTGAATCTGATTAGGAGAAAAATAACCTTATAAATGAAAGCATCTAGTCAAAACATGAAAAGATTGCCAGCATTACATCAAAGATTATGCAAAAAGTGCACTAGCCTGTTCATATATTTGGTCTTATGTTTCCGTAACATGATCAGCCACATAACTGGAAGGCGAGATACTTATTGGTTAGAAAACTTTCTAATATGCTGGTTGGCACAACATGCTCAATAGAATATTGACACATTGAACAAATTAGGGAAAAAAAGGAATCGAGCTACTCTCCCTATAGCTTTTAACATATATTCATAATTCCTTGTTAGCATAATTACCATAATGCCTTGTAAATGTATATAAGCCATGTTATAAGTAACCAGCAACAGCCTAATAGCCAAATAACCCCCTTCCCTGTCTATCCTATGATGCCATGCTCCACGAAGTCCAAGCTGTTATAAGTGTCAATAGTCTTACCTAACTCAGCAGTTTATATCAGCAATTTAAAAAAACCATAACTGTGACATCTTGGGAAGATGACCACCAGCCTTGACCAGATTGCTATCTTCTAGCATATTTCCATCTATTGAGTAAGAGCTAAGTTAAAGGCCTCAGGTTCCTCAAGGCACTAAGTAGGCAATGCTTCTCCGATGCTTCCGGAAAGTTAACTAATGATAACATAATTCCATGATTAGCAAAACTTCAAACTGTAAACTCCATAGTTCATCCATAAAATATCTTTTTTGTGGCACTTACCTCAGGAATAATTAGAGCCCCAAATTATCGAAGCAACAAAAACCAACACTAAAACCATGAGACCAATATCTCTATATCACATATTCACATGTTTTATTCCCCCATGGAATGATTCCAAACAATGAACATATAGATTTTTTATCCGTCTAAGATTAGCAAAAAAACTTGTAAAACATAAATTCAGAACTTTTGCATGCTCAGCAGTTGTCTAACAAATGAGAGTGCATTCTCAAAACACCTTATTAAAGTGAATCATTTAGATGATTCAATAACTACTTACTTGCTCATCATGAGAAAATTTGCAGCTATCTCCACGATTACATTCTCCTTTCTGAAAAGCACGACAGACACCTCGTTCCTCCCTCTTCTGCTGCCTTGTTTCCTCGTCCTCTTCCTCTAGTTTTTTGTATTTGTTCACGTGATCAACCCGAATAATCCGACCCAAAATTTGAGCTCCATTTAGATTATCTGCACATTTACCCCAAAAGACAACTATGTAACAGATAGAAGCATACTATACCATGATTACATCATAAAAAGTTCAAATTGAGCTCTAAGGTAGATGGACCAACCAACAGCGAGATTCGTGCTTCTTTGATCCTCATAAGCAATAAAAGCAAACCCTTTGGATTTTCCAGTCCCTTTGTCTCTGACTAGATTAACATCCACAATCTCCCCATACCTACATAGGCCATTGAGCAATCAACTCTGATCCCATCGACACCATAACTTACGAAGACATGCTGTGAACTGGAATGAAAAGAAAAAAGACTTACTGAGCAAAGATGGCAAGGAGATCACCTTCAGTCAAGTCAAAAGGGATGCCACCAACATAAACGTAAGCAGAATCTTTATACTTAGCATGCCACGATGCATCTTCTGATATTCCTAGGCTTGCCTCCTTTTTGTTAATATTTTGAATACGCTTTACCAATGTCAAGGGATTCATGGAAGTATATGTTACCCTAAAAGCAAGAAGTAGACAAAAAAAAAAACTGAGTACAATAAACTAAGTTCTCCTTTAGCACACCCACACACGGAAATAAATCTACACCTACATATAATATTGAAGCACAGCTGGAAATCAATAGGATAACCGTTAATTGTATTGAAAATTTCGGACTGATTTTTACTTTAGGTTAACCGGTTAACAGATTATCGAAATAGTAAGATGAAGTAGGGGGTGCGGAGAAGCCGATCCCTTACTTCACAAGCATCACTATCAAAGTGGAAAGGAAGTTTCTCCAATCTAAAATCATTTTGAGTATTGACGTATTCATATTACGATTCCATTACCACTACCAATAAGCTCTTATTTCAGCAAATAACTATGAAGAACATAACGAGTTCAAATCGAGCCCTAATTTTTCTCCAATGAATGAATACAAAATTCGTACTTGAATTTGAATTGGTAGGAGGCGGGGGGCAGTAGCCCAATGCGGCGGAGACGATCAGGCGGCGACTACGGAGGAAGCTCGTTGCGGATTCGCCGGATTGTTTGCGCTTCGCCTTCGCAGTCGCGAGTGAGACTCCAGTCGCTTCTTCTTTTTCCACTTGGCGATTCCCGTTTTCTGGGTTTTCTTTCTTCTCCAATTTTCCTTTTTCCGCTTTATTATTTCAAGGCATTGAAATTTTTATAAAAAATAGTCCAATTTAATAAATGAGAGAATAATATTTAGATTATTATACTACTACTAATACGGAGTATAAAATATTTTTCTGATTTTTCTATGCAAACTATATAAAATATCGCTTCCATCCTGTTTATGAAGAGTATATTGAGACTATATAAAATATTTTTATGATATTTTAAGTCATTAAAATTTAAATGATAAATATTAAATAAAACAATAGTGGCTTATACTGACATGCTATTCTCCTATTAGTGAGCACCTTCATGTGTACCTTCGTCGTTTTATCACTTTGACATTACTTTGTTTTGATTTTTTCAATTGTTTTATATTCTAATACTTTAGAAATTAATATAGAAATCATAAAATTTAAAAATAAATAAATAAAATCAAAGCTCAATTTGTTTTATTACTCATTTTTTAAAGTTAAAAATAAAAAAGAATAAAATCAAGCTTTGATTTTTTTGATTTTATGATTTCCATATTAATTTCTAAAGTAATACTCCCTCCGGTCTTTTGTAATTGCCCCATTTCTTTTGGGCACGGGTATTAAGGCGGAAATGTTTAGTGTATTAAGTGGGTTTGGTAATTGAGGAGAATATTGATTTAGGTTTATAATTATCATTCTAATTAATAAATAAAAATAAATAGTCCTGAATAAATAATTTTTTTTCGATTTATTTATTTAATTTAATAATTAATTTTTTTCGGTAATTTTTTTTTATCAAATTAGGAATACTACTTGAATACTGCAACTCTAAATTTTTTTTTTCAATTTCGGTGGCTTCTCTTTTTGCTCCCTTTTTTTGTGCACTAACAACATAAAAATTCAATAGAAAAGAAGTGAGGAAACAAAAAGAAATTAAAATAAACTTCTAATCAAACTAAAGGATAAAACATTATGCAAAAGTAACTTTAGTCATTTCATGAAAATTTTAGGCGCCATTTAGTTCATTTGAATTCCCCTAAAAAAAAAAGTACATAAAGGTAGTGGAGCTTCCTATAGATAGCACTCCACCACTCCAAATAACTCAATCAACTTTTATATTTTCGAGCACATACACAGAAAAAAAAAAACTGAAGCCATGGGAAGGCACAAAAAGCTGAAGACAGAGGAGAGAAACATGGTGGTGCAGTTCCTCTTGCAAAGGAGCAATAATGGGAAACCACAGTATGGAGCTTTCAAGGAAGCTACAGTGAAGTTCTCCATTGATAGGAGCAATGCTTCTCGGCTGTGGAGATCTGCAAAGTCACATATGGAGAGAAATGAAGTCATCCATAGTGTTTCAGGTAAGAAAACTAAAGTAGTTGCAATTAGGAAGCCTATAGATTATCCCAAACTAAAAACCATACCTAAGAATGAGAGAAGCTCTCAAAGAAAAACTGCAGCTCGAATGGGAGTTAGCAAAACCACAGTTCAAAGATGGTTCAAGATGCATCTCATAAGAGCTCACAGTTCATGCCTAAGGCCTCAACTAACTCAAGATAATAAATTCTTGAGAATGAGGTTCAGTTTGGAAGCCTTAGAGTTTGACAGGATCTTGAACCGGATTAGGTTCTCAAAGATGCACAACACTGTGTATATAGATGAGAAGTAGTTCTACATAACAAAGGGCAACCATAGGTACTATCTTGCCCCTGATGAAGATGAGCCTCATAGAACAATTCAAAGTAAAAAATTCATAGGAAAAATTATGTTCATGTGTGCTGTAGCAAGACCTCTGCTTGCAGCAAATGGAGAAGTATTGTTTGATGGTAAAATAGGCATTTGGCCTTTCATGGAGGAGGTGGTTGCTAAGAGGAGCTCTAAAAAAAGGGCCAGAGGTACAAGATATAACAGACCTATTGATTCAGTCAATAGAGATGCAATGAAGCAAACTTTGCTTGATAAGGTGTGATTTCCTACTATTCATGCATAAGCTTTGTTACTAAATTAATATTTTTGTATTGGATATGAAAAGGATGCATAAAAAATATAGAAATGCATTCAATACAAGTTATTTTTTTTATTAATGAAGTTTTATGCTATGAATGAATGGAAGAAACATGATTCAAGCAAGTGTATGAATGTTTTAATGCATTTATTGGTTGATTCAATGAAGTTTGATCTCAGAATATAAAATTCATCACTGATCTTGGAGATTTTACTCTCTGACATGCTATCTAACATGCTTTCATTAAATGATCATAGATAATCCCAGCCTTAAGACAAAAATGGTCTACAGGTGCAAGCAAACATATAAACATTCAACAGGATAATGCTAAGCCCCATGTAAAGAATGATGGTCCAGATTTCAGAAGGGCAACAACTGAAGGTGGTTTTCATATGCAGTTGGTTCAGCAACCACCAAATTCTCCAGACACTAATGTCTTGAATTTGGGGTTTTTCAATGCCATACAATCATTGCAACATGAATCAACATGCAGTACCCTAGATAAGCTAGTGAATGCTGTGAAAGAAGCCTTCTATAACATATCACCATCAACACTCAACAAGGTATTCTTATCCCTTCAAGGCTGCCTCATTGAAATATTAAAAGTTAAGGGGCACAACAATTTCAAGCAACCACAGGGAAAGATGCACTTATCAGGATAGGGCAACTGCCTACTCATTTGGAAGTGAAAATGGAATTAGTCAAAGAAGCAATCAACTTTCTTATTGAGGCAAGGCAGGTCAATGGAATATTTGAATTGGGGTTAAGATTGGGAGTACAAGACAATTTAGGAATCCTAGAGCTATTTGGTAGCCTACAACTCTAAGATCTGAATCATCCATAAGGTAGTTTTATGGGAGGGTTTTTGTGCATGTTTCTGAAGCTAGTTTTTTTAAGATGAAAGCATTTTGTGAAGTAACTTTTGTGCAGATATGAAAACAACTAGTGTGCAGATTTAGGAGCACATTTTTTGGATCACTTTTTGAAGAATGAAACCATAATGCTATGATAGAAGCCATCATCTAATTAACCACAATAATCAACTTAGTATGCAACTAACAGATTCAGAAATAATCCACATGATTAAGGGTACAAAAATTTCATACCAGAACAGAGGATTATTTATTAGCTCATCTGATTTGAGCCTCCAACTCAATGAAATCTCTTTCAACATCCGCCACACATTGGTCTCATGTCTCTCCAACCATTTCGAACGGACACCACAGAGAACATTCAGCACTGGAGACTTGGGAAACAGTCTCATGCAGATCGATTAAGGGGCTCTCGGCTTCCTCCACGCCGCCTGCCGGCCCAGTAGAGGTGGTTTGAACAGCAGGGTACCTTTGGAGATCAACCTGCACCTGGGGGGTAGCAGTGGACTCATCAGCCTCCTCGCCGCCAGCGAGCCCACCGCTCTGATCCATCATCGCGGTGTGGGGGTGGCGAGGGTTCCCCTAAATCCCTCTTTCAAATGAACTTGCGGCCGACGGCTTCACAGGTGCCCAAAACGGAGGGTGGCGCTCAGGATGTCGGAGATTTCCGTACCGTCACGGGAAAATCGGGCGCCTCTCCGGCTACCAATCTTCTTTTCGCGGCGATAGAGGCGTTTCATCTAGCCAAAAATTGGGTTCGGACAGAGAAGAATTGATTAGGGTTTCGAGTGAGGGAGGCGCTCGGCGTTTTCGTGTAGATGTCCGGTCTCCTTTCGGGCACCTCCAACCGCCGTCGGCCATGGAAATTGGAACAGGTCTGAAGAACTAGGGTTTTGTGGTTAGAGAGATAGAGAGAAATTGAGAAATTGGGGATATCGAAAGAAACTTAATTGACAAATGGGGAGAAATTCATTAGTTTGGGGGTTGGATAGTTGGGAAATTAAATTCAACTTTTTTTTTTTGTTAAACTAGTTAATTTAGGAACAATTAGTACCTATTAATAATTCACTAATAATGTGCTTTATTTGTTAATTATTGCCAAAAAAGGAAATGAGGCAACTTGAAAAGACCGGACGAAAATCAAAAGTGTGGCAACCAGAAAAGACTAGAGGGAGTAGAATATAAAACAATTTAAAAAAATAGAATAAAATAATATTAAATTGATAAAATAACAAAGATGGCTACAGAAGTGTCCACCAATAGAAGAGTATCATATCATTTCTCCTTATAGTTGTCGCTTATATTATACTCTTGTCGTCCACCGTCTTTAAAACCTTTCTTTTTAAATAATTGACCTCACATAAAACCTTTCATTTTACACTTTTCATTTTACACTATAAAATGGAGCCCAAACTCTACTTAAACATCCATTTTAATATTCATTTATTACAAAATATTTAACTTTGTACCCAAAATTTTAGATCTATAATGGACGGAATGATTAAAAATCCCACCTACGAGGTGGGATAAATAATCCTACAAATCAGTATTACTATATCAGGGCCTTATTTTAGGCAGAGCCTTGTGTCTCTAACCAAACAAAATATTAGGATGTCATAAATATATTATACACCCCTAATCATCCCTACCAAACGAGGATCTAAGCTTACGGAAATAAACTCTAAATTAGTTGGGACTTTTTTTTTTTTCAAAAACCATATAAAAAAGCCTATAACTTGACTATGAACTGACGTAGCACAACCACATCAATGCTCCAATAAGTAAGGATATTATCATGAAAGAAGAAGAACCAAAAAAACTCAGACGAACCCTACTCTCTTAAATTTGGATAAAGAAGTTAGCACCTTACATTGTATCATTCTTTCTATTACTTGTCCCAATCATGATTTATAGTCTCCATGGCAGCAAAGTTTCTGTACAATCAAGAAGAATGAAACATGGAGCAAACGTACAACTGAAGGCTTCCTTCTTCCCGAAAATCGTAAGAGGCTTCATTTTCCCATGTGAGTTAAGATCCTGCTTATCAGAGCTTCCTTCTTACCAGTGACCGGTAGGTTGTGTACATTCAGATAGTACTTAAGTTCTGGTACCGTCAGATCCTTCAACTGCAAAACATAGAAAAAACTATTTTTAAGATCATTCCTATTGGACACAGACAATCAAGTCTATTATACTTTTTTAACGAAAAAAAAAAAGTTCCGAATTCAAGCATGGATATAAGGCCTACTTAATTGGATAAATCAACTACTTAGATTACTGAATTGTGATATATCGACAAGAAAACAGGCAAAAGGGCAGTGCTACCTGTCCATTGTCTGCAAGATTAGGCCAGTCATAGGCTGCGTACTCCTTATTTGCATTATCATTGATCGCTTTCCTTTTTTTGGAGGCTTCACTTATTTTTTTGCTCCCCATTTCATGTTCATAGTTTTCTCCATACACACAAAGCTTGAGCTCTTCAAATGCTTTAACAGCTCCAGGTCTTCCAAGAGAATAAACAAAAGCCATAGTTGAGTACAAAATATGAATGATAAGCACAGAAGAAGCATGATGGAGAAGATCGTTGATATGATAGTATTGAATTTCGCTTACTTGGTGAAGCCTTCTTCATCTGGAAGCGTCGAATCCTTTTCATCAGGCATTTCATCTTCATCCAGTGCTAGAGCCTGTAACACTGCATAGTGTCTCTGCAAGGCTGTACGATGAATTGAATAACGTTGTGATTAGTAGATCACAGAGGGTTTTGAGTGAATTCAGCAAGTGTCGTGTCAGAATCTCAAGCAGCCGGTTGAATGTTGTTTCTATGCTTCTTGGTGCACAAATGGCAACCCATCCCAAAATATGGGTCTATTTGATTTTACTGATTCTTCAATCTAAATTTCTTGACTTTGATATTTTTTGAGTGTTACCCTTCTAAAAAAATCATCAACATGGCTATATATGTTGCATGGCAACCTCTTAAATAGACCTGTTCACCTTGATGGGATGCAAAACTAAGAACTTCTCTACTAACATATCCCTTCATAGACACAGGTAATTCCTATAGTCCGAATTTCTGGAGAAACACCCATCAGAAGTTCTGTACTGCAGGAAACAAAATCTAGGTTCATCCCTTTTGAAGTTTGCATGGCAGCTTCCACCAGGCCTAGATATCGAGCCAATAAGAAAATCTGTTCCGATTTACTTAAATTAATTCTAAAATCTGCATTTGGTCCCTACTATGCATACAGTTTCAGAGATATGTTCTAAAATCTCAATCCTTAAATTAGAAATTTGATGCAAGTATCCGAATGGCAATGTCAAACAAGTGATCTGATATTTTTGGAACATAGCTATCTAAAATCACGAAATTAAAACTTTCAAAATATTGATTCTCCATTACTCTGGACAATTGACATCAACCACAATAATGCGTGCACATCCATATTCGATAAGATAGTCCAAGAAACAGAAGTTACCGGGGTTCGGAAACTGGGATACTGAAAAGTTTTTGAGGTTAAGGCGCTTCATTAGTGATGAGGCACTCTTTATTTGGTCTTCAGATGCTCGTGGTGCCAAGTGATCTGAAGTGTAAAGCTGCAGACCCACCATAATGTTTTTAATACCAAAATCCTTCATCAAGAAACCGAAATGAAGTAATTTTACCTCTTCAATGGGTCTGATATCATCAGCATATGGAAGATATATCATGTGCATTCCAGGTGGCTCAGTCTGACCACATGGACTCGTTATCTCATCCTGGAGACAATCACAAAGGAAATTGTAATATTCCGGTTTGGACTGTTTGGAATAGAGTGATAAAACTAACAATGATCAATAGTAATAATGCAAAAGAATATTGAAATACTCCAGTTAGTCCTGGAAATCAGTGTTCAGGATCGAAGATTCCCTAGGAATTATAATTATTCAGCAGTGTACTTAGAAGGTCAAGTAAGAACTCCCTGCCGATATCTCCCCAAGGCCTCTTGTAAATATGTCTAATAAGCATTCTGGAGATGCAACTGTTAGAGATATTTTTCCAAATTATATGGACATCAACCAAGGAGAGAGTTCCTCTCCCAATCGGTTCATTCCTGATAATCATACCAAAATTGTCTTCTTGTTTGATTGTGGTTTGTTATCCTCACCCGATATGACAATATCATGCTGTAAGCAATCTTTAAACTTCTACATTAACTTTGATAAGAAATCTTGATTGCCGGAAAATTGGCAGGTCACCTAATGACGGCAACAACACAGTATTTCAAACTAATATAAAAGAAAGAGATATAAAAGATCAAAGGTTTAGATTTCGTGAGAAGCCTAATCTTATACTCCTAAAATAAGATTATAAGGGTTCAGTCACTGCATGGAATACAGTTTCATCATTCTAAAATAAGCCCAAATAGCATGACAGATATGAAAAATAAATTTGATATATATACTTCAGTCTCGATTACTCAATTTATTGAAAAAAAACTTCTTACTTGTGCTACTAATGCAACTACTTGCGGGTGTGTGGTACTTCCATAAAAAGCAACTGCAAATCTGCAAATCAAATGATGAAGTGTATAAGTGAAAAATTACAAAGGCAAGATCATTACAAGACAACACGCAACAACCCTACTCAAATATGCGATTATTAGTAATGGATTCTTTACCCCCTAATGTTTCTTTCACATTTCACAAGTTCACAGATATTTTCCTATATGCTTGAAGTAATAATTAGGAAAGACTTTAGAATAGGTTATTCATTGTATTAAGCCACACATGTTTCTGCTTGCATCCCCATATATTAGAGCTCAGGATAATTAAATGTTACTTTAACAAACCAGAAAGAGAGTGACCATAGATTGTACACACATAGCACAGGTCATTTCAATTAACCCTTTATCCAAGTTCTACAGAAAGAAAGAAAAAAATAGGTGCTCTACAACTTTAGTTTCTCATGCAATTCTAGGGAAGAAAGTGACTCATCTTAGTCTGACTTTCCATTAAAAACAAATGATTGAAGCAAAGCATAATATCATATCACAGAATTTCTATAGTCAAATATCCTCACCGCTTCAGCCGCAACATAGATCTATGAAGAGCAATGAATATACAAGTACTTCCAGCCACTTCCTGCACCAAAACCACAAAAATAGAGGAAAATCAGCGCAGATACTGCAATTCATTCTAAATCAGAATGAAAAGAATAATTGGCTCTAAGCATATAACGATTACCCAGGCTCAAGTTACAAGCAACAGGAAAATTGCAAACTTCCTTGATTAATTGAACTCAGTTAATCGAGAATCCATCAACCCAATCCATAAAGCATGCCATAGCACAAGATAATACATAATCAAGACAAGCATAAGATAAAGTAATGAGAATACAGTAACCTCATCACTAGGAAAAACAAAGGTAGATGGTCTTAAGTTGTGGTAATCCTCTAAGCAACTTAAAGGCTTGAAACCGAGGAGACGAAGATGCCCAGTAGACGTCCTCTTCATTTCGGAAAGTTCTTCGGCTGTGAACATGATATTTTCACTGGCAAACCAAAAACCAAGTTACTGACTGCAAAATCAAATGAACTAAATATAAGTAAGGACATATTTACAACAAATGAATCTAAGCAGCTCAGCAGCTGTCAGGAGTAATGCCCTGAACACAGAAGAATAAATGTTTCTAACAAGCAATAAAAGTTTTATGACCATCTGATAAAGGGAAAAGGGGAAAAGCAATATATATAGTCATTGTTTTCCTTCCTAGAAATCAACCTTGAAGTAGTGAATCAAAATATATTCAATGGGGAAAATGCAGCAGATAGAAGTTCAACGAAGATTTCCTTTTTACTTAACTTTGATATTTAAATTTAGTTCAATGAATTATTCCATCGAATAAGGCTAACATACTACTATCGTATATACAGAATTATAGCTCTGGAGAATCAAAGCTATACTCAAAAGGCCTCAAACATAAAATTTGAATCAATAGAGTTGCCTCACTTTTTGTACTGAAAAAATTTGGAAGACTGCTGCAGCAGAGCACCAGTATCTGAACAGACGAACGATCTCTCCGCCTGATAATTATCAAAGGAAATACTACTATCAGAACCTTAGGTTTAAATATATGCTATATTTACTATAACTGTTCGAGTGACATTTGAAAATAACTACAAGGTCTTAACTTCTGAACAGTTCAAGCAAAACTACTTCCACTGCATAATACCTTTATAGGAAGGTTGGTGACTGAATCAAGCCATGTGACATTCCCTGAAAGAAAAAAGAAGACATAAGACATGCATTGTATTGAGTCAATACAAAGAGAGATTTAAACCTAAAACAGACCAGGATTGGTTGGTCGCATTAAAGCATAGGTACATAGTTCAATGGATATGCCACTAGCAATGATGAAGTTAATTCTTCGAACTTTGCGCTTTCTGAACATACGCTTTCTTAGCAGATCTTTGATGTTCTCAAATCTGGTAAAGAAGGCTTTGTGAATATACAAATGAAAAAAAAAGAGCAAACAAGCGAGCACAAAATAATATCCCTCAATATCAATTATATCCATCTCCCTCTTCACATAGCAAAGATGGAAAGCCCCTAACTACTATCTGGAAATAATATGTCATGTCATACAAAGTGAGTACTAATATACAATAACTGATGGGATCCACAAGCAGTAAAGCTGCTTCCTCTTGACTTGGAATAAATAAATAAATAAGATAATGCAGCTAATTACTAGACGAGCGATAAGTGCATATTCTTAAGATGCACTTAGTCGCCCAGTATTGATATACTTACATAATTTGTTGCAAGGACACAAATAATTACAACAAAACTGGATCACCAAAGAAAAATTACAGTTATAAGCATCTTAGTCCGCGAGCAAGATTTTGCAGATGAGATAGGGATATTAGAAAGGAAACTCGTGGATTCAAACCTCTCAGCAGCAAAGGCTTGAAATTCAGCCAGATTATTTCCCTCCAAGCCCAATAAGTCCTGTAGAAGAGAAGCTGAATTAGATGTGCGGTTACAAATATTAATAAATACACAATGCCAAAAGGGAAAGATACTTGAACCCACAGCATAAAAAGTAGACACATTGAAGTCATTATCTGGTGTACTCAAGGGAAGGAGTTCAATTGAAATTCCAAGATCTTGTGTATCCTGAAAAAACCCAAATTAACCTTTTCTTCATATTATTCAGTGCACAAAAATTGCTGAAAACAACACAATTTTGAAATCCAAAAGTTTAGTCAATATTCTACAAACATAAGTGCATGAGCAAGAATAAACTGATTACTTTGGCACGTTGTATTGTTGTTCTCATCATATCCAGTTTTGTCACTCCCTTGATATTCCCAAAAGGATCATCTTCATTTGTAAATAACAAAATCCTTTTGTCAGCTGTTTTTGCAGACCTGATGGGATTATATCACCAATATTCTATGAATTTAAATATCTGACATTAGAAATAAGCACAATTTCATGCTAAAAAAGTTAAAGAAGTAAGGATCCTTGTGACTCTCCAGATTTCATAACAAATTACTATTGCAAAATCATAAATAAAGCATACCCTTTTCTTAACATTGCTTGAGCAGCCCAAAGAGCACTGTAAAGAGAATTCTCACGAGTTGCTGGTGATATGCCATACTGACTCCCAATTTGTTTACTGAATGACTCTGTTCTCATAAATATCAGATAGATGGGATAAGCAAACATCCTGAAAATGCTGACTAGAAGGATTTTCATAGAATGAACATATTTGCAGTCATCATTGTTCTCCCAATTAAGAAAAGATGCCTTTTCAGGAGAACTGATTGGAAAATTCTCATCACACAGTGAATATGTAGTGTAGCACAGTGGTAGACTTCACTAACTTCATAGATTCAAGAGGAACAACGAAGACAGAATTTTAAGGAACTATGTCCTTTATTGATTCAGAAACCACCCCAAAAACCTAAGCTACCAATCATCCGACAAGTATAAACTGAGGAAGAAAGATTCCTAATCTAACTAAACAACCTTATGAAAGAATCCAAAACAAACTAAAGATTAAGTAGCCACAAGCAACGTCGACAATTGCCGCAATTCACTCCTATTTGTTGCAGAAACCCTGTCTAACTTATCCAAGAATAGCAACGCAATCTCATTGGCATCAATATGCGAAATGAGAACCAGATTAATAGAATTTTGCACAAATTGGTAGATTGTCAATCTCATGCTAGAAGATTTCTCCTTTCAGTACATGGTTACCAATCTAACAAGAGACTGAATATGAAGTTAAACATAGCTAATCACAACTGACCTTTTATGCAGTCAAATTCTTTGATAAGCCTAGCTGTTGGTCGATCTAAATCGTCGCGTTCAGGAACATTAAAAACATATACACCATTCAAGTCCTGCAGATTCTTCTTTTCCCTCTATAAATCAAGCAGTTAAAACTGACATGAGACAATGGTACATCAGCAATAAAAATAGTTTAAAAGGCAAAAGATTCAGTAATCTCCATTGCATACAAATTGAAGTTTGGTTTTCATGCAAGAGGTGCATGATTCTCGCTTTGAGTAAAAGGAAGTTGAGGGAAATCATAAGCATTTCAATTATTTTTCAGCTCCCTTTTGTTTTCAACCTTTATAGGCTCCATACATTTTCTGAAATTCTTAACCGAAAAAAATTCTTTAAATTAACGAAAAAACAACCCATGCTCAGAGAGAGCACCTAAAGTTGGCAACAAATCAAATTAAGCAATTTCCTCATGTAAGATGGTATGTACACAAGATTGCGAAGGCCTCAATGCTTACAGTATTAAAGAAGCACATTGAGATTTCATCGTAAGAACTATTGATAATTTGAGCCTTCAAGGACATAGATATGCAACTGAGAGCAACTTCAAAGTGACTAGTATCTTTCTGATCTTCCTGCGCAAAGCATCAGTCACTCACCCATTAGAAGAAATATCATCATGATATACAATTATGTAATATATACATTCAACTTCACGTGTATGTGCAAAGGATAGAAATGCAGCAGGCTTACAACTTTAACAAATAAATGGCATGACTTGTTGTTTAGAACGAATGACATGTCATAAGAATTCAGATAAAAGTGTGGAAAGAGACAAAGAAGAGAGAAAAGAAGCTTAATGAACATATCTTTGTGAGTTGCAGCCAATTATCTCATAATATAAAACCAATCAAGAAATTCTCAAAAACAGTTAAGTGTCAAGTGCAAGTGCTGAAGCCAAATCATGAAGAACATCAACGAACAGATGTTTAAATCAGTAAAGAGAGAGATAAAAGAAACATAATGCGAAATGAAATTGAGGAAAAAAAAAAGCAACAAAAACTAACAGAAGCGCAAGTAGTGGAGAACATCTTTGGGGAAGCGTCCACCAAATACACCAATAATTCTTTTGTGGCATTTCTCTCCTGCGCAATTCCTCAAACAGTTGGTTAGCACACTAAAATATACCAACCAGCACTAAAAAAAAAAAAAAAAAAAAAAACTGAGAGAATCTGCCTTCATCATCAATATAACCTGGTAGAATTCATTTTCGGGGTCTTCGTCGTCGCGGAAAACATCGTCAGGGTCGATATCCATGAAGAATAATGAACAATGGGAGCAGAGTGTGTAGTTCTTACAGAAGAAGAATGGAGAGGTGGTTTTTAATTTAATTTATTTTTGGTTTATAATTTTATATATATACGTGTATCTATACCGCCTCCCGCCTCCTCCTTTGAGTCTTTGAGAAGCTTCGGCTTCATTGGTGTACTTTCGGTTTCGAACCTTCAATTTAGGTCATTTCACACTTTGCACCCTCAACTTGAACGATCCAATCATCCAAACATAACTTTTTTAATACTCTCTTTGTCTCACCTTATTAAAATAAAGTATTTACTTTTCAGCACGTGAATTTAACTAATGTATTTCCTTCGTCTCAAGAATTATACTGTAAACATTTATTTATTCATATGCGAGGTACAAAATAATAAAAAGGTCATGAATCTTAAGTCGGAGAGTATATTAATGGCAGAGGATGGTAATTTAATTCGGTATGAGGATTTAAGCTTGATTTTATTAAGTTAGTGGACTTAATTATTACTAATACGGAAAATAGTTCTATCTTAATGAGACAACTCAATAAAAAAATCAGTACCGGGGAGTAACTTTTATTTCTTCTATTTACACAATACTATTCTCAACTAACACATACTCCATTTTTATGGTTTATCAATGATGACCAACCACAATATTTTAAGTATTCAATTATTTTTAAATCTAATATAACTAATTATAGTATTTTAAATTGAAATCAGAGCAAAACGAAAAAAAATTAAATCTACAAAACTTTCCGATTATTAAACATGAAATGAATTAATTAAAAATTGAATAAATATTTCAGATTATTGTAAAATATAAAATTGTTAAAGTAGTTTAACTAAATATAATCACTTCTCTTCCCAATCCCCGAGTACATAAATTAAACAAAATACTCCCGAATTAAAGAGGGACCAAAAAATTTAAAAAAAAAAAAAAAAAAAGAAAAAAAGAGGGACCAAATTGCCCTTTGCTGCATGCATCTGCAGTGCTTTGCAGGGTCCAATGATAGTCATTTTGATTATTTTTTTTCCTGGAATAATTAGAGTTGCTCAAATATTCATCACAGATTGGGAGAAATAGAAGTCATGAAGCATTTTAATAATAATTTGAATCTATTTTATTTTAGTTGAAATTGAAATTAGAGAGAGAAATTTTGCAGCTGAGAAATTCAATTTTAATGTGAGTTAGTTCTAGACTTAATTTTGATTCCAATCAATTCATATTTAATATTTAGACAAAAAATATTATACCCTCTTAGACTTAACAAAATCAATTTTTATCCACAACTTAACAAAACACAATATATATCCAATTTATGTGTGATCTTCCCCAATTACCCTTACTTTTCTCTCTATCTCTCCTCAAATGCACATGTCACTGTCACACTTTTCTCTCTCCTACACATTCTCTCTATTCCTTTCCTCTTTCCTTCTTTCTCTTTATTTTCGCATACATCATTCTCTATCTCTCTCTTCTTTCTTTTTTCTTTCCTTTTTTTTTATTTTTTATTTTTACTGTAAGGAGCTATATGATTATTTTTCTCTATGTGGTAAGAATTGAATCATTTCTTACATATAGATTGCAATAATTGGATCATTTCTTACATAATCATATACAAAAAATTTGTCTACCATTTCTTCGATATTAATTTAGATAGAAATGTATCAATTCTTACATATAGATCGCAAGAATCAGATCATTTCTTACATAATTATACACAAAAAATATGTCCACCGTTTTTTCGATATTAATCTAGATAGAAATGTATCAATTCTTACAAATCAACCGCAAGAATTGGATCATTTCTTACATAATCATACACAAAAAACATGCTCACCACTCCTTCGATGTTAATCTGGATAGAAATGTATCAAATCTTACATATAGATTGCAAGAATTTGATCATTTCTTACATAATCATACACAAAAAAAATATTTTTAACGTTTCTTCGATGTTAATTTAGATAGAAATGTATCAATTCTTGCATATAAGATTCTCAACATTTATTATCAAACATAAGCAGTAACCCCTAAAGCCAAGTTTTTTAGCGCGCTAAATTCATGTTTTTTGCATTTTCTTATTACGAAATTGCAATTTCTTACCAATTACAGTATATGATACGAATTTCTATTTCTTACTAGTACATCCTAACTATTTCGAAGCATAGAATAACATAGAAGCATCTAATATTTCTACATGTCAACTCAATACATCCAACCCATGTACAACTATCGAATAGAAACATCTCATATTTTTCATCTTTTACATTGATGATACGACATGTATATATCTCATTTTCGCTATATTTACAAATTACACTATATTTACTTCAATCATTTACAAACAACGAAAAAAATAATTTGCCTCCTAAATATGTAATTCCAAATTAATCACATCATCTCACAAATCTTCAACTCCACGCAACCTAATATTCAACCTTCCTCAACATCACAATTAAATTATTTCTTACATATAGATCACAAGAATTGACTGCAGAAAAAAAAAACCCTAAAAAGGACTCATATCATAAGAATTTGACAATTTTTTACCTCTAACCTGGTAAGAAAACGTCAATTTCTTATCTCTAATTGTTTGATTTCTTACCTATTATTTGATTCCGCCTCCGTATAACTCGCGATTTTTTACCTATCACTGTAATTGATTCTGCGCCGTACAACTCGCGATTTTCCGACTGCTTCATCTTCTCCGGCGTGTCCCTCCCTCGTTTTTCCACCAAAATGAGCGAGTAACCCCTTCATCTCTTCGTCTTTCCGAGGAGAACAAAGCCCAGTGGTCAATTGCACTACGGGCATTCGGATTTGGCCGGAAAACGGCCAAAACAACAGCAAACCCTAGCTTTCAAAACCCTACCTTGCTGCCACTCTTCCCCTTAGTGAACCACTGGCCGTCGTCGTTGCCTCCAGATCCAGAAATCTAGACATAAATCGGGAGGTAGGGTAGGGGATGGAGGGTAAGAAGCATTAGGAAAGGAAAAAAAGAAAGAAAGAAGAAGATGTGGAAGCTGATGTCGCCGCCGCCCCCAGCAAGCATGCCATCGCCGTTGTCGCCACTGCTGAAGCAGCCGTGGCCGAGGAGAGGAGGATGAAGAAAGAAGATGAAGGAAGGATGAAAAGAATGGGGAAGGAATGAGGGAAAGATGAAAAGAAGAAGATGAATTTCAACTGAATTATGTTAGGGCATTTATGTCCACACACAAATAAATTGGGTAGAATTTGATATTTTTTAAGTTTTGGTTAAATATTGGTTTTACTAAGGGTATGAGGGTATATGGAAGCATTACCTCTTTAATATTGTTAAGATTAAGCACTTGTTTGGTTGCCCTCATAAGGCAAGATTAGAAAAGTAAAATGTGCTTATGAGGATGTTTGGTAGCCCAGACATGTTTTCAGTCCGGCCCGAGAATTTGGTGCAGCCCGAGAAAAAAACCATTGTAGCCTTCTTTCTTATTTTCGGACCTATTACCTCGGATAAATTTTATTGAATTGAACAGTGCTCATTCCACGCAAGCCAAATACCGAAAAAAGCCCTTCTCCTGAAATTCCTATGAAGAACGATGTCTGTGCCCTAAAATCGAAGTTCTCTGCGTAGCCTCCGCCGACGAGAAAACGGGAAAGCAGCAGCGACTGATCAAGCTTCAAGATCCCACGACGTGTTACTGAGCAAGGTATGTATTATTACCCATATTTTTTTGGGAGGGGTTGCGTTTTTCCCAAGCTTAAGGCGTTGTGCTTTTCTGTAGTTGGAATTGGTTATCTTTAGCTATCTTTCCTTTCTCCAGTAGGTCTTTTACTGCACATACAACTCAATTTCTGCAATTTGGAATGAGCACATATTAAAATTAATTCCGCACTATTCAGTTTCTGTATTGGGAAACGACGCCCTTACTATGCGTAATTAGAAAGTTAGGCTCTGTATTTGATGATAAATACAAAGGAAGTCATCACTCATATATAGATATGTTTTTCATCTACCATTTATTCTTGATGAAAATACAGAGCTTCACTTGAGTAAAAATATCCAAAAAGGCTGCAATCGTTTGGCATATTTCAGAAAGTCCTTGAATATATTTACCTTGAATACTCTATGATGTGAAGAAAGTCCTCATACTTATTAATTTCAGAAATTGAGATACAATTGTAATGCTCTGTAATGAAGCAACTTGCCTACGCAGAAATAATTAACTCTGAATTGCAAGGAAACTAAGGTACTTATATATAACTTTGAATAAAGAAAAAAACGGTATTTATGTGAAATCACTCACTGTACATAGCTCATGCCTAATCAAGTTCTATTTTCTGTTAACTAAATTTATGTATTGAGAATGAAAATAGAAGTTTGTATTTATTTTCTTCTTTTCCTATGCATATAGTAGATTTCTAGATTTCTTTTAAGTTAGGAATTTAATTTGTTCAATTGACTTTCTTCATAAGATGGTGCAGAAGAACATTGGAGGTGCAGTCTGCTTAATGATTCAAGAGATAATCAGTTCCTATATCTTGATGGTTTTTATAATAGCTCAAATCTATGCTACAAAAACAGCCAGAAAAAGAAAATTCAACTCCTTAGACCAGTCATATTCTATGATTCATAGGATGCCTGATCAGGTTAAGCATTTGCATAGAATTGTTGATGTTAGTGATACCGATTGCATTGTAAATCTAAGGATGGATCGCAATACTTTCCATAGGCTGTGTGTACTACTGCGAGACCTAGGGGGGTTAACTGATGGTAAGTATGTGACTGTGGAAGAGCAAGTGGCCAGCTTCTTAGGTATATTAGCTCATCATAAGAAAAATCGAATTGTAGGCTTCGACTTCAATAGATCAGGCCAAACAATTTCACACTATCTTCATATAGTGTTGAAAGCAATATTAAAACTTCATGGTATACTACTAGTAAAGCCTCAGCCAGTCCCTGAAGACTGTACCGATCCCCGTTGGAAATGGTTTAAGGTAAATCCCCTTATTAATTTTGGTTGTTTCACCGCACCAAATTTCTGTCATGTTGCTTAAGGGAAGGTTCTTGCTGTACAGATCTCTTTATGTAATTAATATTGAATTCTCTTGATTCTTAAGGCTGTTTAGGAGCTTTAGATGGCACCTACATCAATGTTAAGGTTTGCAATTCTGATAAGCCGAGGTACAGAACAAGGAAGGGTCAAATTTCTACTAATACTTTGGCAGTATGTGATAGAAATCTCAGATTCGTATACATTTTACCTGGGTGGGAAGGATCAGCCGGTGACTCTCGTGTTTTAAGAGATGTCGTTACCAGATCAAATGGATTGAAAGTACCATAGGGTATGAACTCATTAACTACATTTCAACAGTATATTATAAAGAACAATATCCATTGTTGTTGATTCTGATTTTATTTAAACTTTTTTGGATGAATCATAGGTAATTACTACCTTTGTGACAACGGTTATGCAAATAGCAATGGCTTTTTAACTCCCTACAAAAGTGTGCGATATCACTTGAAAGAATGGGGACCCAATTGTTCAATCCCACAAAACCCCAAGGAAATATTTAATATGAGGCACACCAAAGCACGAAATGTTATTGAGCGAGCTTTTGGCGTTATGAAGATGAGGTGGGGTATACTGAGGAGTGCTTCTTACTACCCAATGAAGGTGCAAAATAGACTTATCATGGCGTGCTTTCTTTTGCACAACTTCATTCGCTCTCAAATGGAAGTTGATCCAATTGAGCAACTCATGGAAACCAATGGCATTGAGAGTTGTGATGTAGAAGATGAACAAGATGGGAACTGCATAGATACCATAAATTCAACCACTGAGTGGAATCAGAAGAGAGATGACCTGGCGCAGGCTATGTGGGATGATTTTGTGTAGTATGATTGTTGGTTTCTTATTAGGTTTTGTACCTTGGCTTCAGTTTTAGGAAAAATGTGACATTGATTGTTGTATGTTAGGATTTTATTGATGTTGTGATGTGAACTTATTCATAGTTAGTTTGTCTGGTTGTTCACTGATGACACATTGTTCCTGTTGTAGTGCCATGAATTAATTACTTTTGGTTATTCTAAATTAGTGTCAAAATTCTGATTCATGTCTTATTATGTTTACAATCTCTCATTATTATTTTCAGAGTTAAGAGTTACAATTATATCATTTTCTATTTTTACTCATTTCAGCAAAATAGCTCTTTGCTCATGGAAGCCAGAAGTGAGGACTTCAATCGAGTTCCATCCTGCGAATGCGGTAGGGGAAGGCTGAAAGTTCAACCAGCCTCAGCAAAAGCTCATCATCCAGGCCGGCTTTACTACAAATGCTCTAGCAAGAATGGGTCATGTGGTTACTGGAAATGGTGTGATGAATATCATCAAGCAAGTGATGGAGGATTAATTCCAAATTGCGTGAGAAAACAGGTTTTTGAACCAACCTACATGAGTTCTATGTCTGCAACGAGCAATGCAAATCACATGCCTCGAACAAATCATGCTCCTACCGAATGCCTTAAACCCGAGGATCACATCTGCATAGCCTATCTCTTCATGGCGACGGTTCTAGTCCTACTTGGTTTTATAATTGCGAAGTTAATGTAGTGTCATCTAATTTATGGTGTAATTGTAGTTGGAATCCGATGAAGGTGTAGTTGTATGGTGTTATTTCATTATGTAGTAGTGTTATTTTTTGCCTTAGTATCAAACATTATGTATTTTGATGAAATGAAATTGAATTCATCTATCAATACTTTGTTTTTGAGGTACAAAAGTTATGGGTTACACTGCATAATTGCTTTATCTGCCCTTTACCTTTTTTTGTCTGTTTTGTTTGTGCAGACAATTGTTTTATTCCCATAGCCATGCTTTATTCCCAAAGCCATGCGCATGCCTTACAGTTTTCCAACTCATCTATAAAGTTGATAAGACTACACAAATAATTTTCAATACGCATGCAATTAAGTTTCAAATCTGTAGACTGTAATGGCCTATATGGTATGAAATATATAAAGTTGAAGAATCCAACTCTTGGGAGCAAAAGCTTGCAGCCATGAGCGAAAATAATTCAATGCAGCAAGCTCTATTCTACAACAACCGATGGACTAAAGAAATGGATGAGGTTTTCTTGTCTGCATTATGCGACGATGCTCGAGCTCGACCATGGAGACCCGAGATACCAACACATGGATTACTCTGTGCACATGCTATTCTACGTCGCAAGTGTAATGTGCTTCTTCAATATAGCGAGGTGCACGATCGCTTCTTGTTCTTGAAATGGCGGGTACTTGACGTTCACGTCGCTTATTCGTGACAAAGATACGGCCTATGATGTTAGTAATAACATTGTTCGTACAAGTGACGAAGTATGGTATCGTCTATTCGAGCTTCAAGTTAGAATTACTTATTTGTGCAGACTTCCTTCAAGCTCCAAGTTATGAGCAACACAACATATTTTCTTATGTGTAGCAAAATGAGCTTGTCAAAGCTTACTATTCAAACGGAGAACCACAGATTCAGAACCTCACTCTTTTATTCGGACTTGACGATGTCAAGGAGGAGTCACCATCAAGGATAGTCGTAAATATCTCTGATACGGTAAGCCCCAATCTGAACTCTGTTAGAGAGTATATTAATATCTCTGATACTATAAGCCCGAGAAGAACCATGGTTCGAAATGTAAATTCAGACGATGATGAAGTCACATCTCCCATCGCCGATTATTACCCCGCATCTCGCCGTCGACTATTTGATGAAGAATCTGTTACTGGAAATATGCCGGAATCCCCTGTTGCCCAGCCACGTGTTCCTCGACGTCAACCCCGAGCACCAAAATTTGATCGTGGAGAGAGCTCGTGTGGATCATCTAGTGCGTGGACAAGGTTGTTCAAACCTTGAAGAGGCTAGCCTAAATTGACTCCATATGCCTCGTATTGTAGTATTTTGTTTCACTTTATGAATATTTGCTTGTTAAGCTAGTTTTAGTAAGGTAATTGTTTTTTATGGCCTAATGTAATGGAAAGCTTTAGAATTAATGCAGGGAGCTTATTCCATTCAACTATGTCACTTTGGATGGATTTTAATGTAGGGGCCCGAAAAGGAAGAAAGTGATGATGACATGGAGTCTTGCTTATTTATTTTTAGTCACAATGTTTAATTTTCTTTTTATTATCTTGTAGCCTTCGCTCTTCAATCCCACAAATTCTTTTTAGTTTCTAAAAATTGAGTACTTATGTCTTACCATGGTTGCATTGTTACTGCATTTAACTAAAAATAGAAGCAACAAAACAATATACAAAAGCCCCAACAATCATAAGCAGACATAAGAAGATTTTGTTTCAGTTGAGTAAAAAAGATACTTCCACCTCGATGGACTAAGTACAAAACATATTCAGACTCCACAATGGGAAGCCCAGTACCAAAGAGGAGTCACCTAACAGCCTGAATAAAATTAAATTCAAAAGGTAAAGCTGCACAAATTAAAGCAAGAGGTCCATGCTATTGCAGGCCATCACCATCGAAAGAACCAGTTCTTAAATACAAAGTACTGAAAGCTACTCATAACTTAATAAAGTCTTAACCATATGGACAACTACAAAAGCAGCACAATGCCTTCAAATGTACATAAGGATCAGCATTGGTGTTTAAAAATTAACTTACCAAATCTAAACACAAAATATTTATCCACGACAAAATAGATAATAAGTGTTCATGGATAAAGCAAAATAGATAATAAGTTTACATGGAAGAGCATGACTTAATTTCAGAACTTGCAAGATTACTCATCCTCAGTGAGCAAATGGACAACATAATCCTGTCGGGCTACCTCAGGGAGGCCAATGAAGAACTCCAGACGTTCGGGCATCCCAAGAAGCTTGTCACAAACTTTGAAGTTCTCCTTCAAGTTGAGTCCAGGTACCTTGTTGATAAGAGAGAATACCTCTTTTCTTGTTTTTCCCAAATCTGCAGCAAATCCAAACCGGGATGCCAAATTTTCAAGTCTTGCATTAGTATCCCGATGAATCTTCTCTAGCAACTGACACATACTTTGCATGCCTGTATCTACCTTCCTTTTTTTTGTTGCGTTGGCCAGTTTCAGAAACTCCCTTCTTGCTTTGACAGGTACTAGTGTCATCAGCCTCAGTGTTGACATCATCTTCCAGGTCTTGAATGAAGTTCTCAGCATTCATCATGAAATCATCGACGTGCTCATTCATCAGATCGTTCACAGCATCCATCACACCTTCTGCATTCTCTCCTATTGCCCTATCCTTGCCGAACACTTCTTTCCACCCCTCGAAGAGTGGCCATCCCTTACCACGAATTTTGCTCGCGTTATTGTCCGTCTGCAAGAAAGAGATACTAGTCAAAGAAGAAAGCTGCACATTCATAAATAATCATATACAAAAGATATTTATACAAGTTTTAGTTTCCATTCTACTAATTC
This sequence comes from Mentha longifolia, assembly GCA_001642375.2. Classification (NCBI taxonomy): domain Eukaryota; kingdom Viridiplantae; phylum Streptophyta; class Magnoliopsida; order Lamiales; family Lamiaceae; genus Mentha; species Mentha longifolia. The sequence goes on along the minus strand of CM038110.1, from coordinate 8,175,622 downwards.
TGTATATGCGTATACATAACCAACTCATCACTTTTGTAGTTTCATAATGCAAATCAAATTGGTTTGAAGACATTACTATACGTTGCCTGTATATGTTACTGCATATATACATAATAAATATTATTCCATTCTTCATTCTAGAACATTGCCCACTGCCTTGTTCATCAATCATAAATATTTTTTGATTATCATTCTAAAAATCATGTATATTTTCATGGAAAGAGGTGCCTTAAAGTTCAAGAAGGAAGCTGGAGATTTATAAATATTAATACAGAAGATATTGAAATGGCAACACATGATTAATTAGGAGCAATGTGAATACCAGATAGATTTGATCCCACTGGTCCAGGTTGGCTTCGACTTTGAAATCTCCATTCAGATTGAATCCTACACCAGTGCGGTTCAAGATAGATACAAGAGAGCTATAGTTTTTTCTCCAACTTGTCAACCTCGAGGTGATATGTGGCGTACCCTTCAAATCTGTGTGTGGAAATTCTTTTTTCATTGCAGCCTCCAACCTACCAATGTATCCAGGCCTAAATCCATTGTCTGACTTCCATCCTTGAGCAACCAATTCTTTCAGAGAGGCCAGCAGAACTTCCTCCTCCTTCTCTATCCAGCCACGTCGCGTCTTCTCAGTTTTAGGAGGACGAGCGCTACCAATGCTTCCTGTTACAGACAGAATATGAAAGAAGCCAAAATTCATCAATAATATACAAGTTCTTTGGGATGTTCATAGGCATAATGCACTCAAGATTCTCGCAACAGCAACTGAACCTACTCCAACATTTTCATCCTATAACGTAAGGACCATAAAACTTTACCAACTCAATGCTCTACCATTTATGGAAACACATAATACTGAGCTTAATTGGAGGTTATATCTAGAAAAAAATGTGCGCTAATATTTCATCACATTTTTGCCCACTATAGCGATTGCATAGGGTATAGCGATAATTTAAATTTAATTCAGTTAGCATAATAGGTTCAGATTTTTTGGCACTTCAATTCTTAAAAACGATTAAGTTGTATCATGCGACAATGAAGAATGAAATCAATGGGCTTCACAGATTTGGAGAACTCACCTTGTGTAGAATCCATGCCCGGATGGATTTCTTGTGTGGAGAAAGCTTCGAACCTTCTCTGTCGCAGTAGGGTTCCTTCGCAAAACGGCGCTGTGCTTCCTTGTGTGTAGTGAGAGCGCGAAAATTAATTAAGTAGGAAGGGAAAAGCTGGGACACGTGATGTAAATTGAAGAAATCGCTAGGGTTAAATGTGTAAATTGTGATTTTAACTCTATGATTTGTCTTGGAAGCCAAACGGCAAGAATAAGATATCTGCAACTTTTATCTTTCATACCAAACAGCTGGATAAGATTATAATCTCAGTGAAAGGTAAGATTATTATCTTCCTTTCATCTTATCATGGTATATCTCATCCGGCCTACCAAACAAGTGCTAAGGGTATAATGGACTTTTCACAAATAGTTAGCTAGGATTCATGTATTTTAGATAATTTACAATTTAAGGATTAACACCGAGCCGAATCCAAACTTTGGGATAACCCGTCATTTTTATCCAACGAAATAAATGAGAGATTAGTCCGGATAAAATTAATCGATACAAGATAATCCACCCACTTATGAAAATAAATAGACGTTTACCTAACTTCGAGGCTCAGTTCGGAAGCTGGACCAATTTGGCACCCACAAATTGAGAATTGAATTTTGATGCGAGCATAAATTTCTACAAATATATTGTTCCTATCAATTAAATTTCGAAATAATATTTTCGTACGATTTAAATAGCATCAGCTAGCCGCTTTTTTAATTTCGGAATTAAAGTTGTTGAAACGAGTGATAGAGCTTCGAGTATTGCATTTTTTAATTAACAATAATATCCGTATTTTCAATAAGATTAAAAAAAAATTGTACGAAGCTTGAGAATACGAAAAGATCTTAAAATTATATGGCCAGTTATATGAAGAAAAAAAAAACCATAGACATAATCAAATTCAAAAATGGAGCGTAGATAATACTCCCTCCATCCCCCATATATGTGTGGGGAGATAAACGACATGCAGTTTAAAAATAAAGTTAGTGTAAAGTGTGAAAAATAAAATAAAATAGGGAGAAAGTAGAAAATGTAGGAATAAAGTGAGGGTGGATAAGTAATTTTCATAATAGAATCTTTCTATTTATGGAAATCACATATATATAGTGGCGACTCCAAGATTTATAATTCGGGGGCGCGAGAAATAATTATGTAACACTAATAGTACTCTTTTATAATAATGTCAACGAAAATAGTAAAATTTTAAATATACCTAATTTAATTTTCAACGATGTTTCATTACTTGGAAGCGATTGACAACATTGTCTTCAGAAGTCATAAGAGCATTCGCAGAGGGAGAGCTTGCGCCCTCCCGCCCGCCACCACCTCACCCTCCGCGCCCGGGCGCCGGTGATGGAGCCCTCCGAGGGCGCAGCTCCACGGGCATAAACAAGCCCGTTTCGCTGCCTGCCTCGCCCGCCACGTGGCAACTCCTGGTTGGCCAACGGTCGTTGACCGTTGACTGGCAAAATTAATTTTAATTTTAATTTTTTTAATTTTTCTTATAAATATCACACCACATTCCTCAATTTTTCACACCAATTTCTTCATCAAACTCTCTCAACTCTCTCTATTTTCTTCAAATCCAACTTCTATAATCCTCTACATTTTCTTCAATTTTTTCAAATGGCCGATCCCAACGACCCCTATTCTTGGTTTGGAAACGACTACAACGATCCAAACCAAAAGAACCCAAATTATCCAAATAACCCAAATAACCCAAATAACCCAAATTATCCAAATAACTCAATTTATCCAAATTACCCCAATTATCCAAATTTCCCAACTTATCATAATTACCCAAATTATCCAAATTTCCCAAATTATCCAAATGTAACCTCTTCAAGCCCTCCATTTTACACTCCAACACCTCTCATCCACACTCCAACACCTACCCGCCCCCAAGGTTTTCTTCCTTACGCCTCGAGGTCGAACTTGATAAATTTCTCAAACCGAGGCGGCTTTCAAGCGGCGTCATCACTGAGGCCGTTATTTTCCTCGCCGACGGGCCCTTCACGATCGAGGCATTCGCCTATAAGTCGCATGTCTTCATTCGACGAAGATGACGACGACTCACTTCCGGCCGTGAGTTTGGCCGACGAGTCCGATCCACCGGGCAACGAGGTCGAGGTCGAGGTCGAGGAGGTGCCTCCGCCGGTTCAACCACCACCTCAAGGACGCCGAGCACGAGACGGAGGAAGAGCTCGAGGCGGAGGACGAGATCGAGGCAGAGGAAGAGCTCGAGGCGCAATACCGATCGAGGTTCATGAGGAGCTCGGCAATTGGGACCAAGAAGCCGACGGGGCCGCCCCATATTCCGAGGATGAGACCCTGTGCCTTGCTCGTGTTTGGGTAGATATATCCCACCATCCAATCTCGAGCAACAAGCAAAAGGAGGGAGCTTTGTGGATTCGTATCGCAAACACCTACAACCGACTTCGCCCGAGTCGTACTTATGCTCGCAACTCGGAGAAATTGCGCCATCATTGGAAACACGCAATGAAAGACATGAAGTTGTTTAGCGCACACTACCATTCGTGCTCGATGAACTTGAGGAGCGGGAGAGGCGCGGAGGATGTCGTAACCGACGCATACCGCCAATTTCAAGGGTCGACTGGAAAGCCGTTCAAATACTTCAAGGCTTGGGATGAGGTCAAAGAAACTCCAAAATTCTTAACGGCCACCGGCTCCCTCGACTCTGTGGAATGATGCAAAAATAGCATCGATGGCTCATACTCCACTGAGAGTAGTAGGGAGTCTACTCCTTCGACGGAGATAGGGGGTTCGACAAGGATGATCGGATACCGACCCCGGCCTGAGGGTTCCAAAGCGGTCAAGACAAATGCAAGAAGGAAGTCGAGAATGTCCGAGGACGACGAGGCGGGCTTGGCGAGTGCGAAGGACAAGGCGGCGGAGGCTCTCCAAAATATATCAAAGCAACTTGAGTTTGGGACCATGTACGAGGTCTACATGAAAGATACCTCCCAAATGTCTCCGAGGACGAAGAAGAAGCACGAGAAAATGCTTGATTTCATTTGCAATAAGCTCGGCCTCCCCAAGCCGGACGACGATTAGATTTTTTTTCACTATGTATTATTTTTTCTTTGTTTCAATTGTATTGTAATTTTCCAAATGTGCAATACAATCGAATTTTATCAAATAATTCCTATTTCTACAATTTGTGATTAATTAAAAAAATTAAAAATTAAAAATTAATATAATTAAATAATAAATAATAATAAAATAAAGAGAGCCCTCGGAGGGCTCCCGTGCAGTATTTTTGGGAGCCCTCCTATTTGATTATAAAATTAATATATATATTACTATTTTATTGGGAGCCCTCCATTTTGGAGGGCTCCCATATGGATGCTCTAAGAAAACACATATCTCTAAGTGAATTTAACCAAACAATAATTTAAATATTGGTTTTTCATGTTGTTTCACAACTTGTTTTTGACATAAGTCATTCTAGAAAATGTTCTCTCGACACTTACAGTAACAACCGAAAGAATCAATACCAACTTGTTGAACAAAAATACTAAAAGATAAGTCACATGTCTATTTGTTAATATTAATATAAAATACTAGTAAAAAAAATATAAAAAAAAATGGGGGTACAACTGTACCCCCATTGCCCACTACTAGAGTCGTCAATGCATATATATAGGGGACGAGACGTAACCATACATATATGGGGGACGGAAGGAGTGATTGACAAATCGCGTAAAGCTACTCATTTGTCTTCGATTTAAAGTATATTTCAAATTCAACATATAAGGTTTGGTTTGATGCCTCTTTCTATTTACAAATCATTTTTACAAGGTCTATACTTGGTCCACGATATGATCAACCATTTAATTACGAAGAACGTGCTCAAGCCAATCATTTGTCCCAAACATCAATTTGAAAAGCATCACGTTAGGTTCAACTCATGGAGCCAACTCAGTTGAGTCTGATCTTCAAGTCATAAATAAAGACGGGAGTATATAAATTCATTCTTTGGGAAAGTGAAAATTCATAGACTCATTATTAGGTAAATTATCTTATTCGAGCAACCGATTTCGTATTTATAGAATTCGAAATCAAATCTATTCTCGTAATATCTCAAAAATTGGGCATCATAATATCTTTACCATCTATTTTAACATTGGGAGATCTATTTTATCATCAAAATTATTCAGAAATGTTGATATACTTATCGTAGGCACATATAATGTGTCAACGGCTAACGATACAATGTCACGTCAATGATTTCCCGTTTATAGTTTATTTTTGTTTAGTACTGGAATAGGACTTATTTTTTTGGTACAAATTTACTTTTATAAGATATATATATATATATATATATATATATATTAATAATAATTTTTCTTAAATATACTACTATTATGTCAGCTGTTGACACATTAAGTATGCCTAAAGGGATAAGAGATCATTTCTTATAAGTATTATGTTATTAGAGTGCATTTCTCTTTGATAGACAATCATTTTATATATATATTTTTTTCAATCTAAATCATAATACTAATATTTTATGTCTACTAGAGTGATAATTAATATTCTTCTATATATTAAGTTTTTTTATCACATTAAAGATAAGACAAAAGATGATTACATTATTATGGGATAAAAATAAAAAAAAAATCATAAAAGAGAACTCAACCGTTATTAATATGGTTAGATGCTAGTAGTCTCGATTTCCATTGTCAATTTAGTATTAATCATTTCTTCTAGAAACTAATATTTATAGTGCTCACAAACATGCATAATATACTATAGGTTTCTAAGTCATGCTTCAATACCTACCGTGCACATATTTAATATGTCTACGAATGCCGTGTTAATATTATAAATAAAAAAATCAATTTAAATATATACCATAAAATTAAATCCTTAAAATAAAAGAAACTAAGTCCTACTTTGAATAAAAAAATATTACGGAGGTAACACTGCTACATTAAAGACGAGCACATTTAATATTTCACACATGATCTTATAATAATAGTAATAATAATAATTTGAGTTGTCTTCCTCGTAAATGGATAATCCACGTAACTCATTTCACACGAGGACAAGTGAAGTCATCATGCAGGCCACATTGGCCAACCAAACCAACTTTTCTTTCTTCATCTCCACTCAAACCTTCTTTGTATTTTTGCTCTTTTCTCTTCAGTTACAAAAAACTCTTTCTCTAGATTTTAGATAGATTATCATAATACTATAATAGAGATAAAATTGCATTTTACTTTTGATTTCAACTGTATATATAATCTGCTGCTATATATTGTACATAATCATTCCTGCACCGCACAAAACACGAACGCACTCACAGTAGACAGCTTCCCTTTCCTTCTTCTCCATTTCATTTCATTTCATTCAAGAAACACAAACACACACTCAAGGCCATCAATAATGGGGGAAGAGCACATAGTGTTGCTCCCATTCATGGCGCAAGGCCATCTCATCCCATTCTTAGCTTTAGCCAATCAAATCGCCCAAAGGTTTCCCTTCAAACTCACCATCGCTTCCACCCCACTCAACGTCCGCTACCTCAGAACCACCCTCTCCAACAACTCAACGCCGCCGCCGCCGACAACTTCCCAAATCGATTTCTTCGAGCTCCCATTCAACAGCTCCGACCACGGCCTCCCGCCAAACACTGAGAACACGGAGGCCTTGCCCCTCAACCTCGTCGTCAATCTCTTCCACTCCTCCGCCTCTCTCGAGGCCGACTTCCGCCGCGTAATCGCCGACATCACCGCCGCTGAAGGCCGCCCTCCGCTCTGCATAATCTCCGACGTTTTCCTGGGGTGGGCGAACGACGTCGCGGAATCTTCTGCCACCGTCAATGTAGCCTTCTCCACCGGCGGCGCCTACGGCACCGCCGCCTACATGTCGATGTGGCAGCACCTCCCCCACCGCGGCGCCGTGAACGGCAGCTTCGCTCTCCCCGGATTCCCCCCCAAATCTCGCCCTTTCCACACCAGTCAGCTCCACCGCTTTCTCAGAGCCGCCGACGGCACCGATTCCTGGTCGAAATTCTTCCAGCCCCAAATCGCGAAGTCCCTCAACTCTTTCGGGTGGCTCTGCGCCACCGCGGCGGAGATCGAACCGTTGGGAGTCGAAGTCCTCACCGAGTACACGAAGCGCAAAGTCTGGTGCATCGGCCCCCTCCTCCCTCAAGGAATGCTCGATCGGAAACCGCGATTAATCGGCAAGCACACCGGCAGAGATCCCGGGATCTCGCCGGAGAAATGCCTCGAGTGGCTGGATTCGCACTCGGAAAACTCTGTTCTGTACATTTCCTTCGGATCGCAGAACACAATCAGCCAATCGCAGATGATGGCGCTGGCGCTAGGGTTAGAAGACAGCGAACGGCCGTTTATTTGGGCGATTAGGCCGCCGGCGGGCTTCAATTCGCGGGCGGAGTTCAAGCCGGAGTGGCTCCCCGACGGATTCGAGGAGAGAATGGCGGCGAAGCATCAAGGGCTGGTGGTGCGGTCGTGGGCGCCGCAGCTGGAGATACTCTGCCATAAAACGACCGGAGCGTTCCTGAGCCACTGCGGGTGGAATTCGACGGCGGAGAGCTTGAGCCAGGGGGTTCCGATGATCGGGTGGCCGCTGGCGGCGGAGCAGGGGTACAACGCGAAGCTGCTGGAGGAGGAGATGGGGGTGTGCGTGGTGATGACGAGGGGCGTGGAGGGGAGGCTGAGTAGGGAGGAGGTGAAGAGAGTGGTGGAGGCGGTGATGGGCGGCGGAAGTGAGGCGGAGGAGATGAGGAGGAAGGCGGCGGAGATAAGGGAGCTGATAAGAGAAGCTTTGACGGAGGAAGAAGGTCGTAAAGGATCTTCGCTGAAAGCCATGGATGATTTTGTGGCTACGCTTCTCTCTCTTAGAGATAACGGTAACCAATGATCGCCAGATTTTTATTTTTTTTTTTGTTTTAATGGGATTGAATAATGTCTTGAATAATTATATTAAGCTTCTCCTTTATTTTTATTTTTTTAGTATATGAAGAAATTTTATTAACGAAATGACTCAGGTACGCGCAGTGAAACTAACACAAAGATAGATTTTTACAAATAAATCATGGGTTCCCACATAACAGATAATTAGATGGAATAACAGATATCGCCACACCAATTCCATAGCCTTTCTTTAATTTCATCCACAATTTTCTCCGTGTCTCATTTCTCATTTTTGTAAATCACTTTATTTCTCCACTACTTCCACAAAATCCAAACCATATAGATCCACATGCTATTCACAATTATTTTTCCATATAATGCTCGAAGTATACCTGCATTTTGAAGAAAATGCTCCCTCACTCGTTATGTAAGACAAACAACTGAGACGTTGCACCAGTTGTAAATTTTCAGCTAAGTTGAATGTGCTATGCTACTGCTACAAGTAGCAAAAAGGTGAGATGCTGATTCCATCTCGTGCCCGCAAGCCGAACAACACGCATCCTCTTCCATTTCATTCACATTCCACCTTAATTAGAAGATTCCTCTAATTGACAATCTATTACACAAAGTCTCCAAGTTGTCTTTAATTATATCGAACAACGAGCGTCTTTACATTGAAATGGATCTAACCACGCGAAAAAAAATCATATATTTCATTGAGTTTATTTTTTTCGAACAACAGGAAACTTGATATAAAAAAAATCCAAGTACTTAAAAAATGTTAGCAATTGTCAACTTATTTCTATATTATAATGTACAATTAATTAAAAGCTAAACATTCACATGTCCAGATTTGACTATAGGCCCACAAGGCTTGTGTCTAAGGCCCCAAAATTTTGGGGGCCCAATATATATTTTGTTTTCAATTAAATACATATATATTGAACTCTTAGTGTAGTTGGTTTCGAGTATGGCCTCAAATCTCTTTAGCCCCTTAGCCTTAGGTCAATAATTCAATCCTCATTAGGTACATTTTTTAATTTTTAATTTTTTACTTTGCACTAATCTCATTTCTTTTATTTTATTTTTTATTTTTACATTTCTTTCATTTTTGTTACTTTCATATACTTTTTTTATTTTAATTTGAACTAATCACATTTCTTTCTTTTTTTCTTTTAATTTTACATTTCTTTCATTTTTATTCCATTCATATACTCTTTATCACCATTTCTTTATTTCTTTCATTTTTAACTAATCACATTTCTTTTATTTGTTTATCTACATTTCCTTTCATGAGTTTAATATTTCTTTCAAAATAAAATTCTTTCATCTACTCCTTCTGCAATTTTTATTCTTTATTTTTTTCTTTTATTTTTTAATAATCACATTTTTTTTTCATTTTTTTCTCCCTTTCATTTTAAAAATAGTTTTTAAAATTTCTAGTAATAAAAAAAAGCGCATAATGGATCCGGTCAATCTGTATTTTTTTTAAATTTTGTATATTTTAATTATTTTTTCATTGTATATAATAATTTTATTTTTGTCATTATAAATTGGACCCCACTGAAGTAAATTCCTAGCTTCGCCACTGCTCCTCGTATGCATATGTTTAGGGCTCAAAAGGAGGAAAGAAAACAAAAGATGATCAATTAATTTCAAGTCAAACATTAGATATTGATAAATATTGTAAGCCCAGTCGCAAAAAAGAATCACATGAAAATGAAATTTTAACAGAGCATCAAATTGAAGAGGGTGAATTTTTTCGCTTATGAAGGGCCTCATTTTTCATTTTCGCCTAGGGCCACACAAAGCACAGGACCAGCCCTGGACATTCAAAACAAGTATAACTACCCGAAAAATATCGTATCTCCTAATTTAATTTTCTATTATAATGATCAACATGCTGTTTGATATTCAAAACGAGTAAAACTAATCAAGAAATGTTATACGTCATTGATCTATTTTTTTTATTATTTTTTCTAATTCAATTTAATGCATTTTTTTTTCCCGAATGGATACTAGCAAAACTATAATCTTAAAATAAATAATTATATTATTATTATTTAAAAATTATAATATAAAATGATTCTCATCAAAACTAGTAAATGTAATATGAATTTATACATATTATATGTTTATGTGTGAGTATGTAAATGGATCAAAAATATTATTGTGTGACCCAAGGAATTGAAGTATAATTATCACTGTTGTTGGGTTTATATTAATGGGATCTTCACAAGATTTTGCTGTCGCCAAGAATCAAGTTCATCTTTTCCTCAAGTTCAATATTAGGTTTAGGGTACGTTAGAAAATGGAGGGGAAATAAATTCCTTAGGCAACTATTTTTTCACATTTATTTTCAAAACCATGATAATATTTTACCAATCTTTTCAATCTTAGAGAATATAAGATAAAATAAATGGGAACCACATTATTGAATAAAATTTTTTATCATTTTCTTATCCCTCCAATACTGAATAAAATTTTCTATAATCTATATATCTATATATATATAAAGAGGGAATCTTTAGTGGCGATTTTCTAAATTATATTAATTTGAAGGTCATAAATTTATACAATTATCTAACAGTTTAGTATATCTAAAAAGAAAAGAAAAAAAAAAAACCATTCTTCTTCTTCTTCACGTTTTTTTAAAACTCATGAATAACTGTCAAATCATGAATTCATGACAGCATTATCTAATGCTGTAAGCTTCATTCATTTATTACTCATATTATTAATATTCTGAATTAAATACTCAAATACGTAAGAAATTTCATAGCAATTTCATTGCTCATATTATTAATATCTTTTGAAATAAATACTCAAGTTCATAAGAAATTTTATAGAAATTTTGGAGGGCACATAATGTATGACCACGATGGGCATTGTAACATTACTCTTTATTTATACGAATTAATTAAATTAAATAGATCTTCATACTGAAAATGTAATATGGCATGTTGTGTGTGTAAATATATTTTTCTTAAGATATTTGAATATATTTAAATTATTTTTATAAACAAAGATTTTTCTATAAAATTATGTCATTTTCTTTTTTGCTTTTATATATATATATATTTTTTTTTTGGTAAATAGATAACTTTTATTCACCAAAATTGCAGAAATACAAAACCTGCACCATCACTATTACACCATGTATGCATGCATGCATGCTACCGCCTCAGCAGTCTACCTATTTTACTATTTTTCTGTCCACATATCGCCATCACCACCTTTCCTTGCTCGATTATTTCACTTACTTGAGTACTCTTTCCTTTCATCCTCCTTGCATTCCTTTCCTTCCACACCAAATATATTGCAACAGAAAGAACACATCTATACATACTTTGCTTACCATTCTTTGTACGACATTGCAGCATCAGATGACTCTTCTCTTCCTCCCACGGTTTCCGACCTCTGTCAATCCGACACCATGCAGTAAGCCTTTCCCATACTTCCCCAGAAAACTCACACTCGAAGAATAGATGCTCTACACTCTCATCCTTTTGTCTGCATAAGCAACATTCTTTGTCAACTATCACTCCAATCTTTTGAAGATAGGCACATGTAGCCAGTCCGTTCTGCATCAATAACCAACTCATGAAGATATACTTTGCAGGTGCTGCATTATGTGTAATCAACTTACTCCAACCTACTGTTTGTTTCTCTCCCATAAGTTCCTTATATAAGAGACTGATGGACACCTTTTGCACTCCCTCCATAGCTTCCATTCTCACATGTTTCCTCATCTCCAGGATCTTCCTAATCATCCAACAACACTGTTTTGCTTTTATATTTATGTAAAGTATTAAGTTTTTAATTTTTAAGTAAATAATCTTGATCTATAAGATTCCGATGAACAATTCCTTTAAATAATTATTGTCCGCACATTGTGCGGGTGCAATACTAGTAGTATATATATAAAGAGGGAGTTTGAACTTTACAATCAATTGCAAATCAATTTGAGAGTGGCAATTTTGTAGTTAATATAGAATGTATGGTTATTTGTTTATATGTAGACGTGGGAGTTGCAATTTATCTTTCTTTTTCTTTTTTTTTCTTTTTTTTTATTATTATTATTTTTTTTTACGGCTATTTGTTTGTTAAATTTCCCCAAAATTAGGAATGGTGGGTGGCGGATGCAAGGGACCATTTTTTTTTTTTTTTCATTTTCTGTATAGTAATATTTCAATAAAGTTAAATACAAATTTGGTTTATAAAATTAATATTGAATATTATTATTATTATTATTATTAACACCAACCTATCTTTATATGTATATATAAGGAAGTAATTTAAAATCCGAAAATCATTATAAACCAAGTTGAATGGCAATTTTATATTTAATAATAGATTTTAAGAGTTGATGATGCACAAATCCACAATATATAATAGTAGACTCATTTTAGTGGGATTTTTTTTTAAAAGAGATTTAGAAAACTTTTTTTTTCAAATTATTATATTTATAAATTTGATTTTTTTTTTATAAAGTTTATTATTGCTTTCTATTAATATTGCCATTACTTTTTAAAAAAATGTCATGAATAGCATCAAAGTAATTGATCTTTGATTTTTTTTAATAAAGTTTATTATTGCTTTCTATTAATATTGCCATTACTTTTAAAAAATGTCATGAATAGCATCAAAGTAATTTATCTTACAAAATATAGATTAATAATTCCTAATTACCTTTGAATAAATTTAGCGATCAATTTTTTTTTTCTTTTAAAATGATTTTCAGATAAACATGAAATATGTATAAATCAACTTACTCAATACATTATCGGCCTTATTAGGTTAGCTTAATAGGTTATTCATTTTTCAAGGTATATAATGTAATTTTTCATAAACAAAGTCAAATACATATATGATTTTTTCGAAAATATTCTCATTAGCATAAAGTTTAATATTTTTTTTTTTCCAGTAAGATTCGATCTTTATGACATATATAATATTTTTCGGTACATTCACATCAGTTGTGAGCACATTTAATTGTGCCTAGAGAGGGTAGTTGAACATTCATCATGAATGAATTATACCATTAGGTGACTTATCTTGAGTTACACGACTTTAATTAAAAGAGTGGTAGATTAATATTATGAGAATCTTAGAAGTGTGAATTTATGCAGTTATTAAATTTATTAAAATAGTAATGTTATAGTAGTTCAATAAATACATTGCCCGTTTATTTTGAATATGTAGAGTTATATAAGTAACTTAATATGAATAAATATCAAACATTTCAATAAAGTTTCATACTCCCTATGTCCCACTTGAATTGTCTGTAAGGGGAAATATATGTGAAATATAAAATAATGAAACGAGACAATTTAGTTGTAACAGACGAGTATATATTTCTATCCGTGCATCGCACGGGTGCGAAATCTAGTTCATAAGTAAAAGGTAATGGAACAATCATATATTGGAAAAATATAAAGCTTGTGACAACTTAGTTTGATCTCATTGAGAAAACCAACGTTTGATTTTCTGCAATTCCGCATGTGCTTCTTTCATGTTAATTCTGCCTCCGGGAGAGTCCGTGGAGCATTTCAAAGCCAGTTCAAGTATGGATTGTACACACTGCATGTTCTTGTCAAATTGATTTTCCTCAAAAGTCATCACTAAGTTGGCATCTATCACCTTATTTGGCATCTCCGGCAGTGAGAGTTCTACCCATCGCCTTAAGCTCAAGTCTCCGCTAAATATATCATCACTTGGCCTCTTTCTCGTAAAAGTTTCCATCAACATCACACCATAGCTATATACATCACACCTCGTTGAAACTAGCCCTTCCATACCGTACTCTGAAGCAACATAAAGTAAAAGCAAATGTAGGCAGAGAAGAAGACATATAAATTACTTGATTGAATGTAAATTAAATGCAATCAATATGTATTCACCTGGAGCAATGTAACCCAATGTTGCAAAGGTGTTGGTTAACACAAAGCTATCCCCATTGCTTAACAACTTTGCTATCCCGAAATCGCTTATGTGGGCAACCATGTCTTCATCTAACAACACATTACTTGGCTTCAAGTCGCTATGAACAATGGGTGTTGAATAACCATGGTGGAGATACTCCAAAGCAGATGCAACATCAATCATTATATTCAACCTTTCCATCACATTCAAGCAATAGTTGTGGGAATATAACCATTTCTCAAGGTTTCCCTTTGGCATGTATTCAAGTACTAATGCCTTGAACTCTTCATTGGAGCAACTGCTTATGACGCTCGTCAGATTCCTGTGTCGAATGTTACGCAATATCTCACACTCGACATCAAATCTTCTTGAAATACCTTCTAACTGCAAATTAATTACCTTGGCAGCGATATTCTTCCCGTTGCGAAGAATTCCTTTATAAACCGAACAGGAACTCCCAGTGCCAAGTAAGTTGCTTTCACTGAAATGGTCAGTTGCTTGCAACAATTCATAATAAGATATTCTTTTGGGCAAAATGGATATCGACTCGTCAACTTTACTAGTTGTCTTATTTTTCCTTTTGGATCTAACAAAGATAAAGGCCAAAGAAACAAATGTTATCAAAGCCACAACCCCTAAAAGAATAAATAGAGCTAGTTCCACCTTCTTCCTCTTTGATCTATGATTAGAAACTGCAGGACAATTTCGAACGTGGAACCTCGGGATTCCACATAATGCTTCATTACCCTTAAAAGACTCCATAGTAAAGTTTCTGAAAGAACCACCATCAGGAATTTCTCCACTCAAAGTATTGAATGAGACATTAAAGTGGAGGAGGTATTTAAGTGCTTCCAATGACTTTGGAATGGAACCAATGAGGTTGTTGTAGGACAAGTCGAGAGTCACCAAACTGACCATGCTTCCTACAGATTCTGGAATAGAGCCTTCTAGTCTATTATTTGCCAAAGACAGATTAAGCAAACTCTGCAAATTGCCAATACCGTTGGGAATAGACCCTGACAGCTGATTCATCGATAGATTAATATAGATTGCTGCTCCTAAGGTGCTTACCTCTGGAGGTAAAAACCCACTCAATGCGTTTGAGGACAAGTCGAGATTCTGCAAATCTTGTAAGCCCCATAAGCTTGAAGGTATGCTTGAATTCAACATATTGGACTCTAGAAATACATCTCTTACAGAGGAGACATTTCCCAAGCATTGAGGAATTGGACCTGAAAATTGATTCCAGCTAAGATAAATATCGTTCAGTCTATATAAATCACATATAGCCTCTGGAATGGAGCCTCCCAACATGTTTTCTAGTATATATAATCCTTGTAGCTCACGCAAATGTCCAATAGCAAGTGGAATATTACCAGATAACTCATTGTCCTGTAAATGCAATCTCATCAAACTGCTTAAATTGCCTATCTCAACAGGAATGTTGCCACTGAATTTGCAGCTATAGGCCTCAAAATTTTGGAGGGAGGAAGATAAATTTCCAATAGAAGCCGGGATGATGCCGTATAGAGGATTATCACCGATTGACAAAGTGGTCAGGAACCTGCAATTTGTCAATAATGTAATGAGGTCCATTTTTGGTGCATTTGTAAGATTGTTGCCGAACAGCTGAAGTCCTTGGAGGAGTCTTAGGTTGCCAACTTCAGGAGGTATATATCCACTCAATTTGTTGTTACTAAATGTGAGAAATCTTAGTTGAGAACAATTAGAGATAAAGGTGGGAATTTGTCCAGTGATGGAATTCATGGAAAGATAGAGTTGTTCAAGAAAGGGAGAGTCGTGGCATAAACGAGGAGGAAGAATGCCTGACAGATTATTGCCAGTAAGTGAAAGAGATCTAAGAGTTGAAATGTTAAAGAGCTCATTAGGAATTGAACCACTGAAGATGTTCATTCCTAGTCGTAATAACCCCAGTTGGTGAAGTTGGCCAATTTCTCTAGGAATAACCCCTGCAAAAGATGGGAATGTCAATTCTATGGCAATTAGCGATTCTAGAAATTTTTGGTATTCATTCAATGTTTAGACTCCACAATAGTTAATTAAATACTACTCCTAAAAAAATAGTGTTTTGCACACCTTTCAATCTATTGTTACTATTATAAAAAAGCCAATTCTTATCACTTTTGTTTTACCTAATATACCCCATTCTAAATCTATTTTAAGAGTAACAAAATAATTCTGAATGTAATTTTATTACTGAATTAAATTTATACAAACTTCTCATATTTCAACTACAATTCTACTTTTGTACTCTTATTTATCTTCTCAATATTCATAATACATTGTTTCCTACATACTATATCATAAAACTCACAATAATAAATAGTCTTTCCGTCCCAAAGATAACTTTTTGTTTCTTTTGACAATAATTTTATGCTCCATTCGTCCCATAAATTTATAATAGGGACTAAACTACAAAGTATCAGAGTTCGACGTACTTATTTTAGAAGAAAAGAGATGAGAATTATAGAGTATTTTTGTGAAATTAAGTAGAAATTAAATTATACATCACATCTTGTATCCCTCATCCCTAGTAATATTAATTGATGGAAACAATGTGTGCTATGGATTTCTTTTTCTGAATGGGGACTATTAAAGTATTCGATGGTGGAAGAACTCATTTCAAGAGAGAAGAGTTGGGGAATAATAAAAGATTATATGTTTTTTTAAGGTCAGTGGGGTATGTTTTTTTTTTTTTTTTCTAATTATACTCCAACTCTCCAAGGGTAGCATCAAAATAATAGTAACTACATTGGTCTTACCTGTCAAGTAGTTTTCAGCAAGTGCAAAGCTCGTTAGCATCGTAAGATTCCCGACATCACTTGAAAGGTTCCCGAGGAAATTGTTGCGCCATAGTAGTAAGGTTTGCAAAGAAGACATATTCATGAAAATATTAAAATCAATTGATCCTGTAATCTTATTGCCTTCAACAGCAAAAACAACGAGGTTGTGAAGATTGCCAATCTCATTTGGTAGTCTACCTGTCAAGAAATTATAATTAATTAAACGATTTCCAACTTTCTTCTTTTCTAGTCTTGACAGAAAATTAAAAATCACCTACAAATTTGTATGAGATAATAAAGAAGATGAACCATAAAAAAATAAATATGAAATTGACAACGTGGCGTAGTTCAGTTGATAATGAGGTCAGGGTTCTAATCAGCTCAGTTTGCCTGATAAAAAAAATAAAATAAAAAAAAACCATACCAATGAAATTGTTACTGCCGAGACTTAGAATCTGAAGAGATGTTAAGTGGCCAATTTCTGCCGGTATCTCCCCACCAAAAGAGTTGAAAGAGAGGGACAACTCCTGAAGCTGTGAACATTGGGATAGATTTGTCGAAATCGAACCGCTCAGCCGATTGAAAGTAAGATAGAGTCCAGTTAGAAATGGAAGATCTCTGCACATGTCTGTTGGAAGACTTCCACTCAACTCATTCCCTGTCAGCCCTACAGCTACGAGACTCGATACATTGAATATGGCCGACGGTATACCACCGGAGAGACGGTTGAATTCGATCCACAGATATCGAAGATTCTGAAGCCTCCCAAACTCTTGTGGAATCTCTCCACTTAGAGAGTTGTAACTCAAACTAAGATATTGTAGCTTTGTTAGGTTTGACAAGGATTTCGAGATGGTACCCTTGTAGCTGTTGTTGCGTAAGTCCAAGTACTCGAGTTTCGGTAGTTGAGCAAAGACCGGAGGGATGTCTCCGGTGAAGTTGTTGAGTCGGAGAGAGATGAACTTCAAACGGCGAAGGGAAGACAGCTCCTGAGGCATCTCTCCGCTTAGATTGTTGCCGGTGAGATCGAGGGAGACGAGGAAGGAGAGTTGTCCGAGTTGAGGAGGGACGGTGCCGGAGAGATTCGAGTAAGAGAGATTCAATGCCACTACTCTTTGGTGGCGCAAGCTGCAAGTGACACCAATCCAGCTGCAAACGGAGCTCGAATTAGTCCAGTTCCTTTCAAGCATACCAGAAGGGTCAGAGATAATGTGGGCTCTCAGTGAAAGAAGAGCATTCTCATCTGTGGATATTTTGGCTGTTGAAGGCAATAATATTAAGAGAAATGCATATGCAAAAATGCAATAATACATTTTCTCCATGGCTGCAAATTCATGTACTGTAATTGACGGGGCTGTAGTCATACTCATATACACCCTCAAAAAAAAAAAGGTCATACTCATACACAGATTTGGCTACATTATTTTGACTAGAGAGTCTTCTATAATGTCTATTATATTATATTCTTCTTCTTTTGTTTCTTTCTTCTTCATTTTTTTGTTAGGCTGCAGGCAACATTATTTTGACTGGAGAGTCTTCTCTAATGTCTATTATATACCCAACTATCCAACTTTTAATACCTACAATCTCCAATAATAAACCAAACTTCTAACTTTTAAATGGGACCCACTATATACAAACAACTAAATATTTATCATATGTATGTATTTTAATTATTTTTATTCATACCATATTTAAAATTTTCTAATGTAATTTATATTTTTATTATATTCCAAAGTTTATTTTCATAAGATCTAATAACATTATATAAATAAATACACAATGCCAAAAGGGGAAGAAGCATGAACCCACCGCATGAAAAGAAGACACATTCAAGTCATTATCTGGTGTATCCTGAAAAAAACCAAAATTAACTTTACTTTATCTTCATATTATTCAGTACACAGAAATTGCTGAAAACAACATTATTTTGAACTCCAAAAGTTTAGTCAATATTCTACAATCATAAGTGCATGAACATGAATAAACGGATTACTTTTTTTTTTTTTGAAAATAAATTTGCATTAAAATAAAACGAGAAAATCCCAAAAGCGGGGTACACACCAGACTCGGGTGAAACCGAGGAAGAATGACTCCCTCGGTGTCAGAGAGGGTGTTCAAATCCAGCAACAACCAGGCCGAAGTACGCGGCCATAAAAACGAAAAGGTGATAACTCTCGTACAAAAAGGAGCAACAAACAACAACAGTGACAACAAAAGGAAACTAGAAGAAAAACAAAGCACAAGCAAACGGTGAAGACATCGTCGAAATCAGGGGAGAACAACATCGTCTACAGCAGCAAGCAAGGAGCCGGGCTGGAAAATGGACATCCAACGGCAGCATGTAAGGCAGAAAATCAGCAGCAGATGGGTCGGGATGACGAACCGCAACAACATCCAATCAATATCAGCAGCAGATTGGAATATAGATCTCAACTCCAAAACGACAAAAAAGCGAAGGTGGAACAACGAGCAGCATCCTCGAAGTAAATGAAGTGTAGGAGCGGTAGGATAAAGTGCAGCCAACGGAGAACTGAAACGGAGTTGCAGGGGCCCGGAGGTTGGGGCTACAGCAACACTCTTCAACAGCACAAAGGCGCGGCATCAGCGGACAGCCTCAACACCAAAATGGATCTCAAGGCAGCAATAGTGACAGGGAGAGATGGGACAGCAGCAGCAGTAGTAGCCAGAACATTTCACGCATAAGATCCAACAAAGGAGA
>CM038110.1:8073031-8147682 GCA_001642375.2 Mentha longifolia | reverse complement strand
CTGCTGTAGCCGCCGATGGCGATGACGAATTCCACAGCGAAGAGGATGTCGAAAGCGAAGATGGTGATGAAGACGAGGACGTCGAAAGCGAAGATGGTGATGAAGACGAGGACGTCGAAAGCGAAGATGGTGAAGAAGAGGATGGCGTTGAAAGTGAAGAAGATGATGACGTTGAAAGTGAAGACGACGATGACATGGAACTCGATGAATTCGACGATGCTGCCCTGATCGATGCTGAAATTCATGGGCAGTTTTCTCTTCATGCCCTTTTCCCAGATTTGAAAGTGGTCTACGTTCCTCACGGCTTTTTTCAGTTAATGAACAAGGTTGGCACTTACCGGAGGAAAAATATATGGGGAGACTGAGACTATCTGGACTGAAGTTCTGACTATCGCTGGGTTGGCCGCTGCTAGGGCCAACCACAACGCAAGGATAAGCAGAGTTCATCGCGAAACTGATTACCTTAAGTCGATGGTATTGAGATCGGGTAGGATAATTATGGAGAAAGCGGATTATGAGTCAGTTTCGTCTCCATCGTCTTATCCTGCTACTCCTTATCTGTTTGGTGTCAACCCTGATTGTGCACCAATGAATAGGCTAAAATCATGTACAACATTCAAAGTTAAGATCGGGTGTCATATTGATGGGGTAATGTATATGTGGATGCAAGATCTGCACAAAGAAGGTCAAAATGTGACGGTAGAAATGCCAACTGAGGCTGTGAAAAAGTTCTTGGAAGATACTATGTCACTGCATCCTCACATTAGAGCATTCAACATAATGCTTTGCTTTTCAGGATTCTATTAAGACCATGATTTCTGATATCTACGATGAACACTAACCATAATGCTTTGCTTTTCAGATTATGCAATTCATGCTGAGCCGTAAATATATATATATATATATTAGCTTCGTTTGATCAAATATTGTGGATGTCATAAGGCTGAAGGATTATTAATCCCCTTAAACTATAGCCAGACACATAAATATTAAATAGAATTTTAATATTAAATGATAGATGAAATTACCCACTTCAAGCTAACCATTCTACAAGTATTTAAGATGACTGTAGTCAAAAAGCCAGCGTAACAGAAACTAAACGTGAGAGTGGCAGTCATCAGCTACGGTAACTACAGATTACAAACACGAGGAGACAACGGAGCGAATTATGAACCCACTCTTCAGGGAAAAAAAAGAGGTAACATTATGCATTCACTATATCAGAAGCCAACAGATTGAGTGGTAAACAAAGGTGAAGTAATTGACTAGGCCACATGAATTTTTTTCCTAAATTTTTTAATTTTGATTTTATTTTAAACTAGTCTAAATTCTTATCTAATCACCATAATTATTAAAAAAAATTAAAATTACTTGCATATTTGTGAAGATCATGTAGAAAAGAGATGTTAATATAAATTATTTCTATTTTTAGTTTTTTTTTTGGGATAAAATTTATACTAAAGGTTTGTGAATCTTAAGAAATTACTGCTATCATAGCTAGACGAGAGATCAAGATTCCTCAAACCAAGTTGATGGTGGTGTCACACATCACATGAACATCTCTGATTAGAGAAAAACATTCATTCATGTGCTCAATTTGGTAATTTATTTGCAATAACTTCTCCTTGTCATTCGCCATCCTCTCCGAATTCACCAGTAACCAGTCATCCAAGTTAGCAACATCTTCCTCTTTTTTCTATTTCAGGGCAGAAATCTTTTCCATATAACTAAGCTCTCGTTGTTGATATTTACCGCTCTTTTGCAACCTCTTCATCCGTCAGTCCATCTTCATCCACCTGCATATCCCCTTCCCCATCAGTGGGGTGGATAAAGATCTTCAACATCTTTCTGACCTCAGTGAGACTTTTCTTATTCTTTGCAATTTTCCTATTAACCTTCTTTGTAACATCCATTTTCTTCCAAATTTAGAGTTATAGTGTCCTCTAATGTCACGACCCACTTTGCTAATCAATAGCTAAGCTCGGTAAATTCGTGACTATGAGTATAAATTTCAAATAATGGTAAAAAGGTGGAATATCTCTGGAAATAGGACTCATTCAACTCATGAAATAACTTCAACTACTAAATAAACTGACTCTCATGACTGATAAGTACGATTGTTGCTTCTCACGATTCTAGCTTAGAATACAACCAATCGAATAGGGTTTTGAAGCATCAGAGTGCACGCAGCGGAAAGGTAGCTATAGATACATGTATGAAGACATGTATTACCAAGAGTGTCAACAACTATAATTCTAAATAATTCTCTTTTACAAGAGTGATTTAAATTCTAAATAATTCTATTTTACAAGAGTGATTTAAATTACTAAAGAAAATAATTGTCCTTTAATCATTTCTAAGGTAAATAATCGAAGTAATAATTAACTAATCAGTCAAATGTCTCAATCAAGTGTGTACTCGATTATTCGATAGTTAACTAAGGATTATTGAGAATCAAGTGGCTACTCGATTTACTATAGAATTTCTTTTAGACAATTCTATTATACATAAGTGAAATTAAATCACTTAGAAGCGGATAATTTCCTTTAATCCCATAATTAAACTTCTAAAATATATTTAGAAAAGTACGGGATGTTACATCTAGTCTCTTCACTGATTTCTTCAGATTCGCCAGCTTAGTTAGGTACAGTGTTAAATTCTCCTCCAGAAGTGTTTGCAGGTTTCCCACAATGTAATCAACATCGGTTAATGAGAAGAGTTCCATACTCTTATTATGCACCATATCACATTTGGACCTCCAACCTTCAGTCCCGCAACAACTCTGTCATCAGCTTCATTCGCAATCTGCTTGACGATTGCAGCTCCAAACTCCACCAATTCTTTAGTTCTCGCGAGCCAAACGTTGATTTTAGAGGGAGCCATAGCCATGATCCTTCCGAGATGTGAGGCGGAAATGAGGCGTGAAAATGGGTTAGGGGTTAGGGTTTAGGGTGTGGGGTTTGGGGTTTAGGAGTTTAGGGTTTATGGTTGGGGTTTAGTGTAGGGGGGATAAGGGTTTTTTTTGTTGTTGTTAATACTGCAACACGAAATTAATAATTGAATTTTGTCTGCCAATAAGAAAAGTTAGGCAAAATAACCACTCCAAGTAAATGAGAGAAAAAACAGAGTCTAAAAGTTAAATCAAAAGTTTCCCAAAATGCCTTTTTCTCAACAGTTCGGTCAAGGCTCGATCCAAGTAGCACGTAGAAAGTATGCATTTAACCAACGACACTGAGAGCTGGCGCCGTCGTAGTCATCAATGCCGGGCTCAAAAGCCGGATTAAGAGACACTATCACTTCTCACCGAGGGTTGTTTCAAAAATCTCTCGGACGTTTTGGGCATCTGCATAGTCTCGTATTGCAATTGCACCGATCTTACTCAAGAAATCCGTAACTCGTTCTAGTATAGCCGACCTACTCATAACGGCATCCCGGATGAGAACACGGTTATCATAGTAGTTCTTCAGCCATGCCAATCTGCATAGTGAGACGGTGAGAGAGTTTGGATGGGGTGCCCTAGAGAGGAAGACAAGCGGTTTAGGTTTATGGTATGGTGTTATGAGTTTAGGGTTTAAGGTATAGGGTCTTAGGGTCCAGGGTTTATGGTTTAAGGTTTAAGGTATAGTTTCAAAGTTTAGGGTTTACGGTTTAGGTACGGGGTTAGGGGTTTAAGGTTGAGGGATTTATTTTTTTCCTAAGAAAGTATGTTTCTGCGTCATCACAACTGGAAAGAAACACAAATGAAAAAATATCAATTACATGACGAGACCATCCATGATATTGTCTTCTAATCAAATTATATTTGTTCTACTCAAGGGAATCTTCTACTTGATATATCATTTTCTATCAAAATGAAATTTGTTCTACTGAAGTGAATTTTCTTTTTCTGGCTATAAAACTTAACAAATGTAGTAACAACTATTTTTCCAAATCCTTTAAGAGCTCACCCCTGCTCCATGCGTATTTTTACACAAGCAATAGTCGGTGTTGCTATCATTTCCATATCCCACAACCAAAATTGAATGGTATTCAACCTTCTTCTTTTTTCTTTCTCTCTGAGTCGGACCCTTGTAGAGTTTATATCTTATGCGAGAGAAGGTAGGGCATAAAAGCACTACACCGGTAACGAGTGCTTTCTTCTCAATCATCTTAAAAATCCTCGTACGATTCACAATTTCGCCGCCGTTAAGTTCTTTAACATTGCGAATAAATAATTTTCCCATCCCTTGTGGGCGTGCATTCCACAAAACACTTTGATTAACTACACCTTCATTTATGTAATCGGTTTCGTGGCGCAAACCGATGCACACATTTAGGTGACAAGTAGAGTAATTTTTTAAACAAAAAACAATGGACGACTTGACATTCAACTGAATTGAGTAGATCAACCTGAAAAATATTACCCTTTTTGGCTTAATTTTTCTATTTATCGAATCAATAGAAGACTTAATATTTAAAGGAATATAACTACTTGAGAAATTATGTCCATCGTTAACAAATTTCTCTATTGGGTTAATTATCACTTGTCTACCTAATGTTTTAACTTTTTCACAACAATGTCCCAACGTACCTGTAATTGCAATAATATCCCAACATACACAAAAAAAAATTCACGATAATGTCTTACCATAATTTTTTAGCTTAAAATTCAAAATATCATAATTGTCCGAGAAATGATGTTTATACTCTTTTATTCAATCGTAGATTGTCTTTAGTCATTAGATATATTTTTAATATTATTATATTTTTCAATTTTATCCTATAATTTTGTGTGATAATTACAACACTAGTTATTAAGGAGTATAATAATCGAAAAGTATTGAAATTGAATTATATTATGAAAATAGTTCAATGAAAGGTAATATTTGTCGAAATTGTTTTATATTTCAAATCATTGTTGTTCAGATCGTTGTAATAGAAAAATAAATTAAGAATGGTTAGTATTTCTTTGACAATTGTATTTAATTTGAATGTCAAGTTGCTTGCTCTTCATTGTAATAAAAAAAATATATGTCACAACATTTTGAATGACACTTTGTATGCATACACACACCGAACTGTTATGACCGAACTTACTTTTGACGGAGTGTCGGCATGAGATCGTTGATCAATGTCATATAATGAACCATTTTCATCGTGCTGCCCAATAAAATATTTAAAGTTAGATAATTAAAAAAGAGTGATATGTATTATATTTTTTTGTCAATAGTAGGTAAGCTATGTGTAATTCATGTAATAGTTAGTATATGTAAGAATAGCTAAAGAAAAGTGAAACAAAAAGAAACCGCAAGAAGCAGCATATAAAAAGAGTGGATGATGGAAAGAAATTCAAGCATATAATGATGCATATGAAGATAAAAAAAAGAAAAGAAATAATGTATATTGGAAAAAAGGTGCAGGAAAAATGTACTTAAAAGATAATCATGTTCTCGTTGATTAAAAAAAGTTGAATGTTACCAAAATATAGAAATTTAAACTGTAAACATACTATGTAAGAATTAAAAGTGAGGTAATGAGGATATGGTATTTATTGGCAAATAAAGAAGGCGTGCATTTTGAATTTAAGTTTCGGCTCCAACATTTCGATATTTGATCTATCTCTTTAACTGATTATTGGATGCAAGTACTATAATGTATGTAAGGAGTTGTGTCTGATTTTACATTCACAAACTAAAAACTGAAGAGGGAGAATCGGTCATACGCGCGCCTTTGATATGCGAATTAGTGCGGAGTCACGATATGATTATGAACGTTGATATGATGACAAGTCGTATCCCAGCGTATCATGGGCAACACATCAGTCATAGTACATCAAACAAGACGAGATACTAAAGCGCACTAGTATTTCGTTCTCTTACGGACAACGTCAATCAAGTGGAGTTAGTCGAAGGGGCTGCATTGAAGAAACTTAGTTGAATTATATCCTTTTTCTTTGTCAATTATGCTCAACTAATGCTCAATTCTTTGCAAACACCGATACAACCGAAAATAGGCCCCGAGATTATACATAATGGAGGAGTCAGTCTTCAAACATGACAATCGCATAAATCACTCTATTGCAAGAACTAGCTGCCTACCCCTATGTAGAAAGTACATTAATTTCAGTTGTTAATGCATGGCTTGCATGCAATACTCTTTTGGAAATTGGTAGTTTGTGTAGCACGACTTTCCGTTGTGCTTGTTAAATTGCATGAAGATATTTTGAGTATTTTATTATTCGAACAATGAAGATATGAATATATTGATGAAGATTCTGCATGACATATTTCCTTCTTGAAATATATTTCTAGAAGATATGGTAGGGATTAGGTCTTCTACATACACAACCATATAAGTAGGTGATTGATTCACTTTGCAATGCACGATAGTTTTTGGGTGAGCAAAAACACGAGTGTTTGTAAGTTCTTGCGCTTACAAGATTAGTAAGGTCTGCGTATTTTGTAATTGGAATTATTTTCTTAGTATTTTGTGTTCTTGAATCTGCCATTCAATAACGCCTTTGAGTGTTTAATGTTGGGAACAAGTGCTATCTGCCGATAGCTGAAGCTTGACTATAAGCGATTTTTGTAGTACACTTCAAGTTGAAAAAAGAAGTTAAGACGTCATTAGACTGAGTTCTTTCTATGCAAGATCCTGAAGCATTCCTGCTTAGTAATAGTGTATTGTTTCCTCAAAGTTTGTCCCCCAAAGGTAAGTGTTATATCACTGAACTGGATTACAAATCCTTGTATTCTTTTATGATTTTGTTTTATTGTTCTTTTATTCAAGTATTACTTCAAGAACAAAAACAAGAACATGACGAATACATGCTATATTGTACTACTTAACTTATAACTTACCAGCAATACACATTACAAGTGAAAATTTAAAATACTATCTCTTCAACGTATAGTAAATTGAATATGCACTACAAATAGAAGACCTTCTAGAGAAGGACCACACATATGCTGGAAAGCATCTAGAGAGAGAAGACACACGAAGTTTAATAAAATCGAGCTAGTAAAAAAATACTCCCTCCATCTCGCCGAATTTGTCCTGCTTTCCATTATGGGCCGTCTCATCCAATTTGTCCTGTTTCCTAAAAAGGAAATAATTAGCACATAATAAGGGTACAATTAGTAACTCCTAATTATAATTAAACTACTCCTAATTAAAACCCACAATTTAAGAAACCCACCCACCCCAAATTATTGTTCCCACCCGAATCATCAAAACCCTACCCCCATGATCTCATTCTATCT
Source organism: Mentha longifolia (assembly GCA_001642375.2). Classification (NCBI taxonomy): domain Eukaryota; kingdom Viridiplantae; phylum Streptophyta; class Magnoliopsida; order Lamiales; family Lamiaceae; genus Mentha; species Mentha longifolia. The sequence continues at coordinate 8,140,441 of CM038110.1, read as the reverse complement.
CTACCATCCTCTAGAATCTTCATCTCTCTCTCTCTCTCTCCTCTCCCTCTACCAAGAACCCTAATCGGCATCTCTGAACTTGCTCGCCGTCTCTCTCTCACTCTATGAACCTCAATAATCCGTCACCGGATTCAAGCCCCTCAAAGTGGGTAACCATCTGCCGCCCCCCCTCTGCAATGATGAAAGAGGGCAAAAGCCCGTCGCCGATTGAAAGTCCCTGTACAAAGAAAAAAAAAACGCCGCCCCTTCTCTTCCACGGCTTCGACAGATCGGAGCAGAGGGCTCGCAGGTGGCGGGTGGTGGTCCAATGATGGGCTTCCTGACTCTCCACCGCCTCCGAAGCGCACGCCGATCTCAATTGATCCCTGGAGATACGGGAACCTCCGAAATCCCCAGCCCTCAGAGCCGGTTTCCGTCGGCAGTGAGGTAGGGCTAATAAAAAAAAGCGATTCCAATCCCTCTTTGCCGAGCTCGCCCACGACTGCTCCTCCGGCGAGCCCTCTTTCACCAGTGTGGAGGGGCGTCCCTAAAAACTGGCCGGAGGACCTCCCATGGGGCCTTCCCTTCTTCCCTACTACAGAAGAATGGGCTCAGGCGGAGAGGGAGACGAAGATGGAAATGAAAACCCTCGGACTGGAGGTGTCTTCCTCGTCTGAGGAAGACTGATGTATATCCTTTTGTTGCCTGCCCTCTTGTCCCTGCAATTTCATCGCTTTATGATTTCAATGAATTATTTTCCATTTTAAATCTGTGTATGGATTAGCTGCCTTGTTGATTTATGCGTTGATGGATTTTTATGATTCATGTCTCTCTGTGAGTAACTTCCCTTGGACTTTTGATTACATAGATTGGTATGTTGGTGATTGGTTTATTAGCTGCCTCGGTTTGTTGGTTTTTGGTTTAGGGGCTGCGATGGTGTGTTGGTTTAGGGGCTGCGATGGTGTGTTGGTTTTTCTGTCTGTTTGCATGCACAAATGTAACTTCACAATGCATTTCATAAACATACCAATAAACTGATCAACATGTCCAAAAAATCAGAGAGATACATCAAAGTTTGCACTTTCAAGTTCAAAAGAAAAAACATTCTAATGCTTTTGACAAAAAAAAGTGCATACATAGCTGAGGTTGTCCCATTTAGATTTCCAGAATGCCAGTTAATTGCTGAATCCCTAGCCTGTGCACCAATGCTTCAATGCCATTGATCTGCCCTTCTTGAATGAGATAATCAATGCAATCTCTAGCCAACTCCAATGACACTTCTAGGGTTTCTGGAAGTGCATCTGCCCTGAGCAAGGCTTCCTTCCCCATATGTGGCTGTTTGTAGTTATTGTGACCTTTCACCTTCAGGATTTCAACTAAAACCTGTTGCAATGATAAGAATACATTGTTTAGAGTAGAAGGTTGCAACTCATAGAAGGCTTCCACAACTGCAGCAACTAGCTCATCCATAGTTTTACATGTCCTCTGTTGCTGCAGAGCCTGTATTGCCCGAAAAAATCCCAAATCATTCACATTGCAGTCAGGGCTGTTTGGAGGTTGTTGCACTAGTTTGATGTTCCATCCATCTGCACTTGCACATGCCCTAAATTCTATGTCTGCATCTGTGATATGTGGCTTTGCATTGTCTTGTTGAATGATTATATTCCTACTAGCTCCTTCAGGCCACTTTGCTTTGATAGCTGGAATGACCTGCATTGAATTAGTGCAAAAAACTGAGGCTACAATGAACAAGATCAATGATGAAAATCAGATTTCTGAGATCATTCAAAGTTCTAAAAACTACCTTGTTGATTAGTGCTTCTTTCATGATCTTCATTGTGACTGAATTGATTGCTTTAGTCTCTAATGTGCCCCTCGGTCTGTATCTGGAATTCCTTTGTGCTGGTACTTGATGAGTAAATGGAAAGATTCTAAGCTTTCCATCAAACAAAACAGTCCCATCCTCATTCAGGATGGGTCTTGCAACAGCACACAAGAACATAATTTTACCAATAAACTTCTTGCTTTGGCAAGCCCTATATGGTTCTTCCTCATCAGGGGTCAAATAGTACCTGTTTGATCCCTTGGTTATGTAGAACCATTTCTCATCAATGTGAACAACATTGTGCATGTTGTTGAACCTCAGTCTCTTTAGAATTCTATCAAGTTCTAAAGATTCAAGTGAGAACTTGATTCTCAGAAACTTGTTATCTGCTGTGAGGTAGGGTTTGATAGCATTTGTATGGGATAAAAGAATTTTTTTTTGATGCCATCTACTTAGTGTGCTTCTACTAATGTGCAGAGGGTTTTCCATTTCTTTTAAACCAGTCTCCATCTTCCTCAAAGTGGTTCTGAAAGTGAGATCCAAACTCTTAATCTTCTCAAAATTAGGTTCATGTTTTATCCATCTCTTCCTATTTTTGTGACCACTTACACTATGTAAAGGCTTACCTTCTTCTCTTTGTTTCTTTGCAGCAGCCCATAATCGAGAAACTGTTTTGGTAGAAACCTTCCACTCCTGAGCAGATTCAGTAATGTCCATTATCTGAAGTGGACAAGATGAACTGGATGATCAAGTTCCTACTGTTGGTCGACAAATTTGGGGACGGCCTTGTCATCTCTTCCTCCTCCTCTTCTTTTTTTTTTCTTCGACTGGTTGTGAGACTGATTGTAGGGGGTGGGAATGGATGAGTTTAAAGGGTTGTGATGATCATTTCCCTCTCTAATTATTTTTTGAATATTGGTGGGAAACTAGCACCTTCAAATTTATGCCTACTAATCCTAGTTGTACTTAGATTTTTTTGTGGAATGTGTAAGGTTTCATGCGTTTCAGTTTAATGAAGTTTATTTCTCTTTGATTTTTCATTGATCTGAAATTTAATTTCTGTTAGTTTTAATGTTTTTTTGTTCGCAGTGCTTCTGAAAAGCCGGAAAAAAAATAAATTAATTAATTAAAATTAATTTCTCTAATTTTCAAAAATAATTATTCGAATAATTAAAATTAAAAATTTAATTAAAAATTTAATTAAATAAAGGATTAATTGATATACCATTTATCAACTTCACTAATGAAACACCTTAAACACCTTTAACCCACACTTCTTAAGTTCCGTGCCGAAAAGAAACGGGACAAATTCGGCGAGACGGAGGGAGTATAAGAGAAAAATGGCAAATCAACATCTTAATGGCAAACAAAAAAAATAGTTAAAGAAATTGCATGTTATTCAAATAAATATTAAGCTCAAATAATGTGTTTCTCCTATTACTTGAACAACAATAGCAGTCCAAAAAATCAACTTGTGATTGAATTGAATTTGAAACCGTAAAAATGCAACACCGTAATGTGGATTTTAATAAAACAAAAGGAAAAGAAACGTGAAAAATGCAGAAGGAGAGACACAAAACGCTTTCTAAAAATACTACTACCATGGTATGATATACGGCATGTTAGAATTTTTATACAGTCTGGCCGAATGTTTTATACATCAAAATAAAGTGAATTTACTAAATTTATTTTCCCTCAATCCATCTTCTAATAAATAGATGTATAAAAGTGGAGAGAGATAGAGAGATTTTTCATAAAGAATTGAAAAAAAAAGGAAGAAGGAAAAAACCGACAGTGATAATAATAGAAGTACCAAAATTCAAGAAGAATTTGTTGTTAAAGAGTTTTCGTCATCCCTTGCTCAAAAAACTTGTCTGAAATTCAACACATGTCGCGGAATCGCGCTAGCACGTACTACTATATATACGCCACAGTGGCGCCTCTCACTCTTCACTTCAGGTGCCAACGGCGGGAAATTGATTTTTCGTTCCGCCATTGAAAAACCCTAATAAAAAAATCCCTCATTCCCCACCCGGAGAGAAGGGGGGGTGAAGATAAAGATTCCACCTTTCTCTTTCGCTCCCGATTTTTTTTTAGCAATGGCTGCTGAGGCATTCCCTTCACCTGCTGATGAAAACGGCGGCGCGAAGCTGAGCGACGATGAATTCCACCCCGGGGGTGGTGCGCCCCTCAAGTACATCCCGCTTTGCGACGTGTACTCTGCTACCTCCCCCTGCGTCACCGCCTCCGGATCGAAGAAGGTCAAGGCTGCTGCCCGCAAACCACCCCAAATGAACGGCCTTGATCAGTCGCAAAAGCCCCCGATCACCTCCGAGCCTCACTTTGCAGTAGTTTACTCGAGGCGGCGGAAGAGGGCGGAGAGGACCAATTTCCTGCAGGGGCTGCTTTTGGAGGGTTTAGATGCAGAATTGGAGGAAATGGAGGTTGAGGGAAGGGGAGAAAGGGGTGGCATTAAGCGGAGGAAATTGGGGAGTGATACCGAGTCCTTAGAAGTGGGGAGTGATTCTAAGTTGTCGAGGAAATCAGATGATCCAACATCGTTGAGTGATGATCCTGACAAAACTAATTGTAAAAATGCTAGGGAAAGTAGGAATGTGTCTAAGATTGTTAATAATAGTAGGATGAAGAAACGGAGAAATGGTTCTGTGGAAACTAACATGAAGAATTCAGGAGCTTTACGGACAAAGAAATGGGTCTGGTATGTAACTTCGAAATGTTACTCAAGCGCACAGATCAATGGTGTTTCCCTCTGGTGTCTCAACTTTGTTCTTTGGGTGCAGGTTGAGTTATGAGGGCATTGATCCGAAGAAGTTCATTGATTTAAGATGCAAGGTAAGAACTTCACTAACAATTCACAGTCATAAGTTCATCCACATTTCGAAAATTGACATTTGCACTGATATGACTGCCATGCCTGTTCATTGGTTGGACTTCAGTCACATGTAATTGATCTCTTTAATTTCATGTTCGAATGGTTGCAAAGTATAATTAGAGCTAATTGGAGCAGGTATACTGGCCTCTTGATGCAAGCTGGTATTCTGGCCAGATAACAGAGTACAATTCTGAGACTGGTCGGCACAATGTAATGCTCGTCTACTTTACATCTATGTATATTATGCGATTATGTTAACGTGGCCACGTGGGTAATATGGGGAGAGCTATGCAGGTGAAGTATGAGGATGGAGAGCAAGAAACTTTGATTTTATCAAATGAACGTATCAAGTTTCATGTCTCTTACGAGGAGATGCAAAGTATGGAGTTGAAGCTCTGTGAGAAGAGCTCCGGAGCTGATGAAATTGATGCTAATGAGATGATGGTTCTGGCTGCTAGCTTAGACGATTGCCAAGAGATCGAGACTGGTGATCTGATTTGGGCTAAACTCACTGGTTTGTCTCTATCTGCTTCTTAATTTTGCATTAAGTTAACGCAGGTCTATTTTTTATTTTTTTTTTGGAGAGCAAAACGCAGGTCTATTCTTGATCATACCTGTTCGGTCCATTTATGAGTTTTAATATCTGATGGGCACAAATAAGTAATGATATCATAAACTTTGATAATAGTAAGACAACGCAGAAATGATTTGTTGGCTAGTTGTGTCGTTTTGTTATCTTTTCCTCGGCCACTTTTCTTGCATCACCAGGAGCTTAGTGTTGTCAAATTTATCCTCAATTTATCATAATGCTCAAATTAAACAACACATTACATTGTATCGTTTAGTGTATTAAAGCTGCAAGCTGCCCCTTTACATTTGAAGTGTATAAAAGCTGCAACCTGTCCATTACCTATGAAAATAAAATTTGCATCCGGATGAGGCTGCTTATCAAACTTTTCTCTGGATTCGGGTAATTTCTAATATATTTAAATCCTCGACAATCATCGATTTTTAATTGTTACTGCAAATTCCCAACTGGAGTTGCTTTTACTTTTTCTTTCTCTTGATTTTTTGTTTGCTCTGTGGGTCTCACCAAATCAATCCTTTAATACATAGTGAATGAGGGTTAACTTTTATGGAAGATTTCCTTACTTTCACAATATTCCCTCGGTGAAGTAAGCTGTTGAGGTTGAGAACTTGAGATTTATTGCACTTAGACTTATTTCTTTCTAAAAGGATACCAATTAATGTATGTCCTGTTTTTGTCAGGAGGTCAGGGAGTCTGTTCTTTTCTGTTTCAATTAATGCTGACTGTCCGGACTCTCTTTATTTTTGTTGTTATTAATTGTCTATGTATGTCAATCTCGTAACTTTCCGTTTTATACAAGTTTTCTGATCATTTGCTGAGACCTGTATTTTTCTCTGATTTAGGACATGCTGTATGGCCGGCAATTGTTTTAGATGAATCTCATGCGGTTAAACACAAGGGATTAAACAAAATTTCTGGGGAAAAGTCTGTCTTTGTGCAATTCTTTGGTACCCATGATTTTGCTAGGTATTATGAATGACGTAAAGTTGAAAATTTTCATCCTAGTTTACACTGCTAAGCAGATTTTTGAGAGTTTTGATTTTGCTGGAGATTGGCACCACTTATAATAATCTAGGCAATCTACTTCAAATCTATCTGCTAATTACAGGGTTGCAAAGAAACAAGTTATCTCTTTCCTCAAGGGCCTTCTTTCGTCCTTCCACTCAAAGTGCAAGAAACCAACTTTTATTCAAGGATTGGAGGAAGCAAAAGTGTGAGTGTTTTTTTTTTTATCGAAATTCTTAGATTATTAATGGTATCATTGTGTTTCAGTACAGATGCTGTTAGATGCCCTTTAAAATAGTTTAGCTAGTTATGTCCAGAGGAGAAGAAAAGGTAGAGGGTGACTAAAGATAACTCATCTAAAGTGATATGGATGTTCTTAGCATCGTACTTGTGAATTAATGTAATTTTTATTTATTTATTTATTTATTTATTTATTTACTGATTTAGCTGTTGTGATCAGATATCTTAGTGAGCAGAGGCTCCCCAAAACAATGATGCAGCTGCGTGATGGTGCTGATGGGCATGTCAATGATAGTAGAAGCGGGGATTATGAAGATTGTGCTGACTCAGATGGTGAGTCCTTGAATCAGGATGAGATTAACAAGAAACTTGATGATCTCAAAAGCTGCCGATTGGAGGATGGAGAGTTGCAAATAGTAAGCCTTGGTAAGTCTCGAAAATTTACACATGTTGATAAGATGTATTGCCGCACTTGCTACTTTCTGTTGTAATTAGGTTTAGTTAGTCTTGGTCAGGGCATGACATGGTGCTACCAAATATGATGTGAGACTTGCAAGGCGAAGCCTACTGAGGCGGTCCTTAGTGCTTAGGACCTTTATTGGTTAACTTACTTGACCATGTTAAGGCATCTGTTAATTTAGTATATTTAACAAGACAGGAGCTTCATAACATGATTGACAAATCATTTTGGGCATATATTATTTTGCAGGAAAGATTGTCAAAGACTCCACTAATTTCCAAAATGAGAGATTCATATGGCCTGAGGGATACACTGCTGTGAGGATGTTTCATTCTTTAATAGGTAAATTTATAGTCCTAAAGATGTTTCCTGTCATTTAGTTTTGCACATTATGTTTTACTTCTTACTCCCTCATCACTTCTGCCATTTTACTCACTTTATGCTTCAGATCCAACTGTGCAAGCTACATATAAGATGGAAATATTGAGAGATGTGGACTCAAGGACCAGGCCTCTATTTAAAGTTACAGGAGATAATGGAGAAGAGGTATTAGAGAAAGCTATCTTATCAAATTTGTTTTGCACTTCTTATCTTTCTATGCACATTCTCCTTCTTACACGACGTTCTATTTCTCTTTGCTGCCTTTGTATCTAGTATTTCGTATTTCAAATTAGCTGGTAAAGTTGTGAATATTAGTGGAAGTGATCCGGCCAGGTGGCTTAGTAAATGTAGAAACAGGACATATTTTGTGATGCTTGTTTTTGAGTCCACAGATGGAACTGGTTAGGATAGCTAAAAGCTGATCGTCCTCCTGGGTTTTCTGGCAGAGAATGGCATAGAATATACCTCTATGAAATATTAGATAATTTAGAGGAACCTTAATCATGGACATAGCGGTGCTAACCTTACTGTGTGAGGCCTCAGTCATTAAATAAATAATGCAATGCATTCCTGTTTTCTAAGATAAAATAGTAAATTCAGGAAATTTCTTGAGCTCATGGTCACTCAGATACAGCAGTAATTTTGAATAATGTGTAGGAATATTGTTATCTTTTATTAGCTATAGCTTGGGATCCTCATATTGGTCAATTGGCTGTGATTAACTTTTACCCAAGTTCCTTGTAGATTATTGAGATATACTTCTTTAGTTGTGAGTTGTGAATAGCAGGATTTATATTGTCCTACAGATCCACTCATAAAAGTTCGAAAATGGGCATTTTAATAAGATCTCCTCACAGTGCTTTTTTTTTTTGTTAAATTGTTTGAGTAATTTTTATCTTCTTTTTTCTGATCTTTTTTGCCCTCACTATGTCATACCGAACCATTCTTTTTAATGAACTTATCACGACTTTTTTTGAAGTTACTTTTTTATTTATTTACTCCCTACTCATGAGCCTGCTTGATTCAGCTTTGGCCTGGTGTTGATTATCTTTATTTACAGTTCAATGGACCAACAGCATCTGCTTGCTGGAATAAGATTTTCAAAAAAATCCGGATTTTGCAAATCAGAAATAAAGTCCATGAAGCTGGTCAGAATTTCGCCTCTGGTCCTGATATGTTTGGCTTTTCCCACCCGAAAGTTTCCGGACTCATAAAGGTACCTACGCATCATCTTACCCCGTATTAATTACTTTAAAATCATCGCGATTGTGTTTTATAGTCATCCATGTTACTTCATACCTATACTGTTTTGAATTTCCATGTCTGTACATTATGATAAACCTGTGTTTGCTGTCAAAATATCTTGTGGTACATCAGACTAGGATGCTAAAGGAAGGATATCAGAATAATATGGAACCCTAAATGATTAGTTTGAGACTGCTTTTACGCATTTGAGTATCCAATAGCGTGTTCAATTTTGGTGAAATTATTGGTTACATTTTTGGTAATTGAGGTTGATGCTTAAAAAGTCGTCATTTATTAAGGGCTTCAATGAACAGCAATGGGTTGGACTATCATGCTCTGTTTCATCTTATTTCACTCTGTTTTTCTTCCTTTTCCTTATAAAGTGAAAAGGATTTGCCTGTTATTAACCATAATATGTGTGTTATATCCATTTTCTGCATCATTAGACACGAATTAGATAAAGCTTTCTCTTTTGTAGATCTCACTTACAACTCCCCTGAAGGAAGTCAGCGACTTGTATTTTGTGAAACTCATTTCTCTAATTATAAGGGAAAATTAATCTTTCAAAATATTTCAGAAATTTATGGCCCATTTGTTTTGAGAGCTTTTTTTTCTCGTTTCTTACCTTCGGCGAAGTTTAATGGGCCAACTCACTGCATTAATACCTCTCCTACCAAAAAAGTTTGAGCATTGATGTCAAAACCCTAATTCCCAAAATTCTCCTATTCAGCCGAATGGCGGCGGTCTCTGTAGAAACTCATTACGGCCAGTTACTATATTCTCTTTGTAACCAGCCTTATTGACCTTCTTCATCTTCTCATCTCCGCCATTCAGAGTTTACCCTCTTCATCTTCTCATCTCTGCCCGCTGCAGCATCTGTATTCATTTGCACTCTTCTGAAAAACTTCACCACCTTTCTCAACGTATTCCTGTCAACATTGCAAAAACACCACTTTCCTTCAGATCTGCGCTTGTTACCATGGTGAGGCGGAATATCAAGGAGCAGAGATAGGAAACGGCGAGCAGGCTACCATAGCAATTTAGAAAATGAACAAGCAAAGAAACAGAAAAGGCAGGAGTGGCTTCCGCCATCAACATTGCCAAGGCCATGGGCCAGATCTGAGGGGGACTGAAGAGGTGAGAAGGCGAAGAAGGAATTATTGAGAGGATAAAATGGATGATGAAATGTGATGGAAAACATAAAGAAACTTGTAAAATTGGATTTCATTGGATCATCGGGTTGGAGTATCTTGAGATCACAACATTTTGGCGGAGTCACATACTTCCTTTTATGTTTCAAATGCTAGACATGAATGCAAATTACTACCTAAATAGATTTAGATGTAACGTCAAATCTTCTTTGAGTTTCAATAATCTAGCCAAGCAGGTTCTGTTACATAAGTATGCAATAGAACTGCTCAACATCTGATAAGATTTCGTAAGGTGTGACATCTTTGTTTCAGTTGTAACTGACTATATCCTTTTAACTCAAGGAAAGGAATCTGGGGATCTTCCCTGGTCATTTAGTGTAAGCTGTGAATCTTTTATGGCTTGCTTGACCTTTGAGAAGCGGTCTTGCATGCTATTGCTGCTCCATGCAAAGTATTGTCAAGTTATAACTAAGTCACTGAGGTGTTACATGTGCCTACGATTGAGGGTATTATGCTGCCAGATTTGATGCTCATGGTTGTGATATTTCCATGACATGATTGAAAACCAGAATACATGCTACCTATTTTTGTATGATTGTTCAAATTTGTTTCGCGAGTGTGTTCTTTTCTTGTGATGGTAATTCTTCTCAGTCAACTGATATTTATACTTTGGGAACTGTCTTAATGAGGCTCGCATAGTGTCAGAGTGAAATGCTCATTTATACCAATAATCTTTTTGTTTTATTAGGGGCTACGTGGATGAATTGCTGTTACCTTTGAACTGAGTTGGCACATGGTTCATTTAATTTGTTGCGGTGGAACTGTACATTCCTCGCTTATGCCCTTCTTAGCCTACATACTGATGTCTTCATATTTACAGGAGATGTCCAATTCTCGATCAGCCGCAAAATCTTCTCAGTCAGCCTGTAAGAAAATGAAAAATGCATCTACTGGTTACCGACCTGTTACAGTTACATGGATGGACCTTGATAAGTGCAATGTATGCCATATGGACGAGGTACTGTTTTTCTTTCGAAAAGGACGAACTCCTAACTCAAGTTTCAATAGGCTTTTTTATTTTCAGATTGCGGAGACTTACTAGAAATGTGGTTCTCTGATTTTTCTATAACGTATCAGACATCATTGCATTACCTTGTATTGCTTAAGTGTTGAATGTGATGATCTCAAACATTTGGTTCAGGAGTACGAGAACAACTTGTTTCTTCAGTGTGACAAATGCAGGATTATGGTAAGTCTGTGGCAATAATTTGTGCTTTTTGTCTTTGAATGAATTGCATATTTTTTGTTAATTACATTAAAGCAGGGAGTTGCTCCCCCTGGCTGTCAAGGAACCACAATTGCAAACAACTTTCTTATTATAGGTTCTAAAACTATTGCCATTTTTATCTTAGAGAAACTTGCTTACTCGATTAATTCATTTTTCAACTAATTTCAATTTTGCGTGACTTCAGAATGAGTTTAGCAAACATGTGTTACTTGGCTTGCGACAGGACAATTGTTTACTGATCAAAACCTCCGAGTGATTCCATCTTGGTGGTCTGATACATGGAACTTGGAAGACTTAGTCATTTGCTTTTACTCTTTGCTAGTCATATTGTCTTCTTATTCCCCATTCCCCCCCCCCCAAACCCAAAGTTATAGAAGCTTGTGAATCTATATCACCTGAATAAAAAATAAACAACTGTCAACTACTAAATTTGAAATTTTAAGATCTGTATACTGTACATCAGGAGCTGTGCAATTGATGTTCCTTTAAACTGCTCTACGAGGAGTTTCCTCTATTTTAACTTGATTTTTCTGGGCAAGGTAGCTTGACATTGTATCAGCTACTTTTCTTTCGTAGGAGATATACATAGGATAACACCCTCCATGTTACGCTACAGATTCTCTGTAGTCCATTAATTTCACTTGCTTTAATTTTCTTAAAATTATTTTGCGAATTGTTCTTGATATCGTCTTTTTTTGTTTCAAGAATTCTGCAACTTTACTGTTTTCGGCTTTTTGTTGACTATGCTGCTACCTTATGTTTCATGTCCTGTAAATTTGCTCAGGTGCATGCTAGATGCTATGGAGAGTTTGAGCCTACTGATGGAGTGCTCTGGTTATGCAACTTATGCAGACCGGGAGCTCCTGAATCTCCTCTATGCTGCCTTTGTCCTGTAGTAGGTACTTCAAAGTTTTATGCAACTTTTAATATTGCAACTTCTTCACTGGATTCATTTGCTGTATTTGAATAAATATAATTTCAGGAGGTGCTATGAAACCCACCACAGATGGGCGTTGGGCTCATTTGGCTTGTGCCATATGGATTCCAGGTTTCTATGATTTTTCTACAATTCCCAGATTTGCCCAATTCTTTTCGGGGACAAAACTCAGCTTATTCATCTATTTTTGTGCAGAAACATGTTTATCAGATGTTAAAAAAATGGAACCTATTGATGGGCTTTCTCGAATCAATAAGGTACCTCTCTCTCTCTTTTTTTTGTTTTTTTTGTTGCTAGGTTTGGAGTTATTCTGTACTAGTATTAGATGACATTAGTCATAATATTTACATGGTTGAAGTTGAACAGTTGCTGATAGTTCTCATTTTCTGTGAAGGACCGGTGGAAGCTACTTTGTAGCATCTGTCATGTTTCTCATGGAGCATGTATCCAGGTAATTATTATCCTTACCTTTACAGGAAGACTCTTAAATACTCCTTGAACTTTAGCGACCTAATTTAAGTTATGCTCTGTCCACAAAATTCATGTGTAAGTTAAGCCAAATAATGTTTATACATGTGAATATTTTCATTTAATTCAAATGACTCATTTGTATCACATGCTACCAATGTCTGTATCCACATCTTTCAATATCTTTTGGTGATCAGTTGTCCTGGTGATGATGTGTTCCGTCAACTAATTTGTAATGCTGATTCTTTCATTCTTTGTGATCCTTAACAAGTGAAATTCCTGTTTTGTACACTTTTATTTTTATAATGTAGTTATTATATTAACTTTACGGATAGAATATAGTGGTGATTGGTTTGGTCAATTAGCATTTCCGTGTCGTATTCTCGTAATGATGCATCTTTAGAAATATTGTCCTGCTTTCTTCTTCCGAAAATGTAAATTTATACACCTATTTCATTATATCTATGTATGAAATGTTTCTGCAGTGCTCCAACAATAATTGTCGTGTGGCATTCCATCCCCTTTGTGCACGTGCTGCTGGTTTTTGCCTTGAGGTATGATGTTTGTTTATTTAAATCATGTGCTCGAGCATACTGCATTAGTTGTGGAAACTCTTTTCTTACATGGTTCTTGTTTATATATTTAGCCAGAGGACATGGATAGAGTACATGTGGTTCATCCCGATGAGGATGAGGAGTATCAGTCTATTCAGCTTCTTTCTTTCTGTGAGAGACACAGGCCCAAGTCTAATGAACATTTGCCTTCTGAAAAACAAAATGGAGAAAAGACCAGTGTAGATGAACATTCTGAATATATTCCACCAGTAAACCCTAGTGGTTGCGCTCGTACTGGTATTGTCATTACTATCATTCTTTCCAAGTTTTGAGGATTTAATGATGTATATTAATTTGTTATTTATGATATACGATATGGACCAAATGAGTGGCATTGGTGAGACACGTTTTGAGACAAATAGGGTGCCACATAAAACCCCTGTGCAACAGTTTATCTAGAGAAACGGATTGTTGAGTCATATCTATGTCATTCATTAAACCTGATACATGAATCCTGAGATGTCTTCATCACCTTAAAGTTTAAATTTTGCAGCATTAGTTATCTTAATTCTTGAGAGTGCTGCAAGTGATGAGTTCGTTGATGAGATTTTCAGTTTATGATTTATTTTATTTTATTTTATTTGATATTAAACATAATATTCCCTGCTTGAGTGGTATAGCTATTAGTTTTATGTTGAGGATTTTTACAAGGGAGAGGCATAAACCTTGTTTAGCTTGGACTTTTAATGAATCAAAGTGCTCGTTTTAGAGTTCTGCTGTAAAAAAATTTGTACAGTGCTTCTGTTACTGGAAATATTTTACTAAATAATAACAAAGGTTTTAAGTTAGATACCTCTGTGTTTAAGAGGACTTTTCTTTGATCGACATTGTCTTTATGGATACCTGATTTCCTTTTTTCCCTGTTAGAAATTTATGATTGGCAGAAGAAACGAGAAAAGAATGGAAAAGATGCCTCTGGTCCTTCATCAAAGCGCTTGTATGTGGAGAATGTGCCGCAGATACCAGGTGGGTTCAGCCGCCACATGTACCCATGGAACAAAATATCCTCCGATGAACCTGGTGGGTCCAAGCATTCTGTAGACCTTCAGAACTTACGAAGCGCACAACTGGAGCCATCTGAAGAGATTCTTTCAGTGGCTGATAAGTACAATCACATGAGGCGGACTTATAGACGTAGACTTGTATTTGGTAAACTTTCTCCAAATACTACACTTGTTTTCTTTTGTTGAGCGGCCTTGGGCATGTTGTGTGTCCTTGATAGTATTTTTACTTGTCCTATTGTTAAATGCTAGGAATCTATGGTATAATTTAGCTCTAAAAGCTTAAGTAAACATGTTTATGAATTACGGAAATAGTGATGATTGGGATATCCAGCCCTTTTAACATCAGTTAAGGGAAACAAGTTTTGCCTTTCATTATACTCTCCAGACACTTTACACTGTTCATAGTCATCTGCTTATATGTATTTCAGACTTACGGATATTTTGATAACCACTTCTGCAAATTTGTCTGTTCAATGTAGCATGTGATGGCCACGTTGGATAAATGAAGTGCTCTAAGTCAGCTTAATGTCCAAGTTTGACTGCTTATGAATTCTGTTCACCGTTGAGTGTGTTTCTTTTTTCTTGGATTGATAGAATTGACACACCATTGTTGGGAGCCTGGTTGTTGTGATTCCCCCCCCCCCCCCCCCCCAATGTTGCATGCTACCCATGTATCATGTGTGAATTTTTATTTTATGACCTTAGTCATACATTTTAATGGTCTCTATTTTAAGATGCATCAAGAAAGCATGTCCCACAGATATTGTGGAGTAAAATGAAAACAAACCATGTGCCTGCCTGCCTCTTGTTTATGCAATTCTTTTATTTGTAAGATTTGGTCTTTGTTAGTGTCACCTTTTTGTGTCCCTGGCTTGGGCACATGTATCATAATCTTGCCTTTAATAATTTTATTATTATTATTATGGTTTAAATATTATCTCTTACTCCACAGGCTTATGCTGTACCAATTGTTATGATTTTGAATGTGCAGATCATGTCATTAATTGATTGTGGTGTCTTATCAGAACCTTTTCTTTGATGGTTGATAAGAAAATTGTTTCTCTTATGTTCACGTTGAAGTAATCACTCTATATGTTCACAGGGAAATCTCGTATACATGGTTATGGTGTCTTCACTAGACTTCCATATAAAGCTGGAGACATGGTAAATTGCTATGACAACCATCTATCTTCAATTTTTAATGTTCAAGATATTAAGTTATCATTTTCTTGTATGTTAGGTGATTGAGTATACTGGGGAACTTATTCGGGCTTCAGTAGCCGACAGAAGAGAACATATGTCATATAATAAATTAGTGGTAAGCAGCTGCTTATAATCCACTTTCTTAATAGAATTGCATATCCTCCTGGAACTTCCTGGGGTAAATATTTCTGCTTAGTGTTGCATTATCTGCTTCATATTATCTCTAGGCCTGTTAGAGCTATTGAGGAAACCATTTTTTTGTGATGATTTCTTTTACCCTTGTTTGTAATTTATTCTACTGCCACATATCGAGTGACCTGCTGCTGTAAGTCTGCCTGT
This sequence comes from Mentha longifolia, assembly GCA_001642375.2. Taxonomy (NCBI): domain Eukaryota; kingdom Viridiplantae; phylum Streptophyta; class Magnoliopsida; order Lamiales; family Lamiaceae; genus Mentha; species Mentha longifolia. The sequence continues at coordinate 8,124,820 of CM038110.1, read as the reverse complement.
AATATTATTAGGCTATCAAGATTCTTACTCCTTGTGCTTTTGTACTGAAAATTGGGCGATTGGTGTACATGGCTTAAATCATTGTATGATGTTTTCGCAATCCCTATTGAATGCTTCAAGGTGTGGGTGTTTGTACGCCGATACAGTTACATGATGTGTTTATTTCTATGCACAACTTTTCTTTTTGTGATACATATATAAATGTGGCTGTGTTTCCTAAAATTAATGTACAAGTGATTCTTATCCCACATTTAAAGGATTTATGTGCTTTTAGCATTTTGTATTTGGAAAAATCTGCTTTTGGATTATTTTAACATTTCTGTGGTGCAGGGGGCTGGAACTTATATGTTTCGGATGGATGATGAACGCGTTATAGATGCCACCAAGGCGGGAAGCATAGCAAATCTGATTAATCACTCATGTGAAGTATGTGTTCAATTCAGCACCTTTCCTGTTTATTTTTATGTGTGTTATCTCTAAATGAGGGAGGAAAAAACTAGAATATCTTCCATTCGGCTGCAATATTTATCTTTTCTGAGTGATGATATCTCTCCTAGTTTATCAAGAGCAAAGAAATTCTAAGGCCTGAATGCTAGATTCTAAGCGTCTTACTTTCTCGTAAAGAAGGTTTACTTGCTATCTCTATATTCTGAAGGTTTTCCTTCTTAGCATGCATTCTTACTTTCTGGTCGATGTAGACATGTTTAGGTCCTGAGTTTCTAATTTAAATATATAATGGATATCAAGCTTTAATTTGACCTCCAGAAGACTAAACTGTGTTGTCTTTTTTTTTTTTTTTCCAGCCAAATTGTTATTCAAGAGTCATCGGTATCAATAACCAAGACCACATAATAATATTCGCAAAGCGAGATATTCTTTTGTGGGAAGAACTGACATATGATTACAGGTACTGTACCTCATCCAGCCATTGTATTTTTTTGTCCATCCCTACAATTGAACTTATTATTATTTCTTGTTTTGCAGGTTTTCTTCAATTGGTGAAAGGCTAGCTTGTCATTGTGGATCTACTAGATGCCGGGGTATGGTGAACGACGTAGAGTCTGAAGAAAGAATGAAAAAGCTACATGTACCCCTCAGTGAATTGACAGATTGGAAAGGAGAATGATAGAGGTCAGTTATTCCAGATATATGGTCTTCATTGTTTTCCATATCTTAATAGATGAATACTTAACTACAGTTTAATCGTAGCATTCACGGTGTAGTGGATTGTATTATATATTGGTTACATATTCCACTGCACACTTTACTCAAAGCTACAATCACACTGATGTGGTGCTCCTTGTAGCTACAGTACTATTTGCTGAAGGTAGAGTAGCATTTTATCCCCAAAGCTTACACTTTTCCTCAATTATACACTAATATGTGCAAAATTAAAATCATGCCTTTACATGTACAAGTTTTTTAAGCCTCAAATCTACCCTACGGTTCAATTTCACCTCTCGGCATGCCAGAAATCATTCAGATAAACCCTACCTCCTAATCCATGTAGATTTTCGGCTGAGTGAGCACTCAGCTTCCAGAAATTAAATCATATTGTAGATTTGAAAACAAAATAGGGTATGATTGTTATTTTTCATACATTAGGGTACTTTCGTGAAAAAGTGTAAACGTTAGGAGTACAGGATGCTATATTCCCTTTGTATAATGTGAATTCAAGAGGTTTTGGCTTTGACAATGGAGGAGTTTGTACTTTGTAATGAAAGTTCCTCATTTGAAAATTCATCTTAATAAACCTTGCTGAATCTCCATGTGCTCTCTCTCTCTCGCTGAATGTTGCATCCATTTTCTTCGATTATGACTTGCAAGATGAGTTGCACTTATTTCGGGTACTGATGGATTGTTGCAAATATATTCTGCAGTAGCTCGATTTGGCGCACCATGGAAGTGGAGAGCCTTGTGAAGATTTAGCCCCGGTGCCCGTCGTCGAGCTATAAATATTGTAGTATTATTTTTTGCCCAATTAAACTACAAGTTTCTTTTTTCCTTGAGAGGAAACTACAGTTACATTCTAATTGCTATATAGGGCAAATAAAGATACTCAATTTTTATTTAATTGTCATGTCTGTAAAAAGAAAAGGTTTCACCTCTAATTGAGAGGTGGTGCCTTCTATCTGTTGGCAGCAATGCACAATGGTTGTAAGAACGTATATTATTTTTTCCTTTCTTTAATTCAAAAAAAGAAAAAGAAAACCACAGTTAGTTAATGTCTGGCTCTGCTGCTTGCATCTATTAAATTTGCTTCAATGCATTTGGTATGCAAAGTTTACAGTGGAAAATGCTTTAAAATGTGAAGTATTTCTTCTGCTTGATTGTTCAGAACTCAGAAGTGAGCTATATAGTTTGCTTGTTCAGGTTATAATTGGAAATAATTGATAGGCACTGTGAACTTGCAAATACGATGAAATTACTGAGAACTGATTTCTTAAGTTCTTGCTGCCCTTAAGCGGGAAATGGACTGCGAGTTGCCAATTAAGGGGTTCATGCTAATGTTCAACTATTGCTCGATTTATGTAATTGTCCATCTTTATTATTTTATGCTTTATATATATTTCACTTTGTGACAATTGCTACGGGACGGAGGGAGTAATATCCATATTTCAGATTCTACAGCATCTATCAAGTATTAACAAATGTGTTTACAATCTACTTACAAGTAAGAAAATCATCAACATTCAGACTTTTTCAAATTAGAAACTACTTTTAAATTTTGACGAATTAAATCACGAATTTTAATTCTATTGAGATAAATCATGAACTTCTATTTTTTTTTTTTTACAATTAAAATCTTCTGAGAAAATTATCGCGGTCACTATGCTAACACGAACACTTATGTGGACTTTCGAGCTATAATATGAACTGATTAAAAAACAACGTGCGCTCACTTATAGAGAAAATGAAGGTGTTTAATTCGCCAAAAATGAAAGTTTTTTTTTTTTAATTATTTAATTTGCCAAAATTAAAAGGTGATGTTTAATTGCAAAAATTTAAAGACAAAGACTTGTATCAGCCCGACCACATATTATAGTCCAAATTTTTAAAAACAAAATATATTACTTGGCCCAATTAATCCACTTGCCCACAACTCAAAAAGAAAACCTCATAAAATTATTCAATTGACCTCAATGTGAGTTAAGGCTGATACAAGTGTTTCTCAAGTTTAAAAGTGTTAAATTATTATAACTTAAGTTACTTAAAACGGATTATGTGTATATGAAAGGTCTCGGTTCGAATCCTCTGTGAATCCATTTAAATTTTAGTTAGTGTTAAAAAACAAAAAAAACAAAAAAAAAAAAGAAAAAAAAGAAGAGAATGAATTCTGAATTAGCAAAGTATGGGCTTATTTTGTCAGCCCATTATCTAAAGCCTATGTAGAAGGTCAAAATTGACAATTTTGGAAAATTAGGGTTTTGCTGATTTGTGTTCTATCTACTGAACTACTCAACCCTCTCTTCGAATAATCTCTCACACCTCTCTCGTAATCGATCATGGCGAACAGTGCGTATACTCTTCTCTTACGTAAGCTGTTCAGCAATTTTGATTTAGTTTCTAACGATTCACGGATTTTGGTGGCTTTATTGCTGTGCAGCTGCGACGAGATCTTTTTTGCAAGTGGCGGCCACGGAGGAGGTGACTCCGCCGCTCAGAGTCGTCCAGATTGAAGGACTGGTATGTTTATTCTTGGGAAAGATTTAATTCTCTTGAAATAGTACAATATTGCTCCATTTTGCTTTAATTTAGGGTTGATTATAGGGTATTCTTTTATATTTAGAACATTTTTATGAGAGTAGGCGAAATATTTATGCTGCTGTAGGCCTTCTGGGGTGGGATACAGGAAAATGATAACTGTTGACCAATTTCTGCATGGTTTTGTATGGTTGGACGAAATTTAGAACTGCGAAATTCTTAAATCAAATTTGAACATGTCAATCATGCACAAGGTTTATTGCAATCTTTTGAATTGCTTGGACGTTGGTTCTGACCTTTATGATTCACCTACAGGTTATTCTCAAGATAATCAAACATTGCAAGGAGTTCTCACCGGCTCTGGTTACTGGGCAGCTCCTGGGTTTGGATGTTGGTAGTGTTCTTGAAGTCACCAACTGCTTCCCATTCCCGGTGTGCAAATTGTTTCAGATGATCATATTCATTCACGAATTAACGTACATTAGAATTTCTCATTGTTCTTATGTTACCTGCATATAATGTTGTAGATTCGTGAGGAAGATGAAGAGGTTGAAACTGAAGGTGCTAATTATCAGCTTGAGATGATGAGATGCCTAAGGGAGGTTAATGTTGACAATAACACTGTTGGGTGGTACGTATTCTCCTTGCTCAAGTCTAATAAAGCACACTCTAATTTTTTAAATTTCTGAATAAATATGTTGTATTGATTTGTTATTAGTCCCAGTAATGTTTATGGTGCCTTATATATATTGATTTGTTAGTAGTCCCAGTCAATGTAGGGTCTATTAAAATGTCCAAACTAGGTTTAAGCTCTTCAATTTGGCCTCTCTTTCTGCACAGATACAAATGGATTTTTATTAGTGTGAATATAAAGTATTGTTCTGATCCCTGAAGTATGGATTATGATGCTATTATATCTATTTTCCAGCATTCATCCTTGGATAATGTTTTAAAGCATAGTTTGCAAAGTTGTCATACTAATTTCATCTCATATGATCATCATTCCAGGTATCAATCAACTTTGTTTGGCTCTTTCCAGACGGTGGAATTGATAGAGACTTTTATGAATTACCAGGTATGACCTACATTACATAGTAGTTTTCTTGTCCATTTCCTGCCATAAAATTCATGATAATAAAGTATGAGTTGTATTTTCATGTGTAATGCCCATGGGAATATTTTCCCTTAATACCTTTTTGGAGATGCCAAGTCTTGGTTTTAAACTGGTAGAAGAGGCTTATAAACTGTTAGCTGCATATTCTAGGATTGTTAAACTAATTCTGAACCAAGATCTTCTGAAAAGTTAGAACCCGAGACTCTACATTCAAACTGAGCTGCTCAGTAAATAAGAAACGTTAACACCATTTCACGTATGATATTATGGTTCCATTCTATATAATTATTTACCGTCTTGTACTATTTGGAGCATGGTAAAACCTCTATGAATAATGTTATGACTACACATTTTATCATATTCTAGAGACTAATTCAACCATAAACTGATAATTTACCGTTTTAAAGAATGCTTTCTTGATTCTACAGCCATCCGCATGTTTAATTATAGTTGATCATAAGTTTCAAAATAAGTATTTGCTAAAAAAATGTTAAAAATTAAGGAAATGTTATTTATAGCTTCTAAATGCTCATGGCTAAAAATACTTCTCAGTTTCACAAGTATTTCTTGCAACTTAGGATGATCTTTTCAATGTAGAGATGGGTATATAAAGGGGTTTAATTTCAAAGTGAAAAACAACTATATCGATGTAGTAGCAAAATTTTTCTATGATATTTGAATTGATATAAATTTGACATCCATGTAACTGCGACTGTACTGTATTTTTAATTTATTGACTTTATAATCTTGAAACTGACCCAAGTCCAAACTGTGATATGCTGTTAAGCCTGTTATGATGAAAAAATAAGGTTATCATTTTTGTGAATTTTGTTGTTGTTGATTCTTGACTGTATTCATGTCTTTCCAGTCTCCTCACAAATTATAATCTAAGAGAATGCTATTGTTCAAAAGCTCTAGTTAAGTATTTATCTGTAACTTTTCCTTGCTATGCTAACTAAAAGTCTAAAACAGCCTAATATTTCTTCATTAGTGTGCAGGATTGCTGTACAAAGTCTTGCTGATAGTGTTTTGTTTTGCTCATATTATGTTTGTTGCTATTTTGGTTTCAGGAAAATATAAGGCGATGTGTCTGCATCATTTATGACCCTTCAAGAGCTAATCAAGGTGTCCTGGCTTTGAAGGCACTGAAGCTCTCTGATTCATTCATGGAACTTTACCGTACAAGTAACTTCAAAGGGGAGAAGTATGTTCATACATTTTTTTGTGAAAGTAATCCTTTTGATACACTCATAAGTATGTAAATTTGTATCTGACATCTGCTTTTCACTCAGGTTGAGGGAGAAAAATCTTACCTTTGTGGATATCTTTGAAGAGATTCCTGTAAGCTTATAGTTCTTTATTTCTGTTTGATGGATTCAATTCAATTACTATCGTAGAATTACTCATTTAGATTTTCATATAGTTTTAATTTATTATAATAAACATAATCAAACTTTATTTAGATTTAGTTTTGTTGAAATAGTTATATGCTCAATCCACGGCTTAAGGGATCAATACTTTATGATTAGACATTTCAAACCCCTTAAAAATTATTTAGCGTTGCAATATTAAAGATGTAAAAGCTCGTGTCTCAAATTTTTAACAATTTATCTGAATCAATCAAAATCTGCAAAAGTATTTATTTTTGACAGAGTTCTGGTGCTTATTATGATGGTTAAGTTGGGAAGAGTTATGTTTACTTTTCTACAATTTTCTGTGGACGTATACTGTATTCCTTGTATCAAAAATTGCCTAGTTCATGGAATCAGAGACTTGCATATAAGTGCTGGATGTGAACAACTTTTAATTTCAAACATATGGCAATCTAAGCTATAGCCTATAGGTAACTATTCACTGATCTCCTTATTTGACAGATTAAAGTTTCAAATTCTGCTCTAATCAGCGCTTTTATGACCGAGCTTGAGGCAGATACTCCAGTCACCCAGGTAATCAAGTGTTGATATAGTTTTCGTACTCTGCTGCTGTGAGTAACAATTAGATCTAATTTGTTTTTTGACAGTGTGATTATGATAGACTGCAATTATCAACCAGTCCACTTTTGGAGCGAAATGTGGAGTTTCTAATTGACTGCATGGATGACTTGTCAATGGAGCAACAAAAGGTAAGTAATTTTTCTTGTTTGCGCATAGGTCCTCATGCTTGGACAATGACATGTCACAATGTTTTTTTCTCCAGTTTCAATTCTATTACAGAAATCTGTCTCGTCAAGAAGCCCAGAAGCAGGCTTGGCTTCAAAAAAGAAGGTAATGTTATGCTGTACGCCCTAGTCAATTATTTGAGCATTCTCTTTCCTTCTAAGATTTATAGGTGTGGCCTGATTTGTTTAATTTTTCTGATTTTTATGTAATAAAGTTGTTGGGTCATTAATTGTATTATTTGTTTCCTTCCCTGTAGGGCTGAAAATGCTGCGCGTAAGAACGCAGGGGAAGAGCCATTACCGGAGGAGGATCCTACAAACCCTCTCTTCAAGCCTCTTCCTGAGCCATCAAGATTGGATAGTTTCCTGATTACAAATCAAGTTGCAAACTATTGCAACCAAATCAATGGGTATAGTATAAAATTAATGCAAAGTGGTTTGGAGTTTGCTGTATGTTGAATGCCCTACTAATATCTTTATCTACTAATCTATTATTTCTGGATTGCTTATTTGCCATTTTAGCTCTTTTAGTTTATATATATCTGTTACATTTTGTTACATTATTTCATCCTCGATGTGCATTTCCGGTTGAATATTGTTGCTTTCCAGTTGTTATGACTAGTATCCTTCAACCATATATACAAAACTGACGTTTCAATCTTGGTGCAAATTGTGAAATTTTTATTACACTTTTGTGGTGATATGACTTGTGTTAGATTAAGCTAAGACTTGCTCGATTATTTCAATTTATAGTTGTTGTTTTGAGCTCAATAAAAGTACAATTTCTATCTTGAAATCACTTTATAAAAGTACGTTTTCGTCTCATTCCGGTTTGGATGTCTTGGTAGCTTTTGTTTTTTGGTGAATGAGATGCTATAACTTGCATGTTTCAGAAGGACCTTTTTTGCGACGCAATCTTAATATCTTTCGATGCTAAATGATGTTTATCTCAATGCATGGTTTGCAGAGTGGCTGGGCAGAGCTTTAGCAGACTGTATCTGATGAAGGCACTTCATGAAAAGTAAACGGTCTGTTTGTGTTCTTCTATCTCCGTTTATGGTTTTGTAGCTCCGCAGACGAGGCGAGAAATTGTTGTGCAGCTTGAAGGTGCTACATTTGTGACCTTCTAGTACTAATTTTGTAGTATTCCTGGCACCTGAAAAAGGTTTAAGAGATGCTTGTTTGCCAAATGATAAGGCCATCCATGAGTTCTAGAAATAGTTCGAAGATCTTATTCCTATTTTTTGCGTTATGATTTTGGATCTGAAGTTGCCAATTTATGTATGTATTTTTTTCTTGACCCAGGTTTTTAATTTTTTTCCAATTCTTATATTGAGTTATTGAGTGCATTTTGATTGATGATTTCAATTTAAATATATATTTTTAATCTCATAAACTTTGAAGATTCTTTTTTAAAACCTCTTTCATAAATTTAATACATAAACATCATTTTTAATTGGGATAACAAATAATTATAAAGAAGTAGAATCAGTTGACAACAAACTGAAAACCACAACATCTAAAACATTCCCTTTGAGATACAAATACTTTCTCAGCATCCCTTCTCTACTGAAGCCAGCCTTCTCCAGCACCCTCTGCGACGCCGTATTATCGACCGCCGTAAAAGCCTGCACCCTAACCACCTCCGGGAATTCCCCGAAAATCATCGGGATCGCCATTTTCACAGCTCGAGTAGTGATCCCTTGCCCCCAATACTCCACTGCTATTGCATATCCCATGTCGCCTCGGTACGCCCCGTCATCGCTGGAGCCCGGATGGAACCCGACGAACCCGATGCAGCGCCCGTCGACGCACACTGCTCGCTGCCACGGACGGGGTATGCAGTGCTTCTCGATGAAGATCGAGGCTTCCTCTTTGGATTTCAGAGTTTGGAATGGCCCCGAGCTCGTCACACGATCGTCTCCTGCCCATGATAGCACGTCGTCTGCATCGGAGAGCTCGAATTCTCGAAGAGTGATGCCGATGCGGGAGGGATCCATGGATTTTGATCTTGATTTTGTTCTTTGCCTTGTGGTGCTTTATGTGTTGACAATGGAAGATGAATAATAGATGTGGGGTTTCTATATATACACACGGATTCCTCTTATATTATATCTCCACTTGTATTATTATATCAAGATCCCAATTACTCATCCAATAATTTATCCAATTCGAGCATTTATTTTGTATTCAAAGAATGGCCGCATTAACGGATGAGCTTATATTATGTCTCACTACTAATTTTCCTATTTTGACATTAATAAATTTAAAAATATTATAACAAGATGAATCATAACTAATATTTATATAAAAAAAACCCGACCATCCATATAAAGAAGAAAAAATCTGAATTAGCCGATATTAATTTATTCTGGTTGCCGCTGTCGCCGTCGGGAATTTATTGTCGTACCTCCATCGCTTCATCCTTAGCCTTGGAAAGGGTAAGCCTCTTATTCTGTAGCTATCCGAAACAAAAATTCAATCGTGAACGAGAACTTAATTTTATTTTTGAAACACATAACTGGTACGGCTCTGTAATCTGTTCTGTATGTACCCGAACAAAATCCAATCTTTGTTTTCATGTAAAGAATGGATTACCTTAAAAATCACGATAATATTTTATCAATTTCTAACTCGTTATGTCACAGAAACTGTTTGTCCGAAAGCCGTGATGAGTTTAACTAAGCATAGTGAAATGAGTGAAGACCGTAGTGGAAAGCCTTCTTCTCCCAATCAGGTGATTACGATCTCTTGTTCTTGTTTTTGCTCGTTAATGTTGTTTGCTGTAAATATTGGATAAGGTGCTATATGCAATTCAAATATAGTTTGTTGATGATGTTCCTCATCATTTTATTTGTATGTTATTGGCTCATCACAGTTCAAATTCTGATCTTGGGTTGTTTTTTTTGTTGTTTGATGATTGATAGTGTGATAGGGAATGTGATGAGATTGAGGGGGGAAGAGTTGATAGGATAAGCGATGATATCATAGTGCACATCCTCTCTTTCCTATCTTTGAGGAGAGCCGTCGTCACCAGCGTTCTCTCATCTCGTTGGTTAGATTTGTGGAAGTATAAGCCTAATATCAAGTTCCTATCTGGGGAGATGATAACACGCATGGATTCTGATGTTGTGACGACTTGGGTTCTCGAATCATATAAAGCCCCGTCCTTGAAAGAATTCTCAATCTGTTTCGACCCATACACATTAACCCGATCACAAGTCACCAGATGGCTCGAATTTGTTTTATCGAGAAGGGTGGAGAGGTTGGATTTGGACTACCGAGAGACCTGCATACAAGATGCTGCTAACCTCGACAAGATCTTTAGAAAGAACAATATACCAGCCCGCGACTTTAAATCCCTCAGGTGGTGCTTGGTATGATGGAATGGAATGGAATGGAGGTAGAAATGATGTAGAATTGTACATGATTTCTATCTCCATTCCATTCCACCTTATTCCACTCCATCATACCAAGCAACCCCTCAAAGAGTTGAAACTGATAGACGCTAAAATGGGCGGTGGAGCTATCGTGACGATGGTTTTTTTTCTGTGAATATTCGGGTACGATGCACGACTTCACAAGTGTAGCCGCACACTTGGAAACTCTCACCATTTATCTTTATTTTCCCGAGTCCAAGGTTAGATTTCTTGCCCTATTTATGCAACTTCTTTTTGCTAGTTTGCCTTGTTTTACTACTGTAAGCTATATTATTCAATTTCAATACTGTTTTCGCAGGCGCTTTCGATCCCTGAAATGCCTAGATTGAAGAAGTTGACCCTAATATTCTTCGACACAAAGCCAGGCGTTAAACTGCCAATAACTAGCTGGATACGGGCCGCTCCTCGTCTACAAGATTTTTACGTACAGGTCGTCTTCTTCTTCATGATGACTTGAACCCCCGATCTCATTTTTTATTTTCATTTTGTAATAAAACAATATTTTTGCATGTGCAGAATTATTTGGCCAGACAGGGTCGTTTTGAAGTTCCCAAAGCTGGAAAATTTCCGCACCTCCATCTCAAAGTTTTCTGAGTTCTCAGGGTTTTTCTACTGTGCTAAAGATCATAGAGGGTATGTGAGGTACATCATGAAGAACTGCGTTGAGCTTCGGAGAATGAAAATCGTTACGCTTTTCTCTCACAAATGCGAGCGTGGTTTGTACACAGGGGAGAAACGTGATACTTGGTTAATGCTCAAGCACCTCTTACTGAGAAACTGGTTGCGGGCGGACCCAAGAAGGGACATAGGGGAGCATTGGCTCCTTCCAATATTTTTTTTTTGTTTTTTTTATAACTATAATTTTGATAAAATTTTAAAAAATTACACATCAGCTCCCTCGGCCTTGTCGCGGCTCCCCTCGACATTTTTTCCTGGGTCCGCCCAATGCACGAAAAGTACCCGATCGCGTTCAAGTGCTCGTCGTTTAGCTGATATTTTATTTATTTCGAAACAATTAAATGTGAAATTTAAAGAGCTAGCCTTTGGTTTTTATATATGGATTAGTGTTTTGGTATATCGACGTGTTCATAAAAAAACTAACCGTCCTTAATGAAGACTGGAAATCAATATGTATCAATTTGCAGTTAACTTAACTATGTTGAGCTTGGAAAAAAACAAAAACAAAAAAAAATAAAATTGTTAAATCACTTTTTACTCAGAGATTATGGGAAAGTAGCAAAAATACCCTAAAAGTTGCCACGTTGGAGAAACATACCGCTAACGAAATATTCGAAGCAAAAACACCCTTTACTTGTTAGAATTGTTTTTATTTGCGAATATGAATAGTAGGATTAGTCGATTAAAGCGTTAATCTTTAAATGATTTTACCGAAGAGATTGAATCATTTTTTTATTACAAGCAAAAAGTTACGTGCATATGTACGTGAATTAAATGACTTTAAAGGATAATTATTTGTAAGCATAATTTAAGAACTGGAATCCTTTTCTTCACGAATGAATACGACTTGTGAATCATGAGCTCAACAAACAAATTTTAAATAAATCATTGAAAATATGAATTCATGAATGGGCCGAAAAAAAATTCAAAAAAAAAAAAGGAAAATGAAATGTCCAATAGAAAAAATGAAAAAAAAAATGAGAAAGATCAAATTTAAGTCCGAATTTAGCTAACTCAATACAAAATGCACCAAGCTAGGGGAGAACGCCTTTTGTTTGAGTTAATGTGGATGAAGAGTTCTACAATCGAACTCTTAAGATATTACTATCATAATCAAAACATAATTTGAATTTTTTCATATATTTTTTTTTTAATTTTGTAATATTACAATAGTACCCTTGAATTAAATATAAAAGAAGGATACAATTGGCTATTTTTTTTTTTCGATACCAATTCATTAATAATTATTGGATTCTATATCAGAGGATACAATATGCAGAAGCATTGAAAAAGATGGATTGTTTACATCAAGGCAAAAACCAGAAGAACGAAGCATTGAAAAAGATGGATTGTTTACATCAAGGCAAAAACCAGGAGAACGAGCAATCGGCGCAATGTGGTGAGCGAGTCGATTATGATGTCTTCCAATCCAATGAAAAGAAACTCTAACGAAATCCTTAGAGAGAGTAAGATTTATGAAATAATCGTACCAACCGGTGTTCATGGCACTTTGCCTTTTTGAAGAGCAAGCACGAGGCTCTGATTGTCCATTTCGAAAATCAAATCGCAGTAGCCTTTGGCACGAGCCCGGCGGACCCCTTGAAGGCATGAATAGCCACTTTTATAATAGTAGTAATAGATTTTTGTAAGATTTATTATATGCTCAATGAATATTTTGCCTTGAGGCACTCATGAGTGGATAACTTGCGAGAATGTGTGCCAGTCTTTAATTTATGAAAGAAACAAAGAAATGAGTAATCGTAATGGTTATGAAAATTTCCCAAGTCATAAAAAACATGTCAAACGAACCTAAAAAAGGATTACAAATTTCTTGTGCAACAAAGAAGCAATAATATTAATTAGGTCATCTTCAAATTCAATAACCTCCTCCTCCTCCTCCCCTTGTATTAGGAGGCACCGGAGTCTTGATGACCTGCAAAATCTGCACCACCTCCGCCATCGACGGCCTACTCGAAGGTATCTGCGACGTACAGACGAGCGCCAATTTGAGCACCGGCAGCACCTCCTCCTCCGGATACCCCCCCATCCCGGGGTCCACGCAGTCGAGCACGTTCCCCTGCTCCAGCATCACCCTCACATGATCACTCAATATCACCACATTGTCCTCCCCGTACTCCACTGGCCTCCGCCCCGTCACCACCTCCAGTATCATCACCCCGAACCCATAAACGTCGCACTTCTCGTTCACCCTCAGGCTCTGGCACGCCAGCTCCGGGGCCACGTACCCCATTGCGCTCTGGAACCTGCTGCTCGCCACGTGCTTGTCCAGCTTGCTCAGGATCCTGGCAAGCCCGAAGTCGGAGACCTTGGGATTGAACTCCTCGTCCACAAGAATGTTGCTCGGCTTCAAATTGTAATGTATGATCGGCGGACGGAAAGAGTGGTGCAAGTGAGCAAGACCCTTCGCCGTCCCCACCACGATCTTGAACCGATTAGGCCAACTCAGTGGCGGCGAAGAAGAGGAAGAGTGATGCAGCTTCTCCTGCAAACTTCCTCCGGCTGCATAATCGGAAACCAGAAGCTGGAGATGTGGGGTCCAGTAGTACCCTCGCAGCGGAAGCAGATTCGGGTGCCTTGCCTTTCCAAGAATCCTCACTTCTCGATCGAATTCCTCGTGATATTGCAGAGTGTTTGTTGTTATCAGTTTCTTGATCGCCACCATTGTCCCTCGCCCCTCCACCGCCGCTTTGTACACGGTTCCGAACACGCCTTCTCCGATCTCCGCAGCTTTGTTGAGCATGGTCTCGAGATTCGTGCTGCTGTGAAACTCCGCCGGCGATTTGGAGTCGAAGAGGACGAGCTTTCCGGCGGCCATGGAAGAGGACCTCGTGGAGCTCGAGCACATGCTCTCCAAAGCGTTGTCGATAAAGGCTATCCTACTCCTAGCAGAAGCGTTGATCAAGGTTATCATCACGACTCCAACGGCGATGAGAGCCGCAGCTGAGATGGCTACAATGGCGGAATCGCTGAGGAAGCTATGGCGCTTGAAGGTGGGTTCGGGTTCGGGCCGATGGTTTTGGGCCCCGTAGGCGTAGGGGTCGAGAACCAGAGGCTTGGGCACGTTGAGCACACACGGCCCTTTCAGTAGTGGAGAGCAAATACCGAGATTGCCCTCGATCGCCGTCGCGTCCAGCGTCGGAAAAATTCCGCCGCCGGGTAACCGCCCGACCAGCCGGTTGTGGGAGACGTTGGCGATTAAGAGATTCTCTAATCTCCCCAGGCGTTGAGGTATCTCCCCGCTCAACTCGTTCATCTCCAGCTTCAAAATCTTCAGCTTGCTTAATAATGAAAGCGATTCTGGTATAGCCCCACTCAGATTGTTATGAGATAAGCTCCTGCAATTCCAAATCTCACAATCATCAGATCATCACACTCTAGAGCGAGAGAGAGAGAGAGAGAAGTGAAAATCAAAATCAAAATCAAACTCAAACTCACAGCAAGTAAAGGGAGGAGCAGTTGCCGATTTCGTACGGAATTGGACCGGCTATGGAGTTTTCGTCGAGTTGAAGAATGGCTAAGCTGCCGGAATCGCATATATCATTAGGAATTGAACCGATTAAGGAGTTTCTTCGAAGATCTAAGACGGTGAGGTTCTGGAAGTAACCTAGCTCCGGCGGCATTCTCGATTCCAGATTATTCCAAGATAAATTCAGGTATTTCAATTTGCTCAGAAGCCCCATTTCTGGGGGAATATCCCCAATCAGATTGTTTCCAGAAAGATCCAACACTTGAAGATTATCATAAAGCTTGCTCGATGGAGGAGGAACGAATCCGGTCAGCTCGTTTCTAGAAAGATCCAATTCCTCCAATTTCATGTCGAACAAATCATTAGGTACGCTACCCTTGAAGGCGTTTCCCCTAAATCGAATCACTGATAAACTCCAGCAATCACTCAGAGAACTCGGAATTCCCCCCTGCAACTTGTTCATGGCTAAATCCAGAAATTTCATCGATTTCAACTCTCCGATTGACGAAGGTACGGAGCCGGTAATGGCGTTGCTCGACAAATCTAGGTATTCGAGGCTGCTTAGCTCTCCAATCCACTGAGGGAAATCGCCGGTGATGAAATTGTTGGATAAACTCAGGTAACTGAGTGTCTTCAGCCTCTGCATTGATTCAGGAATTGCTCCGGTGAAATAATTGTTGCTCAAATCGATTCTCGATAGATGTGGACAGAAACCGATGTCGGCTGGTAAGGATTGTGAGAACTGAGTTTCATGCAAAATTAGCTCCTTCAAGTTGTGTATGGCGGCCATTCCCGCCGGCATCGGTCCAGAGAGCATGTTTCGAGAAAGATCTAGCGTTCGGAGCCTCGACAGCGACCAAATCCCGCCGGAGAAAGCGACTCCGCCGGAGAAGCGGTTGCTCGAGAGGTTGAGGTGATTCAGCGTCGCGCATTTCGAGAGGCTGCTCGGAAGCGCCCCCTCGAGGCGGTTCCCGGCTAGAGAGAGAAAGCGGAGAGAGAGACAGCTCTGGAACATGTTATCGGCGACCGGACCGGAGAGGGAATTCTGCGAGAGGTCGAGGAACTGGAGGGAGGAGATGTCGGAGAGAGAAGGCGGAACTTCGCCGGAGAGCGAGTTGCGGCTGAGGTTGAGGCGCTCGAGGTTCGGTATCAGAGCGAGCTCCGGCGATATGGCTCCGGTCAGGTTGTTGTTAGAGAGAGAAAGTACCTTGAGCGACTGCAGCTTCTCGAGGCCTCTGCCGATTTTTCCGGAGAGGAACAAGCCGTCGAGACGGAGCTCCGAGACGCGGCCGTTGCCGGCGTTGCACTGCACGAAGCGCCATGCACACGGCGAGGCGTCGTCCTCGGTCCACGAGTCGAGGGAGCGGAGCGGGTCGCGGAGGGCGGATTTGAAGACGATGAGCCCCAGAACGTCGTCGTTCAGCTTCAGCGCCTCTCCTCCGGCGCCGCCTAGACACAGCGCCGGAAATGCGGCTGATAAGAGGTACGAGAGTAGCAGTAGTATCGTGCAGCCATGCTTCATTTTCGCGGCAGTGATACACGGAGACAGAGAGAGGGAGTTTAGATATCCATTGTTGCTCGCTCGCTCGAGGTTGGATGAGAGAGAGAGAGAGAGAGAAAGAGATGGAGAGATGGAGGTATCCTTTTTTAAGTTTGATTGATTAATGAAATGATTAATGAAATGATGAAAAAATGAGGGGAATGAGAGGGGAATGTTTTTTAACTTCTTTTGTGGGAATTAATTAATTTGTGTGATAAAAGTATCTCTACCTGTGTTGGTTTGTCCAAATGTGGAGACCATGGTTTCTGACATGTAACATTCAAATTGGTCTATATTCACATATACATATAGATAAATGTTATTCTTCGAATCTTGTAAATTGATGAGTTGTATGTTTTCTTGATTTTTCTAAAATATGTGTATTATTATTTTGTTGATGGGGTATTATTCATGCCCATATTCATAATTGAGAATGCTCATTTGCCCAATGTAGGCATATATGTGGCAATGTCACATGGCAAGAGAGTAAAAGTCCATTTCGTGTGTTTGTGTTTTCATAATTAACTACTAGTCCTCTACTCCGTGTGAGTAATATCTCTGGGTGTTAGTTTATGAATTTTGACTAAGAATAACAAAAATATGTTTACAATTTAATTTGTAAAAAAGAACCCCTAATACATTCCACCATATACTATACTGAAACTACTATCAACATCACTCTTAATATCCCTCAAATGTGGCTTAGTCTGCATGTGGCCTAAATGGTTATAATTCTAAATCTCATCAACATCTCTATAAGATTGAGCGTGTCATATATGTCATTCCAGGTGTGATTTACTTTCTATTTGTGGTTCGATGTATCCTCCAAAAAAAAAGGTTGAAAGAAAATGCAACAAAATGTAAGTAGATTTCTTGTGATTGACACACACTCAGTGGCGGAGCCATGTAGAAGCCACAAGGGGCTTAAGCCCCTACCAAAAAAAAAAATCTTCTATTTTCTACTTAAAATTTTACAAAATTATTGATAGTTTTAATGATTTTTTATGTTAAGCCCCCACCAACGAGTTGAATTTTAGGATTGTTGTGTCGACATTGAAAATTTAAAAATCTCAGCCCCCACCGACTAATTTTTCTGGATCCGTCCCTGCACACACTTATCTAATCAATCGCATCTCATGATTTACATCTATTTTTTTCGAGTACAAGTTTCTGCAATCACGCAAGATGAATAACTTACAAATCGAGATATGAAGTTTAAAGAGAATCAATATAAAACGTACTACATTTGTCCCGTTCAAAGTATCTATTTTCTTTTCGGCACGGTTATTAAGAATGCGTAGAGCGTGCGTTTTTTTTTTTTTTTTTTTTTTTTTTGCACTATAATAATTAAAGAGAAGATGTATAGTGTGAAAAACTATAGAGTATATTTTTTGAATTTTTTTTTTTCAAAAAAAAGGAATTTCAAACACTTTGAATGACACATCTCAAATACAAGTAGACGTTTTGAATGAGTGAGTGTTATTTTAACAAATTACGATAATGAATTGGACTTACACAACCAACCACCCAAACTAAAACAAGAAATACTATGATGAAGATTAGAAATCCAAAAACCAAAATATATAAGATTTTTTTTTCGTTGGAGAAGAAAATATATTAAGATTTGCCTATGTCCCCTTTCTTTATTTAGTATGAGCCAGCCTAGCTAACTGAATTTTGGGCCAAATAGATACTAACTTTCGTATGAACCTTTTAAATATTTATATCTATATTAGTATATAAGTATGTATATGTGATAAAACCTTCTAGTTTGCATATTTCAATCATAGGGGACTTGTTGCAAAAGGAATTATAAGTTTGATCTCTATTGGCAAAATTAGGTCGTCATTTCTTACGTGCACATTCGGTAATGTTATAGTATGCGCACAATGAGGTGGATAGAAAATAAAATGCATAATTGAATAGGAAATAAATACCCCTTAGGCAAATTGATGATGTCGATGTTTCATTCTTTCAAGATTTACATTTATCAACTCAATAAAAGACTACGACATTTTCAAATATTTTCGACTCTTTGTGTGTCGCTTATTATGTCATTTGCTATTTTGTCCCTTCACTTTTTTCACTTTTTTTCTATTTTCACCATTTTCAAATGGGTTTTGCACTTTGGAGTGAAACTTTTTAGTAGTTCCATCACTCCAACTACTAACACAACCTCTAGTGTTTGTTGGTTTCCACAGGAATCGGAATTTGAATTTTGACTTCCACTTAATAAACCAAACTATATATTTTACGTTATTTTCCTGTCAATTCTCGCACAATTACCGATTTGTTGTCTCGGTTCCAAAAGGTTCCAAGTCGTTATTTATATACTCCTTCCGTCTTCAATCTATCTTCAATCTATGTGCTTGGAATTTCACGAAATGATTTTAATTTTTATAATGAGTGGTATTAAAGTAATAGTTAGATCATATTTAAGGTAAATGAATATTAAAGTAAAATGAATATAAAAATATATTTCAGTTGACTTTTGAGGTGGAAAAAAAATAATGAAAGTAAGATCTACATCAAAAAAATGGATGAAACACATATATCAAGGACAACCCTTAGGTCACAAACGGAGGGAGTATTTCTTTGAAATTTAAGAGATCGGTACATTGCTTGGTTGTCTATTTTAATTATATGGATTTGTAGTTTCAATTTCGGTGAATCAATTATATATATATATAATTTTTGTCTATATATTTTTTTTATTAATTTCAATATAGTAAT
The DNA here is from genome assembly GCA_001642375.2 of Mentha longifolia. Lineage (NCBI taxonomy): Eukaryota > Viridiplantae > Streptophyta > Magnoliopsida > Lamiales > Lamiaceae > Mentha > Mentha longifolia. Next base: position 8,105,965 of record CM038110.1, on the reverse strand, counting down.
GTTTTAGTTTAATTTTATAATTATTAGGTATGGTTCGTTAATCTAATTAGAGTTTATAATTATTTGAAAAAGTAGCAAATACATTCCTAAATTGTCACCTCGGAAGAAAAATATCCTCCCCAATGTTCAATAAGTTGTGTAAAAACACCCCCTCCATTAGCGGGTCTAAACATTGCCAAAGAGGCTGGCCCGAGAGAGTACAATCCGTACAACGCCGATGAGTCTTTCAAACAGTTGCGAGACGAAGTGAGCGAAACCAATATAGTATATTTTTGACGAGGGTGCTTCTGCATTGAATAAAGGGTGTATATACATTTTTAGTCACCGAATAGGTTCCACAAATGAATAAAATTAAAAAGAATAGTATATTTTTTTTTCAAACTGATTGGATGCTATTGCAGCCCCGTTAGTAAAGGGGTATTTATGCAAAACTTATGGAACGTTAGGGTGCTAGCTGTTTAGTTGAGGTTATTTTTGTTATGAGATGACATTTATGAAGGTGTATTTGCTATTTTTCCTAATTATTTTTTAGCATTGAGCTTTAATTTTATAAGTTAAAATTGAGTTGATAAATTCAAAATGATGGTATATAATTTTTTGAGGTTTCATTTGTAGCTAAAAAAAATAATAAGGTAATTAATTTGAGGCATAAGTAGTACACATTGTGATTTAATAAAGTTTACGTAAAAGGAACGATGTACCTTTAATCAGATAAGTAGTAAGATAAAATATCAAAATACATTACTATTAATATTTCTACAAAGATGATTCACTTTTCAAAGAGAGTTTATTTTTTATTAAAGAAAAATTTAGCGCTTTGTAGTAGAAGACTTCAAAAGAAAAGTAAAGCGGTTTGAATGTGAAAAGGAGAATATTAATTTATTCAATTCAATACCATTGTAATACTCACTTAATATATACTCCCTTCATTTCATCTAAAAAGACTCAATTCTTTTTGGCTTTTCTGGGACGTTTTTCCACGTTTCTCGATAATAAGTTTTAAAATGAATTTTTAAAGAATTCTTTCTTTTACGGGATACTACGACTGTTTAAAGAATTCTTTTCTTTACGGGATACTATGACTGTCGCAGTATCCCGTAAAAGAAAGAATTCTTTAAAAATTCATTTTAAAACTCATCATCGAGAAACATGGAAAAGCGTACCAAAAAAGCCAAAAAAAAAAATGAGTCTTTTTAGACGAAATGGAAGGAGTATTCTCTTCAAAATGATGAAAACCAAAGTATGGAGAAAATAAAAATAATATATGTGTGAGCTTTTTCAAGTGATGACAAAAGATTATTCACATGATGAAGATGGGCAGTCACGGGAGGCTCGACTATATGAAATATTATGTTGGTGAAAATATATGAACGTGCATGGTCCCACTATCTTTTATCATCTCCTCCATATAAATACAATCCACCAATTTAATATTTTCACAAAGTTTTTGAAAATAAATATTAAATCCTTGTTTGGTTCACTCTTTTTTGGGTTAGGAAAGGGAAACAATTAAGAAATCTCATTACTTGTTATTTGATTTGAGTAATATGTTATCCATTATTCTTACTTGAGGGTAACTCAATCCACCATATTGTTACCCCTTAAGGGGGAGGGAAAACAAGAATAAGGGAATCCCCCTCATAAGGGATTCATTTCTATCATTGAACCAAACACTCAATAAAAGTAACCCTTATTGTTTACATTCCCTTACTTGACTTGATTTCATTCCCTTTTCGTTTTCCAACTTGAACCAAACGAGCACTAATACTCCCTCCGTCCCACCTAAATAGTCAATATTATTTTTGGCACAGAGACCAATGCAAGTAGATATAAGGAATTTTAAAATAGTATTAGTCCTTTAAAAAAAAATAGTATTAGTTGTGAGATAGACTTTTAAAATTTTAGGAAAGTGGACTATTATATGAAACAAACCAATAAGGAAGTGTGGACTATTTAAGTAGGACGGGGAATACTATTCATGAGCTTATTACAAGGTTTGTGGAATAAAACAAGTACGATTTTGCATGGGATTGGTCCGATAAGGATCTGCCTCACATGTGTAATAGATAATAGATTTGACTGAGAGAATAATTTGAAATGGTGTGATTAGGCTTAGATTATTTAATTGTTTGTGCCTTTTGAATCAAACTGAGTTTGATTAAAAGCTATGTAGCTTTACTGATTTTTTTTGTGGTAAAATACAAAAGATTAATAAGGGTGACGCATGTCTCAAGATATCTGACAATTAATAATTGATGAGATTTTTGACATTTAAATTCTAAAGATTAGTGTTCTACTTTGTATTGAGTTATCATTGAGTTGGGCTTTTATAAAATGCTAATCAAATGTTTTGGATTATTTATTTACTGAGTGGGCTTTTTTTAATCAAGTTATATTCATTGAAGCTTGGATAGAGTTTGTAATTTCTCACGAAAAAAATAAATATGAAATTAATATTAAGAAGGATTCACGTATTTCCTTCAAAAGAAAGAAAAATAAAATAAAATATATATATATATATATAGAAGGGTTCACATGCAAATAAATCTTAATGTGCGAAGTGTGAATTATGCTTAAAGCTATACAAAATCATGCTTATAGCTATACAAAATTATGCTTATGGTACATAATTGTACTTATGGCTTATTTTGTGCTTATAAGCACAACATGCACCATAAGCATAATTTTGTATAGCTTTAGCCATGATTTTGTATAACTTTAAGCATAATTCACACTTCGCACACTAGGACTTAAATCTATATGAACCAAACTCTATATATATATATGTTAATTCCTCAAACTAGTCATTCTTGATAAACAAAATTAACATTAGCCACCAATAAAGAACAGTATTAGCCACTTAGTGCTCGTTTGGTTCAAATTGGGTAACGGAAAGGTAATGGAATCAAGTCAAGTAAGGGAATAGTAATAATAATAGTTACTTTTATTGAGTGTTTGGTTCAATAGTAGAAAGAGAGTCACTTGTGAGGGAGGTTTCCTTTCTCTGCGTTTCCCCCCTTCTTGAGGGTAACAATGTAATGGATTGGGTTACCCCCAAGTAAGGAAAAATGATAACTTATTACTCAAACCAAACAAAATGTAATGGATCAATTACTTGATTCCCTTTCCATACCTAAAAAACCTTGAACCAAACATGAGCTTAGTATGCATACTGGCACTACACTATTACCTCCAATAAAATTCAAATATAAAAAAAATAAAAATAAAATAAAAAATAATCTTACCAAATCTGAACTTCTCCTGATGTCACTGTTGGAACTGCTGCTTGAAAGCATTCCTTTTTCCCACAGGATCTTCGAATTGGATGTGATAATTTAAATGCAACTAAATCATATAATCGAGTTTAGAATGTTATACCTCAATCTGTGCCGACGGAGTAATCTACAGGTCTAGATTACTGAGGTGTGATCCCTTTCCTCGAAGTTCTTCGACTGTGTGGGCGTCTAGGAACTTTGGAACCAGGAACTCTCCCTCTGCTGATGATAGGCGCCGATTCTCAATACTGCAACACTTAGGGTTTTTGAGAATCTTCTCCTCCTTATTTATAAGGAGAAGTGTCGCCCCCTTCCTTGTCCACTAAGTCACGGGCTTTAATTAATTAAAGCCCGGTTTAGTTAATAATTACTGGAACAAATTCTAATTAAATATAATTAGAATTAATCCTAATTATTATAAGGAAAATAATATATAATTATTAAATTAATTATCTAATTCCTTAATTAAGAATAAATCTTAATTAATTAGATATTAATTTATTCCATAATTATATAATTAACCAGAGTACAATTATTGAGATCAGATGGACACTAAAAGAGGAAACTGGCGTCCCTTACACTACAGTAGGCGCCACATTTTACTGGGCTCAGGCCCATAATGCCTCTTTACAGTCCAAAACTGATATCCCTCAATAATACCTTGAATTCCTTTCCTGAAGAGCTCTTGGGCCACCCCAGGGATCTATGTACCAGACAGAGTTTAGCCTTACCTAATGAAATAACCATGATCAACCCAGAACATTTATTTCATTAGAGCTGTGATGCATTCCACTAAAGAATCACAACTGAATCACCGCTCTGTCCCAATTTGTAGATTGGGGTTGATACTTTATTTAGAGCTATCCCCGTGTTTAATGACTCCGATATCCATTAATTAATTAGAGCTCCTCTGACTGCTCATAATTAATTAACATCTTATTCTCCTCAAGTAGTACCCGTTCACCCCTTATTATTATACCTGAACTTAATCAGCATGCATGACTTGGTATAATAAACCTTGTGAACTCCCTGAGGGGATATCTCTCAACCTAATACGGACACGGTGTCTCGATATAACTAATTAGACATACTATGTGCCCTCATGTTACCCAAGATGCAAGTCATCAGGGATGCTGCGATAGACCCTTAGCTATACAAGTCAAAGTAACAGTGATCAACACATATATCTCTAATAGCATATCGAGATTAAGATCATATCTCTAAATCCCGAGATCTCCAGTTCTTCACCTATTGCTAGGGTCAGTATCAGAAGAACCTTATCTCACTCGATCCTGTCAATACATTCCACCGTACCAACATAACTAGCGACTGAGACCCGCCACTACCGTTATGTTGCAGTCTAAACCGATAGGTTTCCCAAGCTATCTCGACTGTGACACTGTTTATATCTCATAATTATTGTCGAACGTTGCGTGATCTCCCTGACACCCGAGCCGTCCACGTGTTCTAAAACATGAGATATAGGGCTTATTCTTATTAATATATTTATTCAGATAGGTGATTGTTACCAGTGGAATACATGTCATATATACTAAAACACGTTTTTGCTTTAGCTATATACAACAACCCCAACAGTCACCTCTCATCTTCTTTCTCCATTATATCTGGTCTCACCTTAAATTATTGGAGCAGAGTTTTTCTCCGACCGTCGCCTCTGCACTGACTGCCTCTTCTGATTTACCCTTACTTCGCCGACCTTTATCTCCCAACAGTGGCAACACCGCCCCTTCTTTTGATTTGTGCAGCTGTGCCACCCCACCCCCTCTCCCCATTTATCTCGCTTTGTGGCACACGATCATAAGTCGTGATCGTGACACAGAACCATGAGTCGTGATCGTGACACACGACCACATGTCGTGGTTGTGAAGTGATCGTGTCGTGGTCGTGCACACCGTCACGACCTTGCGACTGCATGACCGGCTGAGCGATGGTTGTGCTCGTGGTTATGTCACGATCGTGCCGTTATCGTAAGCACCACCACCAATGTTCTAGAATATTCTCGTCTCGGCGCTAGGCAATACTCCACCGCCCGACTAATGCTAAATCCGCCTAGCTGCTAAGCGGGACCCTAGCTATCGGTCAGATTAAAATTTAATTAGTCTTAGGTGTTAACTAATCAATATTTATGTCAGCTAGGCTATTCTATACGTGATTTGGGGATAGCTGGATGAATTTAGGGCTAAATTAGATTACGTATATTTCAAAAAAGATATGGATAAAAGTTAGAAAAAATTGTTGAAGACTATGAAGCTCTTATGTAAAGACTATAAAATTTATTAAATTGGACTATTAATTATCATATTCTATGTTTTTTTAATTATGAATTTGATAATAAAATTATGAATAATATATAATGATATAGTTTGTACGTGATGACATGATGTAAAAATAGTAAAAATAAGTATTATGATTCTAATCCGACTAACCGCCTAGATGCTAGGCCCCCCCTCCACCGCTTGATTAGCGTCTAGCGATTTTTAAAATATTGTCCGCCACAAACCTTGGGACTGCATGACCGGTCGAGCGATGGTTGTTCTTGTATTCGTGCTCATGATACACGATCATGTGTCGTGGTCGTGTCGAGTTGGGGAGGGCACATCTCTTTCTTGAACACCTTCTTTGTACAACACTTTCTCTCTACTTCATCCAGAAACTGCACTACCGTGTGAACGAGGGAGAATACTTGAAATCATGTTCGGATCATGAGAAGTGAGAAAGATCCTCCTTTTAGAATAACTTATAATAAAGATATTAATGGAATGAGTGGCTATAGCCTCAACTTGTCCCGCACTGCGTGTAGAGAGGAGAGGAGGTCGCCGCCGTGCAAGGCAGAGAGGCGAAAGTCGGAGCTGTTCTTGTTGAGGTGGAGATTATCTAGCTTAATTGATGTCGCGGTGAAAGACGTCGTGGTTGTGGCAGCGGCCGACGGCAAGACTCGGGCGGCGATGGGTGAGGTCCGACAAGTGGCAGAGGTCAATTATAAGGGAGAAAAGTATATTGACTAGTAGTATTATTTTACTTATTATTACTGCTATTTTTTACTTTTGATTAGTGAGAATGACTAATTTGGGGTCAGAAAAATAAATAAATAAATAACCATCCATTAAGTAGCACGACAGTCTAATTTCTTCAAAAGAAAATAAAATAAACAACTATCCATTTTGAATTACTAGCAGGGATTACGTGCGTTGCACGTGTAAACTCTTATTTAACATGATTAATTTATTTTAAATGATATTCTCTTCATCCTCAATATTTGTGTGAAATTTTTTTTTTCGCAACATCCACAAATATATGTTATTTCATAATATATAGAAATTATTCTCTTACACCTTTTTACTACATTTTAAACCTTGAAATCATACTTTATATATTTATTAAAAAAATCATGTATAGTAAGCCAATTAATCCATTCATTCCACAACTTTATTTCAACTCTTTTATTCGCTGGCAACAAATTTATCATTCATTATCTATTAATTTATCAAATTTTCTCACATGTACCCAATGGAGTAGCTTAAGCTCACTCTACCAAAAAAAATTCTATTTTGTTCTTGTAAAATTATAATATTTTCTATATTTTATATAAATCATAATGCAAAAGCTCATACTATCAAATTATATTGTACACAAATTTATTTTTCAAATCTCGAAAATGAAATTTTAATAAAACTCGACCCCGCCATGATATTTATCTAGCTACGCCCCTGCTCGTGCCTCATTAAATTTAACATAGAAATAGGGGACGGAAGGAGTAATATGTTTTGAAGCAAAAAAAAAATGTTAAATTGAAGTAATATATGTTTTGAGTAATATTTCATGAACATTGATAATCATGATCTATGTATTGTAATAGGAATCCTAGAAGAAGCACATATTATATACTTCATCCGTCCCTCATATCCATGTGATTATTATCCATTCGGGACGTCCCCCATATTAGTGTGTATACCCTAAATGGAAAGATTCTCTCATCAAAATAACTTATTTACCCTTCAACTTTTTCCTTATTTTCTCACATTCTCTTATCTTTCCTACTTTTCACCTACTTTTTTTAAAAATAATGTGTCACTTCTCTCCTCAGACGGATATGGGGGACGGAGTATTTGTTTGATGATAAGCGAAAAATGTTTACCCTATCTAATAAAGAACCACAATTGATTCAATAAATTGGTAATTTTTAAATTAAAAAAAGTGTTCTAAATTTGTTACTCGTACGTCAGTAGTGAAGAAAACATTTTCAAGTCCTTAATTATCGTATAATCCTCTCATAACTTATCACGAATCAATTTTTCGTATAATTGTAATGTACCCTCAGTCCCTCAGTCTAAGCTAACAACAACAGAAAATTCGAATAAGGTGAACTCTAATTTGCCAAAATATTTTTATTTTAAATTAATTTTTCACATATCATATTTTATCAAATCGATCATTTGAGATGTATAAATTATATTTTATCTTCAAAAAAATCCACTTGTTCAATTGAAATTGAATCTCACATCCTCATGTGAACTCTCTTGGTGACAAAATATCTAAACTATTCATGTGGTCATACCAAATTACCAAATGTTGTATACGGAAATATATATATATATATATATATATAAGAGAGAGAAAAAATTTACGTCATACTTTGTCCAAGAAAAGAAAGTAAATCTAATTATATATAAGTTGAATGGAATACGATCATACGAATGGGTTATTGGCGTTTATATGGGATGAGGAAGATTCAAATTAAAAGTTTTGATTTTTTTAATATAAAATTCACAGTAAAAATGACATCGTACTTTTGGCCATTGGATTGCAATATTGGATTCGATTTTGCCATGTCGGATTCAATTTGAGATAAGTTGATTTTTGTGGGAAAATTACAAAAATGCAAAAGTTTGTGTATTAATTGATAATAATAAAAAGTTCATGTGAGAATGCATATACCTTAATTTTAAATTGATGTATATAAATGCCAATAAACGTAATTTAATTAATTATGTAGGATAGACTTTCTCTATAAATTAACATTCGATTCGATCCGAGAGCCGCTCTACCCGGACAAAGGTTTTACTAACGTGCGCCATTGAATCCAATAGCTTTTATATTATAATTATTATTATTATTATTATTATTATTATTATTATTATTATTATTATTATTATTTTCTGGTGGCTGATCTGCCTAAAATATCATAACTAAATAAAAGGATTGGAGAATACTTATGTCCAATAGATATTATTGATAATTGACGGTAATTTATGGGACTCATATTCTTCTTCTTCCCTTGTTTGCGTTGCATTCATGAAATTTCTAAGTGCTCAACCAAATAGTAAGGGAAATTCTTGGGAGTCATATTACAAATTATATCATGAAATTTGTTTCATGTTTCGAAATTCGCCGATAGCATAAACCTACCTTTATTAATTAATTAGAATAATTTATGATGAACATATAAAAAATGAAAATAAGGAAGATGCATATTATATAGCAACTATAAAAAAAAAGTAAATCTAAATCCTAAGAAAATCTGAATGAACAATAAATAAGAAGAAGGAAGAGACGTATTATATAGCAAAAATATAAATTCTAACCAAATCCTAATTAGTAAATTATTAATTATTGAAAATTACTCTAATGACCTTAAATTCAAATCTATGATAGGGATATTATAGGCAACTCAAATTTTGTAAAACAAGACACTTTTATAATAGGGTATAGATAGATATGTATGGAATATACTACTACTCAATAGCCTACAAGTGCCAACTTACAAGTATCAAATATATTTTTGAACACCTTTTTTTGGTACTTAAAAATTGAGTAGGATTAGTCGAGAATTTGATAGCAAACTATGCAGTGTAATTTCCATCCGTCAAATTTAGAAAAAAAAATAAAAATTAAAAAATTAAAAAAATTAGCCCATTTATTGAGTTCGCGTCAAATTCCCGATGACCATATACAAAAATTCGTGGGAAGATAGATTTACATACTTCCTATAATTTTGTATTAATTGGTGAAAATCGATACTTTATGATATGATTTAAAAAGGTATTGGGTTTTATACGCCAAACGACACAAATTTTAGGTTGATTGCCATTTCCAACACAATCTTTCAAAAGTTTATATAAAATAAACCAACTTTGATATGATCTTCAATTTTGGCACAAACATGATTTTTACCCAAATTGATATGATCCGGTGCAATCGTGACATGTTGTTTGAATATGTATTTGAAAAGTGAAAACGATATCGTTCAACTTAAAACACAAATTGACGACATCATCCTCAATTATATTCATAAACACATGGATTGCCGAATGTAACTTATTTGGCACATCAATTTCGGCAAACGTCAGATCCATATCGAAATTGAACTGTATTTTTTTAAATCTTATTTTTAGGTACATTTTTTTTTTTTCCGTATAAAACAGCCAGATGCCAGGAATAAAAACTATATTTCACCTTTTCATATGTTGATTGGTTTAAAAGGAAGGCGTAAGAAATTAATTTAACTTTTTGTTTATCCGTTGTCGCTTTATATATTTGCCTCTCTGTTTGGTCTTTGTCACACTCAGCTCCATCACATGCACGTACCATTATCAAACAAAATAATTTTGGTAACTGCCAAATCCTTTCTTCCCTCATCTTATTCTTCAATCTTCACCACTATTTTAGTGTTTTTTTATTTTTATTTTTTTTTTAATTTGGAATAAACTCATTTTCTCTCTCTTCCATTCAAGATTCTTGACTGGTAAGTAATAATTTAATTTTTATTTGCATAAAAAAAATGTTGCCATATTTCCCAACTTGTTTTTGAACCTCAGAAACTAGAACATTTCACCAAAATATTTCTATGTACAACCTAGTTTAGTTTCAACAGATCACCAAAAAGAAAGTTTCTGTTACATTTTGATACACATTATAAAGAGGCTCTATTTCTTCAAAAACATGTCCAAACTGTACACCTCAGCATATCAGGCTGGCCCAAAACGAGCGATTTTATACGAACGAAAGGAACGAACTTTCTGACCTGTCGTATGTCTCTTGAATGTTATAGTAGCTAGGAAGCCCCGGACCGAACTCACGTAAGGGAATCAAGATATTCGTACGTGTGTCTTCTGTTATAATGCAGCAAGCTCGCGTACGTCCTATCCCATATTCCAATGCAGATTGACTCGTCGTCTGGACTCAGAGATACGCCGGTTATCTCCCCAAAGAAGTCCAATTCTTGCCTCCGCTCGAAGTTTTCTTTAATGCTGTAAATATGAACGAAATCTGCAGGTTCAGCCATCGCAAGAAACTGGCCATCTGACGAAAAACGTATTGACCTAATTGCCCCCATATTTCCCTTGAGAATCGCAACTGGAGATTTTAGGTTTCGCACGTCCAATACTCTGCACGTCTTATCTTGATTTCCAGTTGCGAATAGCCTCCCATCAGGATGCCATGCGGAGGCAAATGAGTAGTCTAGATGTCCGGCTACAGAACCGACTGTCTGAGAGAGAAAATGGAGAAGAAATTTGTGTTTAAAACAGGGTGTTGAGTGCATCTATTAACATGACTTTACAATTTCTTTTTGGTTTATGGCATCACTTGTAAATTGAAGCATTCTAGCACGGGGAATATGACATTTGTTATTTGTGCAATCTACAACACTGATCCGATTTCTGACTCGGCCAAACTAAAGTAGCATAAATCAATATCGCCGATCATACCTTATTTCCTCAAGTTTTTCTCTATTTGATGGAAAAAATTCTATGCCATGCTACTTTGGCCTGACTGAGAAATCGAGACAGTGTTGTATATTGCACAAACCCTGAAGGCTGAGTTTTTGATGCAACAGTTTGAAGATTATGTTAACAGATGCAATTTTAATACGTTGTTGCAAGAAATTTATTTCTTTTGGGGGGGGGGGTCCAGATCATATGGGAAAGGGTAGAAAGTAGAGAAATCCTCGTAATGATTTTCACGTATCAGAATATTAAATTGCTTATATTTCATTTCTTCAAAAATCAACTAATTCATACTGTTTGTTCATGCAAGTTAAATGGATGCAAAGAAGTCGAAAAACAAATGCGCGGCAGCTAGCACGTGATATGAATCTTTAAATTCGACGTAACCTCATTTGAAAAAATAATGAAGAGGTATAAAATGGAAAATGTTAAATTGTAAAATCCAGATGCTGTAAGACTTACCCTCCCATTTCGAGCATCTACAAGTAATCCATTGCAATCATCTCCAACAACAGTGAGAAGCTTGCGGTCAGGGCTCATTGACGTATGCTGCATTAGAGTACAAAGCTCCAAATATAAATTATCTTATACACATTAGATGCATAATTCCTCGTACATTAGCACAATTGTCCTTCAGGTGTACAAGATATATGCAGTTTCATGTGATTGTCTAGTACACAGAACAAATTTATAAACAAAAGAAATGCATAGCATGAAAAGAGACTTACGTTGACTGCCCAAGGGAAGCGGAAGTGGTTAAGGAGCTGAAACCTCTCCAAGTCATATTCTCTCACACCACAATCATTACTGCATGCCATGAAACGTAACCCACTGCTACACAATCAACAAGTGAAATCAGTCGAATGAGAAATTATTCGAATACAAAAGCAAGTAGAAACGGTCACTTTACCTGGAGCTGTCGTAAATATCAATGGCATTAATGATAGCATTCTCATTATGCGTAGTCCTCGTACAAAAGCTTACTCCGTGTTTATCCAGGGACTAAAATAAGGTGGATGCAAACATGGTTAATCCATATCAGAGACAGTCAGACACATAAGAACATAGCTAACCATTCATTCACAACAGCATTACTAAAAAGACAAGTGCCGCTTTGATCTAATGACATTGACGACTATGAAACTTTGTATATTAATATATTAATACGGAGCATCTTCATTCTTAACTTAATAATACTAAGACCTGAATCATACAATCAGCTAAATTATTTCAAACTAATGATTCACAAATTCCAATGAATCTGCTTACCTTGCAGATAAGTTCTCCATGGAAGCCACCTGCCACCAGAAAACGATCTTTCACAGCTAGTGTGCTCAGCTGTGTTCCTGTAAAGCCTTCCAACAATGTCCCTGGATATCTCTACATGGATAAAGGAAACATCAGTGAAATAGAACAAGAGAACATGTGTCAGATATCTATGCAAACTACATGAAAAAATATCCAAATATGAGAAATGGAAGATGCAAAACATAAATATATATTCACAGATAAAATAAAGCAGGCAAAACAGAAAGAAAATGTTCATATAAAATTAAGTACCTCTGTCGGCACAATATTCCCTGAAAAGTCGAGTACTTCGGTCAAGTTCTGGTGTAATGATGACCAGTGCATAACCGAATAGTTTGAAACCAGATAAAAATCATGTTTTGATGTTGCCCAGACCAAGTTCCTTAGCTGCAGATAACATTCAGCATTAAGCACATTGTAACATAGGGTGTACAATTATTGAATCAGTAAAATGCAAAAGATTCAGAGAACCTTTATCCTAGCTAAAGATTCAGAAACAGTTGGAAATATACAGTCAGTTCGTGTGACCAGTTTACAAAAGACATGATATGTTAAGGCCCTTCAGTCAATTCACCATGGATAGTCTTACATCCAAAATTATAGAATTCTGGTAGATAGAAACAGGTAGATAGCAGTCAGTGTAAATGGGACATGAAAAAAGCCATCTTCTTTGGTATATTGTGAATAGCGAGTCATTTTTCCTGAGAGAAGCTAAATTACCAGAGCCTCCCCCCCAAAAAAAGCGATAGTACAACAAAGCACACTCAAATAAACTTAGCTTGAAGAGTTGAAAGCAAACATCAATTACATAACTGATAACTGTATATATTCATATTCATCCAGTTACCAGTATAGAGTGTTAAGACTACCACTTCAATTGTCATCATTCATACTCATAAAACAAAGATAGAGAAGCTAAAAAGATAGATTATCCTTTACATTTTGAATCCTCAAATTGCTGAGGTCAACATAGACACCATAAAAAAGTAGAAGCTCGTATTTAATTAACAAGCAAAAATGAAACTCTGAGAGGCATATTTTCATTCACAAAACTCAAAATTCAAGTGAGTCATTGTAGAAAATCAAAAATTTATTAAGTAGCAATCAAATATGAGCAGCTCCTGGCGGTACAACAATGATTAGTTAAGCTTTAATGGCTTAGTCCAACTAATAATAATTGGAAAAATAGTGATGCTGCAAGTGACATTAAATTAGTTGTTTCAGCCATGAAGATTCAAATTTTGACTCAAAAACCTAAACCTTGGTCTCAAAGGCCCCACAACCCCAGTACCAACAAACAAGCAAGGATCCTAGAAGATAGTGAAATTATGGTAGATTTCAAATTTTTATAGCCAAATTCAACCAAGGAAAAATTATCTTGACCACAATTTATATATATGAGGAAAAAAGAAATAGCCTTTCAAAAGTTAGTGAAGCTGAGACCATTGACAAATGGAACATGGAAAGATGGACCGACCTGAAAATGAAGGATTGTAGGCTTGACCAATCTTGTATTATGAAAGAACTCGTAGTATCTGCTTCCCTTTTCTGCTTGCTTGCTCCCCTACAACAGTAGAATAAACAGATTAAGAGAATGGAACTAATAGCTAATCCACGAAATGGGATCACAAAAAATAAATGGAAAATAGAATTTAAAAAGAAAATGAAGATACAGCATTCTAAATTATCACCTTCTCAGCAACTTCCCCAGATGAAGGTAAATTTTCATAATTTCTGTACTGTTCAAGACGAGTCAATCGGTAGCTACCTCTGGTTATATTTAATCTATCCCATGGAATACCCTGTATATCTTTTCCTTCCCTTGCTTGTGAAGATGATGTATCTGTTACTTTCATCATCTGCTTAAAACCAAATTGAGCCAAATTACCAGAATGCATAAGAAGTAGTAACATATTATCCAGTTAGAACACACAAATGCTTTTCAGCTAAACATGCTAAACATGATCTTCCATAGTAATTTTTAAGGGAAAAACAGATTAAAGCAAATCCTACAACACTTTCTATTCTAAGAAATGTGACTTTACCATCTCATACTCATCAAGATTTGCATCATCACCATTATGGAATTCCTCATCAATTCCACCCATTCTATCTGCCACGTCTTCATCATTCACCATATAGTACCGTTGATCAATCCCATTGTACGTCATCGTTTAATTCTTTATCTGGACCAATTTCACAATCAAGAAAGAAAAAAAAAATTGCAAACAAAGAGATGTAAATAAACTATCTTGAAAAAGTTTAAAAACAAACATTAACAGCCAAAGAAAGTTACAGACCATCAATTAATCACAAGCAGGAGCAGAGAAAGAACAACCTCAGTAGAAATTAATGCATAAAACAGAGTAAAATACCATAACCTAAAAATAGAGTAACAATCACATATTTTCCAGAAGCAAATAAATGAACTTCATTCGACTTTAAAGTTAAAAGCTAGAAAACCCACTAATTGCTCAGGAATTGCCGAGACAAAATTTACCTTCAAACTAGCTAAGCCTAAAATCAACCAGAAACAACGGAAAGAACGACGCAGAAAGTAGAGATAGCGTATATAAGAAACTTCCGCCAACCTCAGAATCGGAAAGGCGACTACGCCGCGCTGAAAACGAAGGAAGTAATAGCAGAGTTTGCAGAGGAGTTGCAGGATTAATACAGTATCAAAGAGAAAATTGCGTATATTTATTGTATTGTATAAATCTATTTATGGATTGGGTTGGGGGCTACAGAAGGGAACGACGAATGCAGAGAGAGAGAGAGAGAGAGAGAGAGAGAGAGAGGGCGAAGGAAGGTTGCCGCCTTGGGTGGCGGTGGGGATTGGGAAGAGAGAGGAAATGAATAGAGGAGAGGATTGCATGCGTAGAGAATTTCGACTCAATCTATAGGAGGGGGGGGGGGGGGGGGCGGGGGGAATAAATGGGTTTTTGTGGTGTGGGCTCCACCTTTCGACCCTTTGTTTTGCTTGCTTATTTATTCTTCCTGCATGCCTACTCCCTATTTTCCTTTTTTCCTTTTTATTTCTGCTAATTTACCTAGTCCGAGCAACAGTCGCTAGGAACTAGTCGGGCGGTGGAGGGAGTTAGCGCCTAGGTAGGGCCTAGGTGGATTAGAACTACAAATTTATTTTTACTATTTTTATATCATGTCATCAGTTAGAAACTATATCAACACATATTGTTTATGATTTTATCACTAAATTCATGATAAAAAAATAAAATATGATAAATAATAGTCTAATTTCATAATTTCATAGACTTCACATAAATTTCATAGCCTAGTTGTCATAAGATTAGTTCACACTTAAAGACTAATTAAATTTTAATCCGGTCGATAATTAGGATGTCGCTAAGTGTCTAGACGGATTTAGCATTAGTCGAGCGGTGGGGCGCCACCTAGCTCTTAGGCGGGGACTACTCAGGCCTAGTCGGGGACTTTTAGAACACTGAGTACGAGTAGTATTTTTTTCGTGTTGGAAATAACATTCAACGGATATAATTTTTACCCAGTATTGTTTTCATTTTATATTTTCTAGGTTAATTGCAGAGAAATAATATAATGTTTTGTCTAATCTACACTTATAATACTTACTACGTTCACGGATGAAGAAATTTTTACATAATATAATGCGTAGAGAGAGGAATGCAAGTATGATGTAGTGGACACAATGTAAATAAAGAAATTGTTATGAAATACACCATAAAAATTACTCAACCAAATAAAATTAAATCTTATTTAAAAAAAACAAAATTCTAAAAAAGAAATTACCGAAGTGCTACTGTCACATCATTGGTACGCTTTCTAAATATGTCCACACTAAATTCTATTTCAACTTGGAATAACTTCTTAATTGCGTGACTATATATGGGTATTACACTACATCAAAAATTTATTATGTATGTATTAATGCATAGTGAATATATGTATCGTACACATTATATGATGAATGAGTTTATATAAAAATAAATTATAGTATAAGGACGTGTTATAATCATGCTTAAATATATATGTGATGTTGATTATATACGATAATGTTTATTCATACAAATTGATGCTTATGTATGAACATGTCTGTTGTAACAACTCGATTTTCATTTTACTTGCAAAGTCATTTTTATATGTGTTTTTTAACTTGTAAGTATGTGGAGATTTAAATTTACTTTTATTTTGCTTAGTTGAAATCATACCCCTAGATATATAATTTATTATGACTTCAAATTTTATTACTTTATTTTAGTATTTAAAATAAAAGAGTTTGTTTTGTTAAATATATATATATAGAGGAGGGAGATCATATAGAAATGAATCTCCCTGTGTTAACTAGAAATAAATCTTGACCCTCTATTTTTGTAATCAACGGATATAATTTGTTCATGATTTATTGCAATTTCTAATACTTCTTTTAATTCTAAAGGATATTAAAGTAATATTCTCTAGACTTGTAACCGTCAAATGCTTAATTTGTGGGACGTTACTTTCTTTTTATTTTTTTCTTTTCCAAATGTTTCATGCTTTGAGGTGCAGTAATAAGTGGTATATATTCCCAAAGTCCGCATAAGATTGCTACACCCATGTACATTTTATGAAAATCAATATTAATGTGCTATATATATATAATGAACAACAACAATGTAATTACTTAATAAACTATAACCAATATTATTTACATTATACGTTATACGTATAATATGCAAATGCAATAATGTGCAATAATTTATATTATACGTCATAATAATAATATGCAACAATTTACGTATATGCTAAAAATATAGTGCAATAATAATTTATATGCTATGCAATAAGTTATCATACAATAAGCAATAAGCTGTCCAAAAATATACTATAAACAAAAATTATATTGTGAAATAATTTTTTATTGCATGCTAATTCAATATAAAATACTATGCAATAA
The DNA here is from genome assembly GCA_001642375.2 of Mentha longifolia. Lineage (NCBI taxonomy): Eukaryota > Viridiplantae > Streptophyta > Magnoliopsida > Lamiales > Lamiaceae > Mentha > Mentha longifolia. The sequence continues at coordinate 8,088,710 of CM038110.1, read as the reverse complement.
GTTGTCATATATCATTGCACAATATATATATATATATATATATATTATAATAATAATAATTTATCTTCAAAGCCTACATTTATCTTTTAAGATAAAATCAGTTTTTCCCTTTCTTTTTCTTTTACGGTTTCCTCCGCTGAAAAACCAAGGTGTGAAGTTTTCTCCATGTTTTCTTCAAGTTTTCTTCAAGGATTTCAAAATCTGCAACTTCTAATTTTGATCATAACAATGTGTTTTAGGTTCTTTTTCTAATCTGCAAAAGATTTTTAAGTTCCGAATAGAGGTAAACTTCTAATGTACTTTATCTGGTTACATTGTTCGTCATATATTTTTTTTATGGTTATAGATCATGGAAATCTAGCATTTGAATGAAATTCTGGGAATTTCTTGAATTTACAAATCTTTGAAAAACTTCGTTGAATTTTGGTCTGATTTGAAAATTGAATTCTTTTATTTAAATTTTTCTGAAATTACGTTTTTCTTTTGTTTTAGAGACAAGCTTTCATGGAATCAAAATAAATGTTTGCTGAAGTTTGACTTTGTTTGTTTCTTCAAATAATTTACTTTCCATTTTCCTTAATCATCATATTCCTACGTGATTCTTTTCTTTATCTTATTGCCTAAGAAAATTTTGATCAAATAGAAATTGTTTGAAAAATACTCAAGTGCTTCTATTAATTTAAAAGTTTTCGTTACATGTTATACTGCTGCACGACTTGTCTTTCAAAGAACATATTATTATTTATGGAATTTATATTAAAAATTTACCCATGTTTTGTTTTATAGCAGTGGCTTTATTGATCTCAAAATGTCATGATTTGGATAAAACTTTGCATCTGTTTTGCTTAAGCTTAAACACTTATAATATATCATCAAATCGGTTTTATATATATCTACAGTCGAACTATATTTATAAACTTTAATACCTAAATTTCTAGGTGTGGCGCGACTAAGATGTTGAGTTTATTTTGAGTTGCTCGAGTCATTTTTCAAGTTCAAGTTCAAGTTTTAATGTGTGGGATTCTTACTTAACTTTATGCGTTGATTTGAGTTTGTCCCTTTTAATATCATGTGTCTGCCGTATGTTTATTTGACATTCGTGTTGAACAGGACCGTTATTATTTAAGTTGTCCATTGACTTTGTTCACACTCATTGACGCATATCATGTGGACTTTAATATTCATACGTGTGCACTCTATTTTATTAATTTGGACAAACTCACATATTGCCCACACTGAGTATATTCAAGTATGTTCATCCCATTATTTAACAGTTTAAAGTGATTGATTTTGGAGACGCGTGCAAGGTCGAATGGCGTGTCAAGTCATCTTAGGATTTCTCATTTCTGTATTTTGATTTCGAAAGTACTTTATGACTTTGAGACTCTGATTTTTAGTTTATGTTGGTTTATGTTAAACTCAGTTTGTGAAAGATTCTCTAGTTGTTTCGTAATTCCTCTAGTTTGTGAAACGATTTGGTTCTATTTCCGTTGAACTTAGTTTGTCAAAAGTTTCTTTTATGGATTCTTTCTTGGGAAATGATTTTGATATTTTATAAATTCTTAGGTTCTATGTTTTTAAGAAATTTTTAGTTAAAGTTTTGATTTCGTGAACTCTTTTATTTGTGTTTTAAAAAAAATAAAAATTACTTCAGTTTTCCGCTGCAAATGTTACTAAATTTAAGTTTAGTTCTTTTATTTAGATTAGGGTGTCATATCTATTATGCATTATATAACAATGTTGACTTCAATAATAATCGTAGATCATATAAAAATCAACGGCCTAGATCCGTTCTTTAAGTGAGTAACTACAACATATTTCAGAACAATCACGTTTCAACATTTCATTTTTAAATTTACATTCATCGGGACATTAATGATATTTACTCTTCCTTAGTTCCTTGTTCTCGTATCATAATTTATTAGTATTACACATAACCAAAAGCTACACATTATACTAAGTTAATTTGAGTAATATCATCGTTGCCGCCACCGTATTACCTCCATCGGTGCGCGACCATATATAATAGTGGGTAAATAGTTATTAATTCAGGGTGGTGACATCAACAAAGACTAATTATTAATATATCTTGATCCTCGACAATTATTTAATATTATTAATTAGTTTCATGATTATATATCCTAATCCGAACCCATGCATAATGGCAAATGCTACAAGCTCGAAGTAGTTAGTGACGATACTCATGAGCAAGTATTGTAGCCCCACGCTACATTTCATTTGCTCTTTTTCTATTAATTACTAATGACAAAAACTTGGATGAGGTCGGCCACATAGTGTGGCCGGGTCAAAATGTCAATCTTTATACAGAAAATTGTTAATCTATACGAATAAAAGTACCAATCTTTAACATAATTATTTTACGAATAAAATGCCAATTTTTAAAAGTGTCAATCTTTATACAGAAAAGTGTTAATCTACACGAATAAAAGTGTCAGTGTTTTAGCCGGCCGCACAGTGCCTCTGGCTGACCCAAGTGTGTCCCATTACTAATTAACCTACTAATGAATTTGCATGCTGACCTAAATATATTTTTGTAATTTAAAAGGAAATACACTATTTTAGCCTCATAAATTTACTTTGTTACAAGTTTAGCACGCACAATAACATAATTTGAATTTTGTGACAATATTAGCCTTTAAGTAATTTTTGGTGCCGGAATGTTTAGTCGGAAATCAGACTTTACACATGACATTTTGCATTTGTATATATTTAATGACAGCTAACAATTCTTGCATGCGAATTTCAATTTTCAATTGGACTTTTCGGCGCCATAAATCACTTAAAGTCTAAAAATGTGGCAAATTTTATTGTGGCTAGAATTTGGTATTAAGTTAAACCTTGACACGAATTGAATGTGTAAGGCTAAAACTATGTATTTCCCAGAAATTTAAATTATTATTGCAGAAAATTAGCAAATAAGTAGATAATCAAGTTTTTTGTGGGACCTTAAATAAACAAAGAAATAGCTAGTATAAGTGTGATTATTCCCTGAGATTTCGCATTGACTAGATGATTTCATAAAACTAGAAATCGGAATTCATACTATTTTGGCTAAATGGAAGGATGGAAAAACAAAGCCAGTCGTTTTTAAGAAATAAATATTAACATTTGAAATTAATTTAGAGATTTGCTTTTCTTCATAATTACTACATGTATCTAGAGGAGGGAGGGTGAGGTATTCATTATGAGCTTCTTCCACATTGCGATGATAATCATTCCCATAAGGGATTTTTTTTTATTTTTTTTTTAATGGAAAGTTTTATTGTCATTTACTTCTTTTAGACTTTACTTTTTCTTTTTGTTTGTAAATTTATTATAATACTTTTCCCCGATAAATAAGAACACAAAAGTGACAAAACAATAGAAACATGAAAGAAGGACAAAAAAATATCAATCAATATCTACAAATAAGGAAGTTCAGTTTAAAGGCAAGGATCTGATAATCGAAGCATAAAGTATGCTAGTGCTTATTCGTATTTTTCTTTTTCTTTTTCTTTTTTCTTTCATTTTCATTTGTATCCCTTAAGTTCTTTTTTCTCATAATTATTTTTGCACAATTTATAGTTGACATGAAGTTCATTTTATATTTTAAATGATTTGAACTTTGACTACTTATTGATTTGTACTTTAATCATCATTCAATATGCTAGGCCATTAATGAATATATATATATATATATATAAGAAACGTCGTCGCGCAATTTACAAAATAAAATGAACAGATTACAAATTCAAAATTTTAAAAAGTTTGGATCTTTTAAAAATTAAAACAAAATTTAGACGACAAATAAAATAATAATTTAAGTTCAGATTATAAACTATTAATAGTTATTATTTTTCATGTAGAGCTTGTTTAGTTGCCCTCATAGATAAGCTAAGATAATTATTGGGGCTACTAAACAAGTTTTTATTGTTTATTATAAAGCGTAATGAAGAGCGTGATCATAATATATATTTTCAACACAACAATTAATATCCAAAACACGAATCGAAAATCTAGTAGTGCAAATCACCAAGTAATTCTTTTCTTGAATTATATTTGTGTTCTAGATCTTTCACCAAATTATATACTACTAATATTTTATAAAATAGCTTATCAACAAAATAAAATAAGAGAGGACCAAATTAGAAGAATTACCAACCGAACATTCTAGATGTAGCGATGGTCAAAAGTCATAAAAATAGACCGACAAAATCTACAAACCTACTTTACCACGCCATCCTTATATAAATTATTTCTAAATTCTGACAATTTTTCTAATAAAACAGAAGATATTGTGATTATGGGCTTATATTAATTAAGTATTTAAACGTATAGTACGTGGAACTTTTTCGTACATCCCTTAACCTCTCATTTTCAAAGTTTAGTTGAGATTTAGTTTACTTAAATTAATAACACTTTAACTTCATGTTTTGTGTGGCTATAATAGTATCTTAATGTTATAAACGCACCTCTCAGACTTCCAAACTATTTTGAAAAACCTAAATCATTGTTCCATGTTATGTCACGTAAACTACGTAATTACTACTTTATATAATAATCAAGAATCATAGCATTAATACTTATCTCGATGAAAATGTTCCACCTTTCGGGTTGCTACAACTCCTCATAGATGATTGCGGAAATAAAAAAATTATATAATGTCACATGTGGTTAATTGTAAATTAATGTTCTACTTTTTTTAAAGGGATCAATAGCAACCTTTTAGTGATTCAACTTTTGAAATGTTGCAAATAAATATTTCATCCGTCTCACGAATTTAGTTCCAAACGACTGAATACAGAGATGCTAAGAAAATGAATTATTTGTAATAAACATGGAAATATAAGTAATACTATTAGGGGTATTTTTGTCAAATAAAGTAAGAGAGAAATTTTGAATATAGTAGAAGCAATATTTTTTGGGCTACTATGACATATTGTGTAATGAGAAAAAAATGAATGTGTTAATTTTATATAGTGAGATATTAACTTTCCGTTATATAAGACTAAATTGGTTGACGTCGACCAAATATAGTAACTGTGACTACCTTTGTGGGACGAAATTGTGTATATATATGGAACGAAAAAACTCTAGTTTGTCGGGATTTCGAAAAAACGGAGTAGGTCCTAATATATTTCAAACTGTTTGCCATTTATCCAACAAACACCCAGGTCTACATCATTAATGAACGCGCCACATCAATTTGTCGGGATTTTGAAAAAACAGAGTAGTTCCTAATATATTTCAAACTATTTGCCATTTATCCAACAAATACACATGCTATTCATGAGCTGAGCAACTCAATATATAAAAGCTCTTTCAAGTTCATTTGGTGAAACTCGTTAGTTAAAACGATTTGAGCTTGAACATCACAAGCTGGTTGATTAAGGAACAAAATACCATATCGATCTCTATAAGCAATATTGTACAATGATTTTAACCTTTACAAGATTGATCAATCGATCTCTATATGTAAGGTCGAACACTGACCTTAACCTTTACAAGGCTGATCAATCGATCTCTAGAATAGTAAGCTTACTAACCATACTGAAACAAGGCCAACTTGTTCTTATCAACCTTAACTTTAAAAGAATAAAAATCTATCTAAGTGTTGTTTCGAGAAGTATCATCAAATTAAATTAACAAGGGTTCCAACACAAATCATTGTTTGATATCCTTTAATCATTTTCGCCAACTCCTTTTAAGTCGTTGCTTTTATTTTCTCCGATAAATATAATCTCACTCGTGCATTGGAAGCAACCTCCAAAATCAATAAGAGACAATAGCATTTTTTTTGGCATCATTTAGAATTTGAATCACATCACTCAATCCAAAAGGTATACACCTTACAACCATATCAATTACTCCGTATATAGCATAATAAAAGATAGAGATTATAGTAGAAAGTGACAAATTCTTTAATTATTTAATGCTCGCAGCCACTTATGCTCATTTCAAAATTCAAAGCATTAGTCACTTTTATTGAGAATAATTGTCACTTTTTTTATTAGAGGGTAGAAAATGTTCTCCTATATACATAACTTAATTATCATTAAAGAGAATGAGTAAATGCAATTCATATAAGTTGTATGCTTTATGAACATTCAACATCTTCTAGCTTGTAAGAATAACTATATATTCCCAATCTATTCTTTATTTTTATTCGGTCATATTAATTTTGCAGCTAAGTATTCTAATGATATCATTTTATACACTATATATTTATCAACTTTACCACCCATGGATCAGACCTCCACTCACAATATTTGAGACTCAATCTCCACTCATAATAAACAACTCAAGTCATTTACATTATCAAACCAGAGCAATGATCTGGAGGACAGCGGGAGTACATAATTTAGAAAGAAAAATAGTTGAATTAAAAAATTTATGTTTTCTTAACCACGAGTAAATGATCCAATATCGAGAATTTGCATAGGGCTTTCATTGTGTTAACTTATCCCCGCCCCTATAAAAAATTACAATGTAAAAAGTAAATAATTTGGTAACTCATATACTGTATACATTATCTCGTTGTACTAGAAAAGCTAAAGTTAGTTCACATCACACCACAATATTAAGCAGTTCTGATGAACTGAAATACCAACAAAGATGAATATTTGCTCATCTCATAACAACCGATTCGGATTATATTACCGAACGAAACTAGGCCAACATGCATCCTCATTAAATTAACAGCAACAGTTCTTTGATAAAAACTGATAACTGAGAGATCTGAAAAGTTACCACTAAAGTGATGGACTTATAGTAGAAGATTCCATCTTAAGAACGCCGAAGCTTTCTTTCAGAAGAATCCATGACTTCTACGTCTCAATATCATAGGACTCATATATTATAACCACGACAAGCTGTGGAAATATTAAACCGTGTACTCTTAAACAGAGCCGTATTAAAGTGTATCTGTACAAAGAACTATTTACATTGATGCCTTCATGTAATGCCTACAAAAATGGAAAATGGTATTCTAGCTTGCATTTGCAAAGAGCTATAATTCTTTGTAATAACACTATAAGCTTAGCCAAATCTGAGATTATGCACATTTAGGCTGAAATTTTTTATGTAAATTGTCATCATTTGAGTGGTTCCTATAGAGATTTTTTTTTCTCAATGGATTTCATAGTAGCCCTGGAAGTAGCAAACAATGCAACAGAGCCATCAGTAAGAGGAATATAACATGGGGGCTGAATTTGCAACCCCGTGCTAGAGTGTGAGCTCCGACTAGATGTACTGAACCGGTGATTTCATCCTTTATTTGGATACTGGAGGAGCCTAGAAACAAAAAACAGAGAAATGTGGATATGGAGAAAAAGTTCAAATCAAATACCTGAGAGGATAATAACGTGTGTTCGTTAGCACTTACAGTTATACTCAGTCCATCCAATTGCTTGCTTTTCTAGATCATAAAGGACCAGCTTGTTGGCAAGAACTAAATCTGCCAAAATTAGAACAAGCGAAATTCAGTAATGAAAACATTACCAGATGATATAACACGGTCTTGACTAAGTAAATAGTCTTATATTGATCAGATAAGCAAATGCAATATTTTGAGATTTTTTGAGAGTAGCAAAACCCATGTGACGAACAGCATCTTGCAATTTAAAAAATATGGACGTTTAAACTGCATATTACAAAAATTGCTGATATAGTGCTCCTTGCTAAATCTCGGAAGAAAAGAATAACGACAATCATGGCAAGGAATAGAAGACAAATGAACATCACTGCATTCAAGTAAACTTCTTCCTATTTTGGAAAGAGAATGGAGAAATATTTCAGCATTTCATGGCCTCAAAGCCACAGATCTACACCAAATGAAGTCAAGTGGGACTCAAAACTTTGGGTACATTGAGCAGCTTCTGCTTCAACAGCGTTAGCAAATTTGTTATCAAATCCACAGGACTGCTAGTGATGACTAGTCATACAGTTATCTAAGGGTGTAGGATTGAGGTGCTCCTTCAAGGGAGATTACCAAAATAATATTTAATTTATTTCAATAAGTAATATAAATAGAGTGATGATAAAAGATTAGAAAGTAGATAGAATGAGCAATGTCTCACCTCCTAAAAGAGTAATATTCTTTTTATCCTGCGACTCCAACCCACTGTTTGCCAACCCATACACATCAAGTCTTCCTGCCAATAAATTACAAAGAAAAGAGGGGAAAAAAAGAAGATTTCAGTTTGCAGACCAATCAAAAATATAGAGGAACTTCCCTTCCAAAGAAATAAAAATATCCAAAAAATAAAAATAAAAGCAAATATTTGACAGAATAAACCAACCAACCAACCAACAAAATAAGATCTATGAAGAGCTGTTTATCCATGCTACAGCAATATATACCCATTGAAACGAGAAGCAAAATTCTGGGATAAAAATTATAAGCGCCAATAGCAGGTAGATCACGTGATAAAATTGTTACATTTGTATAACATAATGTACTTACAAATGGGAACAGATACTCGTGGGGATAAACCTTCAGTGTAAGTGAATTTTGAAAATGGAGGGTCACAGGTGGAAATCCATCATCAACACTACAAATACAGATAAAATTATAGAAGCATTAACAAGAAGACCTAATCAAAATGAAAATTCTGGAGTAAACAGATGAGATTGCTGATTATTTCATTTATAACGTGCATCATTGTGAAATGAGAGCCATCCAGCAGTAGAATACCATAATGACCTCTACATATTCCGATTATTTAAACTCATATGCGTAGAAGCTATAGAAATGTATTTCATTATGCATCGGAATGTTTAGAACACCAAAACATTGACTCGCACTTAAGTAAAACACACACACACACACAACCAGACATGGCAAAGACTTTACTCAAGTCCTATTATGTCTCGCAAACTTCTTACACAATCCCAGACTTTTAAGTTATATACACTATGAGAATTATTCTAAACAGCACTGTCATAAACAATAAATTCAATGTATTCATAATCATCTAAGTTTCCAGCGATTGCAAGACGATCAAAAGCTTCAAATTGCTGAAATTAGACAAGAAATTTAACATAATATCATTTGGTGGTATACTTGGGTAGTTGTCCTGAATCTTGTTAATGGAAATTCAGTACACCAAATACAAAAGGATTCACATTTTACATTTACACTTCCCCAGCACTATTGTTTGCATGGCTTCAGTCCACATAATCACCCTCAAAACAAATGTTGTAAACAAAATGTACAACTCAAATAATATCAATGCCTCTTAAAACCTTTTCAACTTATACAAGTCAAAATTTACAGCAGCAGGTAGCACTTGTAAAGATGTATGTCATTTAGAAAATGGGATTTCAGTCTGATTTATTATCAATTAATCATTATATCTCCTTGTTAGATAGAGGGTAGAGAACCCCCAGATGAGAGAAATATACATAAACAGAGAAAAGAAAGGGATTGAAAACTGATTATGACCAAGACATTGACTTTTGATGTCCAGGACATCATATATTCAATCCGACACCATCACTGGCAAGTTTTTCTACCAGCAACATAAGTAGGAACATTGCAATCTTGCATAATAAAAATTAACTTCTAAGCTAGGGTTATAATATGAAATCAGGGGGTATATTCCGACTGTTACTTATTTTTCAATATAGGCCCTAGACAAAATAGTTTTATGCAATAAAAAATGATGGAAGGTAAGGAAATCAAGTACAAAGTCAGGCAATAAAACTAAAAACTTCAAAGTTTTACCTAATAAGATTATCTAAACCACACAAGGGCTGTGATGGGATAACAAGAGGTATATCCCTGGTTTACTTAGTTTCCAAGGCTAGACATAGCTCTTGAGACAATATTTCTATGCTATATGAGTGATGGAAAGGGAGGTAATCAAATATAAAAGGCCAGTCGACTTCTTATGTATCAATAAACATTGATGTCAAACAGTGTTCACAAAGGTATATATCTAAAACTGCAAACAGTTACGAATATTTCAAGAAAAAGAATCTGCCTCAAACATTATCATAACCAAATTCGAGGCAAAATCAAATAGAAAAAAGAGTACAGCATATTATAAATAGGATCATATAAGATGCCAAAGAAATGTGAACAAGTTAAAAGTGACGAGAGTCAATCAAAGGAAATTACAAGTTTGAGAGCTACAAATTAGAGAAACTCCATATTCACTACCAAATAATAACCGCTAGCATCAACTAAGATTAACTATTCAAGAGAGCATCAAAAACTGGATACTACCTGCCAGAAAAATCGAAGCAAGTGTACTGATCATGAAGCAATTGCAATTTCAGATCCATCTGCCAGGAGAGTATCTAACAATTATGATGAACATAAAAGGGTAAGCTTCCTTTCATCGACTTTGTCTTTTATAGCAAGTATCATTAATCATGGTAACTGTTGCGAGTGCATTGTGCAATACCTTTTTCACTAGTGATTCATAAATCACTTGTGGCAGATATGCCAGTGTTGTGCCACTGTCAATTATTGCTCCTCTCTTGTCTGCTGTATAGACATCTATTGTCAGATTCAGGAAATCATGACCCACTTGGATTGCAGTCATATTGACATTGTAATGAGGCCTACAATATCATAAGCGAATTTCTTTAAGAGAAGGGTGTCAATAGCTAAGCAAGGGGTAACATCAAAGAGAAACGATGATTGAAATTTAGTAAAAGAGGAAACTATAAAAGACAATCAAGTACTGGCCCCGATCCTTTATTTTGAAAAGTTGCATGTGTCTAGACCATACAGAATAATTTACTTGTTGAGTTGTCTCAAACAACAAGTTCAAGATACAAGAAAAACGATGCAAAACAATCTTTCAGAATGAACCGCTTCCCTAGAATTTGTTTGATCTTTGCAAGATGAGAATTACAAACTACAAATAACAATTATATTCCGCTTAAAAGAGGTTTCTTATCATACTTCTATATCGCTATGTGTTCTTAATGCTCGTAGTCCTAGTTTTTCACTATGTTGAGGATGCAAGAAGTTGTAAGAAAATATGTATAACCATCATTTTTTTTAACAAACAGATAAAGTAAAAGTGTCATGTCACTGCCCCACTGCCCTCCTTGATCTCTATAAGATACTCCCTCCGGCTCAAGATTTCTGACACCTTTCATTATTTTATACCTCACATATCAATATAAAAGGTCTCAGAAATCCTGAGCCGGAGGGAGTAGTAGTAAAGGCTCAAATGGTAATCCAACAACACACTAGAGTAAAGCAAATCAACAGCTTACTAGTTACAACCAATTAAATTAATTGAGGCAAAGAGATAAAATCTGCATGTAGAAGTTAAGGATCTGCCATACTGATTTGGCACCAAGGGTGTTGTATTTACTAGTGGTTGAACCACATGCCCAATAGCAAAGATACCTCCACCATTCACGCCATCTAAGCAATGTGCAAACATCTTTTTTACTCTTCCAGAGGAAGCTAGTTGTGAAAGCATTGATGAGTTAGATTTTCCAAAACCCAATATTCCATTAAGTGCATCATCAGATGGCCCCAGATCTCCAGATTGTTGAGCACCACATCTGCACAAATAAGCTCCACTTAACCATTGCATAAACTAAGAACATACAATAATTAGATAAAATAAATCAACAAGAAAAAAGATAAGAATTCAACGATTTATCGTAGCATTTGCATGTACAACCAGGAGATGGAATAATTACAAAACCATCATATTTGTTCCGAGACATAACTACAACAGATGATGAAGTCAACGAATTCCTATCATATGAACAATAAAGATAGTTCAAGTAAGAGCCGCCATTGCAGCAAATATCAGATGAAGGGGAATTTATATATCTAATAACAAAATGGAAATAGCGATGAATTAATTTGAAAACGATATCAAGGTAATCAAGGTAAACATCCAACCTCAACAGACACTCTGACTAAAAGGAATAAACATAAAATACAAAAGAAAAGCCAACACACACAAAAGAAACAAAACATTTTATATTGAAGGTAACAGTGGTATATGGCATTTACTATGATCAGTAAAGGAAATTAAGGCAAAATAGCACTTACACAGGAGGTGGTCCAAGCCAGAAAGTAATGAAGAGATTGCATGCAGAAATGAAGACTAGGAAATTTAGAGTTAGGAACAGACTAGACTTATGCAAGATAACATAAGAGAAGTATGTCATAGCTCGCTCAATAACCACTTGGAAGCCCTTATCATCTTAATGAAGAACAGCCAGGATATCATAAATATACATCAGACGTTGTGCAGCCTCTACGCACGCAAATTATGCCATATCTAAGGGGAAAGGTAACATATGTGTGGAAAAATGAAAAGGACTTTCCTATATATAAGAGGCTGATGAAGTATATATCTCCTACAATATATTGGCTCAGAAGTAAAAAATGAATTGGTTAAATAAGGGCGGAGAGAAAAACCTATTGGAGGGCAAAAGAAGAAATAAGATAAGAAGATAAGGGAAGAGGAGGAACAACATTAAATAAATGATGAAAAGAGAAAATCTCAGGATAGAAGACTCTTACATTTTTTATTAAGTTCAACAATTATCACATTTTTATACATTCCAGTAGCTCGAATTTACAATGAGTGTGATAATTTTATTAGGAATTCGTATCTGGCTCATGATCAGACATAAAGGGCAGCAAAATTGAGATTTCTACTATATTAATCAACAGAATTCTAACCCCACAATCAATAAACATTTCCTTGTTATACTTCACTGGCCACTCTTGCCCTAGTCTCTTCCATGACCATGCTCCTACAAGAAATTATATGCCTCTGGTACCAACCTGCTTGTTGGCCCCATGCCACAGGATACAGGAAACCAAGGAGGTCATGTCTAACTTACAAAGCTATATCTTATCACTTAGCACTTGATTGTTGAGGAAAGCTTTCTTTTATAGTTCACTTTCACTCTATAATATTCAAATGAAATACACAAATAATGTAGCAGATTGCTATTAAGAAATATGATTTCACTGGGGAAATACTTGCATCGAAAAGTTGAAACTCAAACAATTGTACGGAATGTAGTCAAATTTCACCTGAATGGTTTCAAGTTTCAACTAGACTAGATTCAAAAAAGAAGTTAACCCTGATATACGATCAAGACTGATGTAAATGATAGGAATCCACAAAAATTCTAGCTATGCAACAATGTCATATGTAACACGAAAAGAGGATTCTATTTCCATAATTCAAGATTCAGCCATTTCAGATGAAAGAATTCCTTGTTGAGTTATACAGAAGTATTAACGGATATAGAATATAGATGTCTAAGTTCAGCCAAAGAGCGAACAACTGAGACCATAAAGTTGGCATTTAAGTGATCTTATACTGAACTGAATTACTAACTCAGAACCAAACTTAAATATTCCATCTAGTTGATATGGATCATCTTCTATCAAAAAAAAAAATGATTACAATCATAAGATGACATATACACTAACAGATTAAGTGTTTATTAGCATACAAAGGAAAGCTGTAATAAAAGGACAAGTGTTACTAAATGTTAAGCCATACCAGGTAAAAGAGTAGTTTTGACGTTCTGTATTCCAAAAGTACCTAACCTATTAAGCGGCATCACACTTCTAGTGAACCACTTATGATGGATCTTGATGCTAGCAAATAGCTAAGCATATTGTAATACACAAAATGCTCGAGTTCCTACAGCAACTCGAATAATAGACAACTACAGTATTAAAAGTACTTAACATCACCAAATAGTAATAATATATTAATAAATAAATAGTACGGATCAAATATAATAAAACTAGAATTAAAACATACCCAAAAATAACAGTTCCATTTGCTGATTTTGTTTGCAAATCCCCAGAGATTCGGTCATACTGGACAACATCCTCAACAAAGTATCCTATGGTATAGCTCCCATCTCCATAAACCTCGGTATACAAGCATGATGAATTAGCATTGCAACCTGCTGAACCACCACCAATCTCTTTACAAAAGCATGATCACATGACACTAGCTTTCCGGTGAGAGAATCTTTTGGATTGTAAAGGGTAAGTTCTATCTGCCAAAACATAAACTAAATTCTATCACAAAGATAACCATGGGTGACAGAATTCTATTGCAGTAAGAGTGTAAGATCACTAAAACATCATCCTAGACCCAAAGTACATAGGAAACAGATGAGGGTCGAATCATACACCATGGTAGCCTCGTCGGGGGCATTGATGGCACTGAATGCAGTCAACCCAAGTTATATCACTTCCGGTGTCAACCTGCACATAATAATCCTTTGACGGTGTTCCAATGCCTATTTTAGCATAGTAGAGCCTGCAGCATCAAATACATAAGCAAGAATAGGGCTGTGAGATTTGACGCTCCATGTAAGAAAATTAAAAGTTCTAAGATCTAACCAATGCCTTCTCATTTTTATCTTTCTGAAGGTGAAAATAACTACATATCTAATGTAAGCTCTTTGAAAGAAAATAACTACATATCTAAGCTCTTTAAAGTAGCAATAGAAAGTTCAGAAAAATATCTTCCAAGAGCACATAACAACATTTCAATAACTTGCAGAATCGCATAATGCTTCGCAAATAGATTAATAGTATTAGGGAACATTAGTTGCCATTCAGAAGAAAGTGTTAGCATCTCATTAGAGCAAAGCTGACCACTCCCATAATTTAGCAAACACCTGGAAGACCCATCATGTTATTAAATTATTATTTATAAAAGCTAGTACAAAATATAAAAGGAAGCAATTTTAAACTCAGATCCTGAAGTGAACATCAAATAACAATGTTCGGCACATAGAGCAATATTGCTTCATGAGTATGTTCACTACATATGTAGACACACCCATTCACCTTATTGGTTAGGCACTACCTTTAAGATAAATAATGTATTAAGCAAAATAAATCAGAAATGAACTGATCCCAATATAGAACAAGTCTACCGTACCATACAAACTTAGTTTCATGCCATGTAGTCAACCTGAGGCTCCTCAGGCATAAATAGAATCCATCGATAGCTACACCTCACTATGTAGTGTCATTAGTACATCCAAATGCAGACATGATCTGTGTGTGCCTATGGAAACAGTAGGGTATTACATCTAGGATGCCTTTTATCCAATTATTCCGTGGATTCAGTCAGGAAACTAAACACGGTTTTCATCAACTGCCATCAACTGGCAAAGTAGCAACTTACCTGATTTTTATACAAAACATCCAACACCCAATTAACTACGTAGTATTTAACAAAAGAAACAATTAACACTAAATAGTAAAGCAGATACTACTCAGAGAACATACAAATTCATTTAGCACTTAAAGCAATCAATAGAAATGACAAACATGAGATCATAAATAAAAACCACAAGTTTATGCGCCAAGATCTAGATTAGTTTGGAAATCACAGTTCCACGAATTACACTGAAACCAGGCATCGATTCATAATGAGAAAAAAAATTCCACCGCAATCAAGTATATTAAACTACCAAAATTACCCAGTCTTTATAAACCAGACATGGCAAACACAAAGTACTGTAAACTGCCCAACATAAATTAACTACTATTATACGGAAACATTCACCAATCACCACCGAATTTAAGCACGTGCAACTAACACTCTTCTCCTCTAATCAACAGCGACGTAAGAGAAGGAAATCACAAAATCAGAGAGAAAATTGCAGATACCCGGCGGCGTCAGGACGACCG